>SKCR01023489.1:0-446147 GCA_019454045.1 Zanthoxylum bungeanum | reverse complement strand
TAACACTGGCCATGATGAACACTGATGACCCAACTATATGTTTAAGAAAACGTGCAGAACTTTTTCAAGGAAGGATGAATCAGTTTATCATGAATAAATCAAAGAATTTTTCAGAAGGAAAAAAACAATAAAAAGCTTCCTCCTCCAACATCCAAGAAAAGAAAAGAAACAGAAAAACAAGAAATACCCTTCACGTGTCTGGAGACAATAATGACACCGATTTTATGTATAAAGAAAATTGGATGCACACCTTAAAGCAACCACTGCTTCTAAATTTTATTTTTCTTTTATTCTTTTACATCATAATGTTATAATATTGATTACCATAATATTGATTACCCATTAACTAATTAATGCAGAGTATCACAATCATATTAATATATTATAAAAATCCAAGAAATGTTTTAATAATTCATCAATAAACTATTTCCTCGTTTTTATTGTTACTTTTACTTGTTGTTTTTTAAAATCTTATATATCATTTTGTCATTTCTTTTTTCAGTTATTGTTTTCGAATTTTAAATACAATCTTGGGAGTTGGGTCAACTGATCTCCTGTTCCATTACATATTGCCCTGTCTTTTCATTCATTAGCATAGTGTTGTGTGGGTGTTAACCCAATTATTGTGACACCAGCCAACTTAATGTGAACAATATACATCTTGATACTACGCTTCCATAAAATCAGAATTCTCCCTACAGCCCAAAAGATTTAGATCTACAATATCTAGCAATTTTTGAAGAATAATAGGAGTATAAAATAAGAATATAATAAATCAACCAATTTATGAAACAAAACTATTATGGTTAGCTCATCCACCTAAGTTTATTTGGCACTTGGTAGGTCAGGTACACAGATATATCAACCCCTCCATCCACAGAATGAATGGCAGTAGAAAACAGGAATAAAAATGAATTAACTCAGCATCAGATACAAAAGGATAAGAACCCAAACAACATGATTAACAAGCAAGTAATACCTGGCCTTGAATGGGGTCTCTGATCTTCTCCATACTTTTAGGATTTCCCAAATGTCATCAAGGGTAACTTCAGTCTTCAAACCAACATCACGAACTAACTTTTCACATTTAACCTGCTTCAGAAAGAAATGTACGACATTATGTATGAAAATTCATTCAAACGAAGACCTTCAATTTGATAGAGAGACCCATCAGTCTCATACAGCTTTAACTTGTAACTATAATGAAATAAACATTATCATTGTTTATTATAAAATCAAAATGTAATTATTTTTAAAATTTAGCTTGTTTATGGAATCAATATATGAATTCCATCATGTTTTACCATTTCATATCCTGTGCCCACTTATTTGAAAATTTAAGCTTGTTGTAAACATGACACGTCAGAAAAGCAACATGCTTACATTATACAGGTATCAAACTAACCTTTGGAACAATATATGGAGCAGACGGACCTAGGATTGAGCGCACAGCATCACAGTCGTGAAATAAATCTTTAGGATAGTGAAGCTCATCATCCATGCTTGATACTGCCCACTGAACATCACAGATGCAGCTTATAAATGAAGACTGGAATGATCCGTCATCACCATTGGGATTAGATTTGTAGAAGCCCATACTTTTGTCAGCATAGCAGTCATCCCATAGGGTATCAAGGAACTCCAATAAATATGTACAACATTGCTGATTGACATTTGTGATAAGTAGCGATAATAAATGCACCAACTCATTGGATACCCAATCTACGGCAGCTGATCTTGGGGAAATTAACTCCTTCGTCCACATGTTTTTGGAAACAATTTGAGATACATCAGCCACATTCTTTTCGACTTTAACTACTTGCACAAAGTCTGTGATCCCAATTTCCTGGAAAAATTTTCTCCACTTTATCAGTCCACAAGAGAGTGATTCGTTTGCCGGATGCTTCAAATATGTGATGTCAATCTCATACCACTTGATATCCAAGTCATGAATCAACATATTAACATCGACAGGATTACCAAATTCTTTACTGAAATGAATTGGTATCTCAGATGGTCGTTTGAAACCATGATTTGTTAATATGAAGGCTTTCTTTAGCAACTCTGAAACAATGGACTCTCTCTCAACATGACAATTGGGACAGTAAGACTCTAAATGCATCATTACAAAGCAAAGGTAATCTATCATCAATTTTTTGTCCCCATTTGCAGTTCTTTCATCTGATATCGCAGGCAGAATATGCACCTTGACAATATCATGTGCAGATAGCTGTTGAACCCCAATTTTGAGAAGCATCCTAGTAAGGTTGTCTACTGAGATCACATCCAAGTAAGACTCCTCAACAGATGATGCAGAAAGGAAGGCAGGATTCACAGTTCGAAGTTTTGCACATAAATTTGGAAAAGCTTCAAGTCCAGATCCACCATCAAACACAGAGCCATCAGAATGTAACCAAATTGTTCCTTCATCTACTGAGCTGAATGTACCATCCGAAAGGGGAATAAATGGAATTTTTCGGAGATTATCGATGAATTCTGTTTCTGTTATGGAGTGTGATGAAAATTGCCCAGAAGAATGGAATGAAATTGTATAAAGCTCATTTAGCCAAGAAGATAACCAACTGAGGCTCATTGATTTCAGGGCATTTTCTGTCTGACACAAGGAGGATATAATTTCAAGTAGAATTTCGGGTCTATACTCTTGAATACCCAGTGCCCTAGCCAGTGAATCTGACAAAACTATGTCCTTATTCAAGAATCCAAGGCCAAGGTGCTTATACAGCAAGCTATCTGGAAAAAGACAGCGCGCTTGATCATTCCAACCTCTTAGAACTTTGCAAGGACGAGCCCACTGATTGTTGGTTCCTTCCAGAATCAAGCAGTTAGACATTTGCAATTTAGAAATTATCATTTGAGGAAGAACAGAAAAAAAACCATGCACTTCCCCAACAAGTGGCACAAAGCTCATATAAGCTGACACAGCTTTTGCTGGATTCTCTCTAAAACAAGGAAGATCACAAAAAGATCTTTCTGCACTGACAAACAAGTCAGGAAATTTATATAATAACCACTGGTTCCAGGGACTATTTCCATCAACTTCTTCCCTAGATGAAGGAAGGACAAAATCACCTTGGAGAATAAATTTCAAACCATATGTTCTTAGAGGAAGAAAAGCAAAAACAGGTTGTTGGTATAGATGGGGAGTGTAGTTCCCCTCATTCGACTCCTGTAATGTAAATGCTAAGGCAATTTCAGTCATTTTCACAGCAGGACGAATAACTTTAGCCTGCAACTTCTGAGATGCCACAAACCAGGTCATTTTGTCTTTCCCACAGGAAACCTTTATAATACCGTTTCCAACAATTTCTTTTCTAATGACAACAAGTGAATCATTGAGCATGTTGCGAAACATGATACACTGGAGGCGGTGAAGGAACAGTAATAAAGAAGGATGAAGATCAGAAAACATATCAACAATGTTGTTCATGGCAATTCCTTCAGATAATTTCGACCTGAAAGGAAGCCTAATACAGGTATTCCAACACTCCCTCCCCAGTTGAACAGGGCCTTTAGATGCTAGCTTACAAAACATGTCAATATTGCATGGGGGAACCAATGTTGGCAAAACAAAACCAATCTGACCCTCACTTATATCAAACTTGACATGGAACCCATTGGAATGGATCTCTGGGGCATCTGTAACCTGCAGAAAGAGACATCAGCATTTTGATAAAGAACTGATTATTATTCGAAATTCATAGAATTTGCTATCGCAACCTCACCAATGAGCACCCTCAAATTTATATGCTTAATACCAACGATAAACATTCCAAAGTGTTAGATGTGGATAATGATTATGGATTAGAATATTTAAGAGTTGTATTCAAGTAGAGTATTATGATGATTATCTTATCAGTATTATTTATTTTATTAGGAAATCAGGATTAGGATTTATATTATTTAATTATTATGATTTATAATTATAATGTGATAACAATTGATAGGTCCCAGATTATAAGAACCAGAGAATTGATATTAATTATCTGAAACCAACAAAGTGGACCCAGTCAGATAAACGAATAGATAAACTCTCTTAAGGTGAGAGTAAAACCATAAGTTTGTTTATTAATTGCTTCTTCGTTTATGGCTACAAGGAAAACTTTAAATAGGCAACATTATCACATTCTAAATCATAATAAATTAAATAATATAAATCTGATGTAATAAAATAAATAATAATGATAAGATAATCATCATAATTTTCTACTTCAAATCTTCAATACAACTCTAAATATTCTCATCTATGATCATCATCCATATCTAACACAAAGTTGATAGCATCTAGAATACGACATCCATATCATCTTCCCACAGTAACATTAACTAGATAAATCAGTAATCCTGCACCTTGATATGGACAAATCAAAATGAGAATCATTCAACATTTACACGTCAAAGGACGTTCTAATAACTGATGTTATGTCAGCCATATAATATCGATTTGCATCCCACACCATCTTGGAACAAACTGACCATAAGTGGCTGATAACAAATCCTTGTCACCAGTCTTGCTACAGCCGAGTGATTAGAGGGATAGAATGTTGAAAACTAGTTCAATTAGACTAGTTTCTCAAAGGAGTTCTTTTCTTTAGATGGGATGGAGCAAGATGCACATATCAATCTTTTTTTGTTTTTTTATAGGAAACAATAAGCTTTTAGAAAATATAAAAAGGTGTGAATGATCACCAAAGTGGAACTAACATCTTCCTTACAGTGAACATGTACATATCAATCTTGAACCATTCAATACTTAATTTTGTACAGTCCATTATTTTGTCCCCTCTTCTTTCACTGTAACTCTAAGAGGCATTTCAGTCCACTTAATTCACTTTTCAAACAAAATTTTAGTATATAATGATTTTTAAAAAAAGAAGAAGACAAATATATCAGGAATTTTTTTCAACATACCCGAAATACTGATTTGAAACCTATACCCTTCTGCCCAATATAGCCAGAAGTAGAACCTTTCTTTGTTGAATTTCCAACATCACAAAGTGATCTGATGTTCTGAGCAGAAAAACCTTGCTCATTATTTAAGACAATAATGCCAGACTTTTGAAGTATAAATGTCAAAGTTGGTTCCACATTTTCTGGATAGATATTATCATCAGCATTTTGAACCTGACGCAACATGAAGAATAATTGCATTCATTAACATTTACCAGCAGTTGCTTACAAAACTTAAACTCAAAATTGAATTGGATAAATACAGGATCAAGCATACAAAAATAGTGCATACAATTAAGACCATAAATATACTATGAAGTACTTGCACTTTATTGCAAGACAAATTTATAAAAAGCTGAAAAATTATATTTGTAAGAAAAAAGAAAAAGAAAGAATTATAAAAGGTGAACAAGCTATCCACTAACCACAGTAATACCCAAGAATGTAAAATTAAAAGAACTCCAAAATAAAACATATCTAGCCTTTCTCAAATTATACAACAATCAACCTAAACTCCATCTCAATGTAAATCAATCTATCTAAACTGGACAATATTCCTTGTACTTTCATGCAATTTTCTTGTTCAAATGGGCTCCATGGGTATCCTTGACATTTTAATAAGAAATAAAGTGGCAACCTAAATCAAAAAGACAAGAAAGCAAGGCCAATATGATGTTCTCAGGTGTTGCTGCAGGGAGAAAAAATTAATTCCAACCGCCTTCTATAACAAGCAGAAATTTTATCCCTCACAATAACAAAAAAAACACATGAAATTAAGAAAAAAAATAAAAATAAAAATAGAAGAAGCAAACTTACAAGCTCAAGAAGAAAATGTGAATCCTGAGAATATAATTCCTGCGAAAGACAATGAAGTGCTCTGCCTAAACGAGCATGCTGCTTCTTCAACATGTTACTTTCCATGTTTGAAAGATTTGAATCCAAGCCAAATTCTTCTCGCCTGATAGATTCAACAATTAGGGCTGCATCCTCAAATTCCTTAACTCCAGATAATGTTTGAGTGGAATAATTGCGCATTCCATTGTGGGAAGCTGCGCCACCAATTGAGTGACAAACTTCACCACATTCTTCTTCATGAACATCAGCTCCTACAGAGTCAACTGTTGTGCCATTAGCACTCCCAGACCCTGTATCCGATCCAGACTTAGCAGCTTTCAAGCAAGAAGCCCCCCGAGGCATTAACAGGTCTGAAGTCCCTGTGGAACAAAATGTTTGGTAATCATGAATCCACTCCAATATACCAAGAGACAATCCCACATCATGAAGCATGAGACGATGCTCTATTTGGTAGCATTCACGTAAAATGGCTGATGGGGCATCTTTAACTATAGGCTGAAGGCCAGAAAGCAACACATCAGCAGCAAAACTGCGAAACTCTGAAGGCAGATAACCAAGGCAATCAAGGAAAAACCTTGAAGCAACAGGAACTGCCTTTCTTAATTTGATTAGTTGTTGGTGAACTTCATCACTTAAATTATCACTGGCAGCTTCATCAAACTTATGCTGTCCACTCAATATATTACCATGCATAAGAGAATTTTGAGAATTGATTACTTCAATATTTTTCATATTATCCTTGAAAATGACTTCAAAAGCATGCCGTGCGTGACATTTCAGGAGAGACAAAGGAACATTTTTTTCTCCCCCATTTAATGTAAATGAAGATAACAGTTTCACCGCTGTTTGGAATGAGGATCCCTCCAGTGCAGCATCAAGAAACGAATCCACAGTAGCTGAATGATCAATCCGGATCACTTTGCCATCCCTAGTCACCAAACACAACAACTCTTTCACATTGACGTCTTTCAATAACCATCCTAGAAGAGGACCAAGAGATGGAGCAAATAGAAGGTCCCAGTGTGACCACGCGCCTAAATCAGATAACATAGGTGCCCTAAGTAAAATTTCAATTGCATCCTTGGATGTAACAGATTCAGACATCTTTGTTCTCTGGCCAGTGTGGGTTCTCACTGCAGTGGTTTCCAGTAAAAAATTCTCTTCATGGACCGAAAAATCTCTATTAAGACAAATTCCTAATATAGTTTCAGAAAATAGGACACACTTAGACATTACATCATTTCTATATTTCCCTACAATTTCTAGTAAACTTTCCATGGAGCCGTTTTCCTCAATTTTGAAACTGATTAACGGGAATTGCTTCATAAGCAGTTCAGAGATCATCTGCTTAGTAATAATTCCACTCTCCCACAAACTATTTGAAGCCTGTGATACTAACACAATCAACTGATGTGGATGCAGGGAAACCTCTAAAGGTGACCTGTCAAATGTATTACCAGTTAAGAACTTCTGCAGCTCAACGGGTAATACAGAGGCGTGCTTTTCCAGGAACACAAAAAACTCCCCATAGCCAAGGGACTTGAACTCCTTAATACCAAACTGCTCTGTCAGCCAAGCTTCACAACTGCATAGCCTCCTTAAAAGTAAAAATATCTTGGTCACAGGCGATTCAGCATTGCTTGGGATACCATTGTCAAACTTGAAATATTTAGAAACTTTCTCAAGTATTTCTTCAACTGTAACACCTGTGAGATCTATTAATCAGTTACACATCCAAAAGAAAAAATAAATAAAAATAAAATGTCTGTGCGTGACCTAGAGAACTGATAACCAAGACTCCGCTAATGCTCATTTGAAGAGCAAAACAAAAATGGTAAGAAATAAACCAAGATCACTTGAACTGTAAGAGAAAGTGATAAGAACACAGGTGCATGAAAAATCTAGGAAGGAAAAAAGAGAGGACAGAGGAAACAATGCTTGAATCAGAACATGATAAAACTATTTTCTTTTCCTTTTCACTTTTCAAATTTCATAATAACCACGAAAAATAAATTAATATAGCCAAAAAGAAAGGAGATACATCTGTGGACTTTTAACCCACTTTCCATAAAGCAAGCACCACTAACCATGTATACGCTGTACAGTATGCTTGGTGTTTACTACTGCAACTTGTTCACTTGGTTCAATCTCAATTCTTTCGTATTCCAAAGACTTGTCAGGAAGCGTGTTATTTAATTCATGCTGACTAATTGCTTGTAAAGTATCATAAACACTATCCCACATTCCACATTTGATGGATGTCACCTGCAACACAAAACTTAAAATTGATGGACCATAACGAACAACAAAAGCATAGACCAGTACCAAGTGCATGAAAAAATGAAATTGTCAAAATGAAATTGTACTCGGTGCTCATAACATGGTCAGCAACTTTTCAAAACAGAAATGAGAATATCATATGTATATATTAAAGAAAGATTGACAAAAAGAGAGAAGAAAAGAATATCAATTTTTTTTAAATGTAGAATATTGCATTACACCATTAACATTAAAGAAGTCCTAAAAAATTATAAAATAAAATAAGAAAAGATTTATATATGCATGTATCTGTATAAGAAGCATCAAAGGGCTACCATTTTAAATTTAGAAAACTTAGCCACGACATTTACCAATGGTTCTCTTATATTACTAAATTGACCATAATCAACTTACAGCAATATTTAGTAATCCAATGCAGGGATATGATGAGAACATTAATTTCATTCTCTTTAAATGTTGAGCCGCCTTTTTGGAATCTGTTGGTTTACAAAACTGAATCATTCTTTCAAGAACCTGCAATGCAAAACAAAACCAAATAAGAATTGCACCTCCTAATAAAATTACGAGAAAAATTCAAAAGATATAGTAAATAATGAGCATTCACAAAAATGACAATCTAAAGTATAGCTCAGTTTCTAAGGAAAATTGCAAAAGCATAGCCAAACTGGAACCTCACAACCTCCATCAATTGATAAAACATGCATGCATAACATATGATAGATATGACCTAAATTTTGGTTGCATCATAGTTGTCAAAGACGAGCTTCAGGCTCAGGCGATATCAGGCAATCGGGTGGGTCTAGACAGTCGCCTAGGCAGTTCTAAACGGGTCAGGTGATCTAGACGACCGCCTAGACGGGTCTAGGAGGGACTGTACGTTTTTTCCCCAAATTTATTTTTTTCTAATTTTTTGAATAAATAATAAAACTGTCTAACACCGCTTATTATATCCTTCTAAGCAACGCCTAGAAGGTTTGGGCGCTAGGCGTTCCCCCACTGTACGCTTACCGCCTAACATTTTTAAGAACATTGCACGCGCCTAGGCACAAAGGCTCGTGCCTTTGAGATGTACTTGGGCAAGCCTCATAAAAATGTGTGAAAAAACCTACCCAAATTGACCCACCCAACCCAAAATAAGTTGAATAACATTTCTTTAATAAATTAAGATAGATTTTATAGTGGAAATTTCAACAAAAAATATTAATTTGTATTATCAGTATTTATATTATTGTAATTGTTTTTATTCTTTTAATATATTTTCAATGATTTCTCTTTGTTTTAGTTGACTGAATACTTATATATATATATATATATATATATATATATTTTTTTTTTTTACAATTTGAGCCCCACCTTCATCAGGGGCACGCCTTGCGCCTTGAGGCAAGAGCCTAGGCCCTCAGACCCTTTGCGCCTTTAACAACACTGGGTTGCATCACTAAAAAAATCTCCCTTAGTGAAAAAGGAGTGTAGCATAATAAATACACCATCAAATAAACAGAAACTAAACAATCTCTCATTTTTTTTCTTTTATTCTCTTCACAGTGTTCACACCAGTCGGTTCCTTTTTGCTTCTTAAGATTTATACTTTAAGTCACTTGTCAATATTGCAATATTTCTTTTATTTTCTTCACACCAGTCGGTTCCTTTTTGCTTCTTAAGATTTATACTTTAAGTCACTTGTCAATATTGCAATATTTCATTTCAACCAAGAAATATATGGACAAACTTACAGATAAAAGATAAAACAAGGAAGATTGGCAGAGAAGGTAGCTAGGTATACTGCTTATCAAGTAGAAAAAGTCAAAATACAGGATGATACTCCTTGGGATGTTATGAAGACTAAAGTGAGTCTGCAACAGACAAACCTCATGACACTACAAAAGGTCTGACTGCATGCTCAGACTTTCAGTAAAGCAGACAAATAGTGAAAACAACATTTATCATAAATAATACATCAAATGCATCTATACTGGAGACAGCCCAAAGGCTCAAGCTAAACAGTACACGCATACGCTTCCATAAAAAATGTCAGCCTTGTCTGACAACGCAAAGTGATATATAATATGTTATCAATATATAATACATATCTTTTGGAGAAATAAATGCCATGAGAAAAGACGAGTGTAAGTATCACAGTTCAGCAACTCTAAAACCAAGATGTTTTCAATTCAGCCCCAAACGCCTACGATAGTGACAAATTGGGAAGTACTTATAAACACTATGAATATGATTAATGATGTGTTTAACATTAAATCATCCCAGCAGGCTGAAACACTGTAGGTTAATTTCAGCCATTAGAAAATTAAGAAAAGTAATTACCAGCGCATCTACATTGCATACTGCCTTTGCGAATATTTCAAACCAAACCAAACCAAACCAAGCCAAACAAAGCCTTTTCCCACTACGTGGGGTCGGCTACATGGACCTTTTCAAATAGTCCAACGCACGAGGATTATCACACTGTGGGCTCTGGGGAAGATTCAATGTATATGCAGCCTTACCCTTGAATTTTTTCCAAAAAGGTTGTTTCCGTGACTCGAACCTATGACCTCTAAGTCACAATGGAACAACCTTACTGTTATACCAAGAAAAAACAAATTATGTTTTCTCCTATAATTACATATGCTCTTGAAAAATATATAATGCTATGAAATTAACCTTTTTCAAAACAAGTTTGATGTAATGGCATTGTGTTAGGCCATTTCCCAAGTGCTGGAATTGTCTCAGGATTTCATACTAGTCACGGTGAAGAAAACTCTACTAATTATTTAAAGAACCATGAATGGGGCTGTTTAAACTTCAATAAATTTGAGCGGTTACCCCTTTTTTCTTTTTTTCATTTTTATAGAAATCCTCTTTTATACCCAAAACTCCATCATCAACTCTACGGAAAACATATCAGGCAAATTACACATTGGTGAAAAGGCAGCAAGAGGACAATATTAGACACGGATTATAGGTTGTCAGAAATTCATGTAAATGTTTGTAATAAGAGCAACACTGACCTCAGACATAGTGAGGTCCTTACACGCCTCCTTCCAGGTTGAGATGAACATCCTCATAGATTCATTAGAAAGTGAAATATCAGCTTCATTTAATTTATTGTCTTGAGTCTGATCATCGTTTTCAATTGGAATACCTTGTTTTGCTTTGTTTCTTTTAAGCAACTTAGTGGGTGCAGAGCTGGAACGTCCTAAATTTTCGATCTTTCTTTTCTTTTTTGATGACCCAATATACTCGTCTTGCACAAAGCTGCCTCCCACAGGAGAGGGCTGGTGATCTATTTCACCTTTCAAACCAAGACGTTTCATCTCCTCGGTTACAGATGGATAAGGACAGCTGCTCACCCGGTCCGAACTCTTGATTTGTGATGAGAACTGGATGTTGCTGCGAGCATCATTGCTATCTTCAAGTGTGCAATCATCACTATCCTCATTTTCCGAGCTTGACGAAACAAATCTAATGTGCTTGCCATCAAAATCCTGATTTATTGAAGAAAAAGATTTCACACGCTCGCGTATGGCAGAAAATCGTTCATCCAATTGCTTTTTCTTTTGGGATGAAAAAATAGGTCGCTTCCGTCGTTTATGATCAGGTTGCAATTCCTTAAAAAATTGCTTTAGTGGGACGTCTTCTGATTTTCTTGCTTCCCAAATAAAATTAATGTGCATCCTATCACCAAAAAGAAAACAAAAAAGAGCAATTACGATCAAAAATACAAATTCATATATGCTTTCGGTGGGCATAAAATGGGAGAAATGAAATGAGCTATATTAGTATATTCCTATTTGCCATGTGATCTTGGTCTCAGGGAGAGGGAAAATTTAAAAGATTCCTGATCAGAACCTGATTCTTATTCAAAAGTCCATCATGTAATAAAGGTCACTGATCTGCAAACATTATTAGCACAACTTTTCAAGAGTGCTAACAAAAAAATATGATAACTCTCAACTAGATGATGAATACAACCAAGTGCTAATTATGATATACAGAATTCAAAGCTGCTGAAAGTTGGAACATAATTAGTCGGTCAAAGTATGACTGCATATACCAACATGTATTAAAAAAAAAACAATAATGGAAATTACATAGAAGGTTCATAATTAAATGTAGCATCAATATCTGTTAAACTTCAACGATTTGAGAGATTGTCCAGTCGAAAACTTAAAAAATCAATTCAAATAACACATAAACATTTTAGCTTAATGCCAAATCTACTAGACTTGATTAAATTATTCACCATGTAAAACTATTCCATTATAGCAAGTAAATATTTAAATTGCATCTTAAAACTGGGCAATTTAATTGGAAATCAACAAGAAGAGCGATTTGCGATTAATCGAAAATAATCGGGGATTAATCGGAAAATGTAAAGTTGACATTTTTCATGGTTGAGAATTAAAAAAATTTAAATTCCCTCTCAAAATTCTCCAAAAATCACTAAAAATCATTAATTAATGATTAAAAATTACTAAACAATTTAAGAGTTTTATTATCTCAATAGCAATTAATTTAAGTCAAAGCATATTTTCATGTTTTAATTGAATTAGTAGAATCCTTCTCTTTTTTCATATAAAATCATCAATTAAAACTCTAAAAAGATATTAAAATTTAAAAAAAAAAAAAAATTAAAAAGTGAAATCATAAGATTTTTGGGAAATCATAAATCAGAAATCGGCTGATTAATTGGTCAAAATCGCCCATATATCGGTGTCAATTTAAATTGACCAAAATCGATCGGGAATCGCTCAAGTAGCGATTTACAATTAATCGTTGATTAATCGCCGATTAAGTAGCGTAGTCTTAAAATATATCCAACCATTTTCAACAATAAAAGGAATGCACGTTTATATATTTGTTTTATTAATTTTAGTTCGTATGATTAACTCATGCATTTATATGTTTGTTTTATTAACTTTTCTACAAAATAATCTCTATTATACAAGAAAGCATTTTTTCCAATCAAAACTTAGCAGAAAGGATTGCATTCCATACCGCAAGTTCTGGACACGCACACCAAGCTTTTCTTTGCTTGCCAATGATCGTTTCTTAGCAATGAAATCCAGAAATTCATCAACTTTAATATCTTTCCTTTTATGAGTGTCCATATACTCACAAAGGCAAACAATTATGTCATTAGTAGATATTTTGAACACTTCATTAACATCAGATTTCACTGCAAAATAATGAGAAACGAGTGGATGTCTTAAAAAAGGGCCCAACTCCAGCTCTTCAAACTTCTCAATGCCCTCACTCTTGCGGATGGCCTCTTCCAAATCATATAATGATGTGATTTGCCTAACCCCAACAAAGCAATGAATAAATGCATTTATCTGAAGGAACAAAAAAAGAAATGTTGGGAACATTAACATATAATCTGTGAAAAAAGAAATTTAAAATAAAATAGCTTAATGTTCAATATAGTACTAATAAAACTGACGAACAGGGATGGACATATAAATGCTGATAAAACAGAGAATAATAAAATCAAAGGAAAATGATGGAAATTTATGGGAGTGTTTAGTACAGTTATCATAGCTCAATTTCTGCTTTATAAATGCAAATAGGGGAAAAAATAAATATATAAACAAAAATAATTAATATTGTATTCAAGATACAGGGTTTGTGAAAAATACAAATTTATTCACCAAAATTAGCTTTAAACTCAAATTTTTCATTAGGCAGTCTTTTTAAGAAACATGATTGTGCACTTTTATTGTTTTTGTCATCAGAAAATTAACTTTGCAATATGATATTAGACACTTTCCATGATTGTGAACATAAAAGATTTGATTAATCATTTTCAAGATGCAAAGCATTTTCCAGAAACAATTTTATTAACTTCTGAACCAGGACCTAAGCTTTAGGCCATCTCTGCCTACCAAACTTAAAAGACACATAACTCTGCTTCACACAATTCACAATTTATCTAAAATTCAGCATCCACGTAACAATTTCAAATTTTCCAAACTTTAAATTTCAAATTTTCCTCAAACTATCTCAACAATCCCCAAAAACAATTATGTGAACATATGGACCTTCTCTAGTGATAATTTCCCACTGTGTATTCTATAACTCTTCACAGCTAATGAAATTTCAGCTTCTCTACTCATAATTATCAAATTCCCTCTTCTCTACTCATAAATATAAACAAACAAACTATTTTCCAGGTACATACACAATACCTTGGCTTCAGTGACCATGAGTTTGTGAAGAGACGGAACCTCCTGCATTTGAAATCCCAAAGAGCTCCAAGAATCAACCTTCAGCTTCAAAATCACTGACTGACAAACTTTCCACGAGCTCACACTCTCCCCGGCCATTACAAGTTCGCTTCGTGCTTTTAGTACCGCACCATCTATTCTTTCCAGAACCCCTCTGTTTGGCTTTTGATGCTGTGGCAAACTCTGAGACTGAGTTTGGGGTTGTTGATTACTTGTGCCGGAAGGGAGTTGCTGTGGAGGTAAATTAGGGTTTTGGATTACTAAATTAGGATTTTGAATCAACAAATTAGGATTCTGTATTGAAAAATTAGGGTTCTGTATTGAATAATTAGGGTTCTGTATAGAATAATTAGGGTTCTGTATAGAATAATTAGGGTTTTGGAAAGGAATGTTTGTAAGGTTTTGGAGGAGTTGCAGCGTGGGGTTAGGGAAGTAAATATTTGGATTTTGGAAGGCAAAGTTGGGATTAAGTTGTGGAGGCGGTGGTTGAGGTGGTGGTTGGCCTCCGCCGCCGGGACGGAAGCGTAAACGATGGTTCCCGTTCATGATAAAGCGGAGAAAGGTTTAGACTTGGAGATATTTTGTTTTCCAGGATTTTGTTTATAGTGGGACTCTTCTGGTTTAGGTGCTTGATTTGGGGGTTAATTTCACCCAAAAGAATTGACAAATATCGTTGTACACCCAGTTTTTGGTTGACCGCTTTCTTTCTTTTATCAATTACATATAATATTAAATTTAAAAATAAATAATTATGTTAACAAACTGACTTATCTTAATTTTATTTTACCAGTTTATATCAAATTAATAATGTTTGATGATGGTTTTTTACCTCGAGAATGATTCAAATACAGAGAAGGGATGGAATGAGTATTGTACTTAGTGAAAAAATGATGGTAAAGGCCCAATAGCCTAGAGAGAGATGGGGTCTGATGGAGCGACCCGACCACATGATACACATAAGTTCTCCAAATGGCAGAATTTGTTGATGATGAAGTAAATTGGGATACCGACTAGGCCATATGAAGGGTGTTGATTTAGGGTTTTTGAGAGTTTGTTAAACCCGACCCGATGAGGACATTGTCTGTCAACCTGACCTGTTTGGAAGATTTAGAGGAAGCTTTGATTAGTATCATATGCATACCGGACTTAATCTACTTTTACGAGGAACCGATCACATGCCGACCTGTCTTGGAGTCATGTGACGTATGCCCTATGTGAGAAGATAAAATTTTAGACGACTAATGATGATTGTGGCAAAGCAACGATTCTCATTGGAAGTAGCCCATGTTGGCTGCCATAGGCCCGTGCAGTGGTAGATCAGAGTTTTCATAAGCCGCCATAGGTCGGTGCAGTAACAGTGAAATAGGTTGATATGATTGGCCGATGTAAGGGTAGTTGAGGAGAATTGTGACGACAATGATAGCAAGGTGACATGGGATGACGTCAGAGGCGATGAAATAGTGAATTTTGGAGCCTATATAAAGAGGTTGAAGTTTCAGATTCAAGGGTTATAATTTTTTGTATCTCACAACTTTTAACAAGTTAAGATCTTAAGAACTAGTGATATAGAGAGAAAGTTGATCGGTTGACTGACCAATCGAGTGAATTGTATCGGGTCTGTGTAAGACCTAAAATGTTTTATCTCTTAGTGAGTTCATTTCCAAATTGTAGTTCGGGTCGGTTTTGACCCTGAACAGTAATAAAATACATATTTCTCTTGTGGACGTAGGTTGGAGTTACTCTCCGCCAAACCATGTAAACTCTGTGATTTATCTATCTGCTTGCTAAGTTTTCTTTGGTTCCCAAGCAACCAAACAAATTCACTGTTGAATGAGGTTTGTTCTAGAGGTTAATTTCTCATATTACCATTGGAACGAAAATCGTCAACAGTTGGCGCAATTTGTTGGGATATAGAATGAAAAACAACAAACACACTAAGACGATGGCAGAAGACGGGAATTATAGAGCTCGAGAGGCTTTGACGGTGGAGTGGATGGAAAATATAGATGAGAACTTGCGACTAGAAAGGGAAAAGTTAGAGAAGAAAATGAGGTGACTCAGACCTTTTGAAAGGCTATAATGGATAAGGTAGAAAAGTTAGAAAAAAAGATCGGGATAGCAAATACATGCGAGTCATAGTAGAAAGAGGGAATAAATTGCTAGTGGGAAGAGAACAATTGGTGTAAAAGGGGAGCTACAGGCTGGAAAAAGGAAACCTCGCAGGGTCAGGTTGGTGATTGTGGCCAGCTCATCACTTATAAAAGAACCTCATGATAGGCATGACGATGGGCGAATCCCAGAGTCATCATACAACAGCCCATACGTAGAGGATAGTGACTTAGGACATTATCAAGACCAAAAGCAAATGGCTTAGCGTGGGAAAAAATACCATGTCCAGAATGAGGATTATGTGGAAGTCTTCGACAAAATGTACGGGGACTTCGAAGGTCAGTGAAGGAACTAGTTTCGACAGGAAATGAGGAAATGAGAGATGAACATGCGAGGAGGTGCTCGAGATGATCAAGATATAGAGACATCGTCTCATTTCACCAAGGAGGTGTTGAAATTGGAAATCCTGATGAGGTTCTCAATGTCCGTGATGGATATCTATAAGGGTAATACAAACCTTAAATCCATATTGAAAGATTCATTTTACTTATGGAGATTCAAGGCATGGTCGGGGAGGCGGTCTACAAGGTATTCTTGTTAACCTTGTGAGGACCGACTAGCTTATGGTTCATAAACCTAACACTAGAAATTATCAGTAGCTTCTCTCAGCTAAGAAATCATTTGTGCGCCATTTTAAAGGAGCATGCGCACCAAGGAAGACGGTCAGATCGTTGAGGATGATAAAACAACTAGATGATGAGCTGTTGAAGAATTTTTTAGATAGATACCACAATTTGGTATTGGAACTGGGGGCCTATGAGTCCCCAAAATCGTTGGAAAGCTTCAGATGGGCCTTAAAGGTTGAGAGATTATGGTCTCACCTTATGATTTTGGAAGTTTCAGTCTATGAAATAGTCTTGGAACAGGTCATGAGGTTTGTGTTATTAAAAGAGGAGGAGAAAATAACCCAAGGAGCTCGGGAAAAGAAAAAACTGAGGCAAGACATCCGTCGTGACGGTGTCGATGGATATAGATGACCATATCTAAGGTCGCAGGAATTTAGGCTTAAAAATCAGGATAACTCAGTGCTCGAGAGGAGGCCCCCAATCCAAGTTGTGCATGTTACGGGGGGCACGGATTACACGACCCTCAACATGCCATTATCTTAGATAGCTCGAGAAATACATGAAAAATGGTTGCTGATGGAGTCTAAGCCGAGAAGGTTCTCGATAGAGAAGATATACAATATGGTGTATTGCTCTCATCATAATAAGAGGAGCCATGGCACTGAAACCTACAGAGACTTGTAGAAGCAGGTAGAGGACTTTGTGAGGAACATATACCTCAATAGATGTATCAATAATGAGGGCAAGGCAATATAGACAGTTGAGGTTATCAGGTCGGGTGTCTATCACCTTTAGCAGCTGGACGACGCCCGACTAATGAAGGTTTGAAAAGGCAAATATGTCAAGCTTTTGCAGCAAATAGAGTCTCTCTTAAAATGACCCGCAAAGAGTTGTAAGATGGGCAGTAGATCCCATAAATAAAAGTAAATCTTCTTTTTTATAAATTACTCGCACATTTATACGTTTGTGGTTTATTTGAATGGAAATATTTGCTTGGTATTTTTTGGAAATAGTCGTTATCGATGCAAGTAAAAGGTGTAAAACTATGTGTAGAAAGTGCGCACCCCCGTGGCACACCAATCACCAGTGACATTATCAAATGCCTCGGGCTGTAACGTTAGTACTCGATGACTTGAACCTTCGAAGATCAATATCAACAAAGGGTGCAACGAGATATGCGAAACACAAGTACCCCCGTGACATATAATCAATAAGTGTCACGAGTCGGAACGCCAGAACCTGATGACTAGCACATCATCGACATTAACAAATGGTGAAAAATGATATGCGGAAAGCACACACCCTCGTGACACACCGGCCCTCGTGATATTATCAAACACCTCGGGTTGGAACGTTAGTACCTGATGGTTTTCACCTTCGAATACATTGAAGGCCTGCGTGGCATTTGGAACCTCCGGCATCTATAGCACGCTCAATAATAGGGTCGACGTGCTAAGGTAACCATAGCACGTACGGTTTGAAGATTACATTGAGGTACCACGGTTGTTTCAGGTTTCCATAGCATTGGGAGTGATATTTCCCCTATGACGTTTGTCGCCCATAAAATAGTTAGAGGTGCATCGTAAGGGCAGAGCTCACCAGCCTCTGTGGCGTTGTAGCATCGAGATATGCCTAGTATGAGGAGGGGGAATGCCCTTATAGCGATGACCATATCTTTTCAAATTCATATAAGCATAGCATGAGGAAGGTTAAAAGGCCTCTATGGTGTTTGCATACTTAGGGCTTGCCTAAAATGAGGAGGATAATGCTTATATGGTGTTGGTCGCCCCCTGATCCGTAGCTCGGTTCACCGAGACGTTTAGACTGTAAGGTTTAAAATTATTGTTTTAGGTAATGTGGGACAAGATATTGCCTCAGTTACCTCAATGTTTTTGGGTCGGTGCGGAGTGGCGATACGTCACCCTCATCATACTTGTTGTTTTATTATGTTTTTGTGCAGCATGATATGAGACGCCATCACCAATGCTTGTGGGGATGACCTGAGGTTGAAAATCTTCTCTCGAGATTTCTCTGAGTTGAATGGCTCTAGATCAGATACATCTCACTGAGACCTTATATTATGTGTGATTGGCACAAGTAGAGATCATTCCCTTGTGGCCAATTTTGTTGGATGGCTCAGTGTTGGGTACATCCCAACGAGGCCTTATGTTATGTGATATTGGCATCATAGGAGATCATTCCCTTGTGGTCAAATGTTTGATGGGCTCGGAGTCGGATTCGTTCCGCCGAGGCCTTGGGGTATTGAATGGCATTGGGTTAGAGTTTCTTCCCATGACCATGCTTGAATGGTAGAAGGATGGGTCATTCCCTTGTGGCCAAGTGTTCTTATAGGCTCAGAGCTAGATTTTTTCCGCCGAGGCCTTGGTGTATTGAATGGTATGAGGTCAGAGTTTCTCCCATATGGCCACGCTTGAATGGCACAATGAGTGGTCATTATCTTGTGGCCAAATGTTTTTATAGGCTCGGGGATGGATTCTTTCCGCCGAGGCCTTGGTGTATTAAATGGCATGAGGTCAGAGTTTCCCTCAATGGCCTTACTTGATTGGCACAATGATGGATCATACTCTTAAGGTCAAGTGTTTGTGTTGGCTCGGGGCCGAATTCATTCCGTCAAGGCCTTGATATATTGAGTGGCATGAGGTTGGAGAGTCTCCCTTAATTGCCTTACCAATATGGCATCAAATGTTAGGTCCATCTAGGCTATTTGTGTTGTAGATATCATGGGGACAGAGTTTCTCCCCGTGGGTTTCCAGAGACAAGGATAAAGACGCCAGTACCAATTTCTTCCCTAAGTGCTAGTCAGTGCTGACTCGTGCTCTAAGCACCAGGATGTTATGCAATTGGTCGAGTCATTTTGTAAATTAGGTTAGTATAGGATCGCAGAATCCCAAACGATCGGGAATTGAAGTGGTCCTCATCAGTAGAGGGTTCATTTGGAGGGTTCAAAATTTTCCAAGTATTGAAAGGTGTTTCAAGGCATCGGGTTTGGTTGATTGACCTCGTCAGGACAATGAGGTGTTGGAGACCGATAGATTATTGGTCTAGTCGAGATGAATTTTTCAGAATGAGTCAACCCAATGGTATGCTTGGGAATCAACATTTGTTATAGAGAAACTTTCCTTATTGGATTAGATTGTGTTGGTGATTAGGCCGGTTATGTTACCGAGTGGATATTAAGCTTGTTGTTACAAGTTATAAATATTGATAAGTATTAAAAGAAGAAAGTTCCCTAGATCGGGTATTTGCTCAGTGTGTGCTTTGGTGTGAAAATAGAAATGTACAAGAGTATAAAAAGGAAAATTTATTCATTATTTATTTACATCATGGGCCCCCCTCAAAATTTTCCACGGGGGGAGGTCGGTTAAATAAAATAATGGGTCTGAAACATCTTTAGCTAGAACATGAGAGGTAGCAACAACATAACTTGAAGGGGCATCAGGATCAGTCGAGGCAGCAGTAGTGGATGAGGGGGCGGGAGCATCATCAGCTGAAGAAGGCAATGAGGTCAGAGGATCTGGATCGGGGATTGCGTTAGTTTCTTCATGGCTAGTGCCGAAGGCCTCCTCGAATGTCATTTCTCCCTTGACAACTTTGACAACCTTCTGAACCTCACTTAAGTCAAAGTCGGGGTAGGTCTCCCCATGGATTCTGATGAGTGGTAAATGTATCACTATTTCCCACTCATTTGACCTAATATTTTGTATAGTTTCTTGAGTTTTGTGAATATTTTGATGTGTTTTGTGTTATTTTCTAGATAAATAAAGTTTCAGGACTATCTGGAGGTGATTTGGGGCCAAAACAGTGAAAAACAGACAAAAAAGGCAAAACAGTGAAAAACTGACAAAAAATGCAAAACTGTCATTTGGGCGTCGCGACACGAACTGCGCATCGTGACCGCTAACGTGCATCGAATCTTGCTAACGTGCACTGAAACATGCTAAAATGCGCCATGCCACATGTCACAATCAGAGAAGTTTGCTAAAATGCGCACTTGCTAACATGCGCATGTCACGTGTCAAAATCACAACAATTCTGCTAACGTGCGTCGTGCCACGTGTCACCATCACTTGCTGCCGACAATCATTATCGCCACGTCAGCACAATTATTGATTAATCATCCAAGCCATGCCACGTGTCACCGTCTCCACAAATGTCACCGTAAATCACGGCGCGTCGCGACGCGCGTGATAAAAAAATGTCTATAAATTGAGGCTGAATTTTCAGATTTGAATTCATACCTTCTTCTATGTAATTTCTTAAGAATACTATTTGTTTGTTTATTTACAGCTTTCAGTAATTAATTTCCGCTTTTGCACTTTCTTTTCTTTACTTTTCCGTCTTTACTTTCCGCAATTTACTTTTATGCACATTACTTTCATTTCTTTACTTTTCAGCAATTTACTTTTCAGTAATTATGAGGTAACTCCCCCCTGTGGGGTAAGAGGTAAAGCTTTTATTACTAATATTTAGATTAATCTCCCTTAAATATAATATATAAACTAGTTAAAACCTGACTTAATGAGGATACCGCCTGATTGGTCGGTTGGTAATTATTGAAATTGGTTTTAACCTGACTAAACAAGATACCGCCTATATGGCCGGTTGGTAATTAATTATAAATTTGACTTTATCAGGATACCGCCTATATGGTCGGTTGGTAATTATCACCAAAGTTAATATATTATATTAAGGGATATATCTAAAATAGTAGTGATAAAAATGGATCATTTAACCTCCAATATTTTCTTTTATTATACTTTTACATTTTTAATTTCCAGCATTTACTTTTCAGCATTTACTTTTCAACAATTATTTTCAGCATTTACTTTCAGCATTTACTTTCCAGCAATTTACTTTATGTCTTTTATTTTATTTTATTTAAGCTTTTACTAGCTCTAGTTATATGTCGTAACTAAGTCAGTTATCTGGGGTTGTGATGAATTCCAATTTCATCGGTTAATAAGGGGTTATTTTATGGTTTGGGTAATTTAAAGGTTTGTTTATTGAGCCTTAGTCTTAATGCTTCTTGTTAACTGGCCATTAATAAGATTGATCCGGTAAACTTAAAATGAACTTGAAAATGGATTTTAGGTTTGAGACCTTAGACTCAATAGCCCACGATCTTCCTTGATGATATATAACCCTTTAATAGATTTCCTTACATGGAATATACATGTCGGGCGGGGGTAGCCATAATTGGAACTTAATCTTAATGAATTCAGGTAACTTGGTTGACATATGAATATATTTAATTGGGTTACACTGGGTATTTGTATTTGACCATCGGAAGAGGCTTTTACATAATTTCGTGTTCCAGGTTAATAAACCAATATATTACACAAACGTAAAATAATCACTTCATCTTTTAAAAGTTATTGGAAATATTCACAACCCTCGATAGTTTTATAAATTTGAATTTTCTTCAATCTATTTTCGAGCAATTTTATTTACTTGTTTTAAGTTTAAAATCACTTTCAAATCAAACAACCAATCCATTAGATACTTGTAAATATTTAACTTCATAAATTAATAAAAGATTTTAAGTCCTCGTGGGATCGATACTTTTTATACTACTTGAAAGATACGTGCGCTTGCGTTATACGCGTGTGATTACACACTGGTCAAGTTTTTGGCGCCGTTGCCGGAGACTTATTTATCTTTCACTATTAGTTTTGGAGTTAGATACATTTACATGTATCTAATTTCTTTTTACTTATTGTTTTTGTTTTCTTGTGTTTCAGGTTCTTAAACACTACATGAGACGAACCAGAAGCTTTGAAATCTGACCGCTTGACCCAAAGATTGAAAGAACTATCAGATAATTGAGAAGGGAAAGGCGAGAAGGCCAAGAAGTAATCGTTAACATGGAACATGAACCTTTAGAAGTTGCACCACCAATTCCCATTCGAGACAGAACCATTCTGGTGGTTGACGACTTCATTTCCTGTATTGTACTTCCTCTCTTACCAGCAAATGCATGTGATATCAAAACATGCATTCAGATGATTCAATAGTCAGTTCAGTTTGGGGGGAATGCAACCGAAGATCCTAATGCCCACATCAGCAACTTCTTGGAAGTTTGTGGCACTTTCAACTACAACCGAGCAGCTGAAGAAGCCATAAGACTGCGAGTTTTTCCATATTCCTTGAAAGACAGAGCTAAAGCTTGGCTACATTCATTACCAGCAGGTTCCATCACAACTTGGAACACTCTAGCCACTAAATTCCTTGAAAAGTACTTTCCAACAGCCAGAACTTTAAAGTTGAAGAATGACATCACATCCTTTGTGCAACATGATTCAGAATCCCTTTGCGAAGCTTGGGAAATGTTCAATGATTTGCTTCAGAAATGTCCTCACCATGAGATTGCAAAGTGGCTACAAGTCCAATCATTCTATAATGGACTTTCTGGAATAATGAGAACCATAATTGATGCTGCTGCTGGAGGAGCTTTAATGGAAAAAGGAGAAGATCAAGCTTGGGACTTAATTGAAGAAATGACCAACAATAATTCATTATGGCCAATAGAAATGAGCATGATCCAAATGATTACTGGAATCTATGAAGTTGGAGCCAACACAGCAGTAAATGCCAAGCTGGATCAGATATGTAAATTCATGGAAACTCTCAGCATGCAAGGTAATATTGGATCCACAAGTTCACTATATGGAGGAGCACTAGAACCAAACCAACATAAAGAAATGGTGAATTACGTCAACAATTTCAACAGACATGGGAACAATCCATATTCCAACACCTACAATCCAGGTTGGAGGAATCATCCCAATTTCGCATAGAATAACAATTCAGGGCAAATGAACAATCCACCACCCAGATTCCAATAACAGACAAAGGCCAAAAGTATGACAAAGAAACATGAACAATAGAAGTGCTAACCCACTTGAAAAAGATAGAAGCAAAACACGACTCTCAAGCAGCTAGATATGATGCTCTGTTTCAATCCCAAACATCATTAATTCAAAGTCAATTTGCTTCTATTAAAGCACTGGAGAATCAAATTGGACAACTGGCCAATGCTCAGAGTTACAGACCGCCAGGAAATCTTCCCAGCAACACAGAACCAAATCCAAGGAACATGGGAAATGAGCAATGTCATGCCATCATTTTAAAAAGCGGTACTGAAATCAACAAAGATGTTGGAATCAAGGTAATTATTAAGAAAGTTCCAAAAGAAAACAACAAAGCAGTTCCACAGATTGAGGAAAAAGATCGAGAAAAAATCACTCTATCTCCACCTTTTCCACAACGTCTCCAAAAGAATAAACCGGACAAGTAATTTTATCGGTTCCTGAAGATCTTTAAAAAGCTGCATATCAACATTCTATTTGTAGAAGCGTTGGAACAAATGCCTAACTATGTCAAATTCATGAAAGATATTCTTTCACGAAAGCGGACATTGGGAGATTACGAGACAGTGGCATTATTAGAAGAATGCAGCGCCATCATTCAGAGGAAGCTTCCCCCAAAATTGAAAGATCCTGGCAGTTTCATTGTTCCCTGCACCATAGGAGAACATGACTTCGGTAAGGCTTTGTGTGATTTAGGTGCAAGTGTTAATTTGATGCCTTTTTCTATTTACAGGAAACTGCATATTGGAGAAACAATGCCCACCCCAGTCTCTCTACAACTTGCTGATATAACGCTCGTATTTCCGAGAGGTGTAGTTGAAGATGTGCTGGTTAAAGTTGACAAATTCATTTTCCCATAAGATTTTATTGTCCTTGATATGGAGGAAGACAAAGATGTGCCGATCATCCTCGGAAGACCATTCTTGGCTACAGGTCGAACCATTATCGATGTACAAAAATGAGAACTAACCATAAGAGTACAAGATCAAGAAGTAACATTCAATATTTTCAAAGCCATGAATTTCCCGGATGACGAGAATGAGGAATGTTTCAGACTTGATGTGATAAATAGTACCATCCAAAACTCCAATGCAATACAAAGTTCTACTGACAAACTTAAAGTAAATTAATTGCCTGTGAAGATTGAAGATAAAGCGTACTGCGCACTGAAGAAGCCAATTCTTGCACTACAAGCAACAGAAGAGAAACAGTTCCATCAGCTCAACAAATTGGAGGAATTTCACATTCAGCCTTTTGAGAATGCCAAATTGTACAAAGAAAATGCCAAAAAGAAACATGATGAGAAGTTAATGCGCATACAACTAGAACCAAGGCAGAAGGTACTGTTAAACAAATCAAGGTTGAAACTCTTCCCATGGAAGCCAAAATCACGATAGTCAGGTCCATTCCTAATCACCAAGGTTTTACCAGATAGAGCCGTTGAGATACATGATCCCGACTCCAACAAAACATTCAAGGTTAAAAACAAGCGTGTCAAACACTACTAGTGAGAATCATTTGAGCGACAAAAACAAAGTGTCACACTTTCAGATCCGGCCTAACGTTCAGGCAGTTATGTCTAGCTGACGACGTTAAACTTAGCGCTCGCTGAGAGGCAACCCATGCAATTTATGTAATATTGTGATTTAATGTGTTTTATTTTTGTGTGTTTAATTTGTGTAGGTAAAGTCAGATTTCAAGATGGAAGAAGTTCTCGCAAATCTTCACAAGGAATTTCCTTCTCTCCCTCAAAACTCTCTGATGAAAGTCTATAAAGCTCGCTTGGAATGGATGAGACTACTGATGATCAAAGGTATTCCTAATGACATTCGTTGGATTATTGAAGCACGGGTCCGATTGGCAGGTGAGTCCTCTGACTCTTTTATTTCAGATCTGCATGGTTTAGGAAGAAACACCTATACTAAAAAGAGAAAAGCTAAAAAAATGGGTGTTTGCTATAAATATGCACGCATGACATGTAATACTCGTTGTCGTTCTTTAGGAATGATGTCTGATAACCGTGAAGATAAGATTAAATTCATTAGGGATGGCTTGAGTAAGGAGTCTCTGGATGACATATATAAGACTCTTGAGACGCATCCCGGTGGATATGTGCATCATGCAATTCACATGTTATATACACAATTTCGAAAAAAAAGACAACAATATAGTCTCAGGAATCTGACTCAAAAAGACATTGTTTGCCAATTTATAAGAAAATTGGATGGGAAGCTTTTCCCTGACGCATAGACGTCATTCAAGCCGTTACTTTCTTGTAAATATTATATCTTTTTGTCTTTTCCTAATAATTGTGTGTTGTTTTGTTGTGTTCTTTTATTTTCTCCGACAGGATCCAGACTTTTTGACCTTTCACGATTTATTTTACTATTTAACTAATAATTGTCATTTGGCAGGTACTAGTGCTACTATTATTACTCACCATTTTCAGATGTTATAAATTCAACTCATCATTGCACTTTTGAAGGCATCTAGATAAAAATGGAAGCCACTTCAAAAAGACGAGTTGTAAATATCTATATCTTTTGTGGTACTAGTGTTGGTACTAAGCCACAATATGTAGCGGCAACACAGAAATTGGGATGAGTCTTAGCTGAAAGAAATATGCACTTAGTATATGGCGGTGGCAATCTTGGACTAATGGGGATCATTTCAAAGGCCGTACAGGATAGAGGCAGTCAAGTCTTGGGAATCATCCGAAAATATTTGGCAGAGGCGAATCTGATATGACCATCAAACGGAGAGGAATTAATTGTGCCAGGTATGTCTGAACGACTGGTAGAAATGATTAACCGTGTTGATGCTTTTATTGCTTTACCATGTGGCTTGGGCACAATGGAGGAAATTTTTACAGTGTTATCTTGGGCAAACTTGAACATACACCAGAAACCGATTGGACTGTTCAACGCAGATGTATTTTATGATTTTCTTTGTGTATTTCTTGATGATGCTCGGAGAAATGGGTCTGTGTCAAAACCTTTAAAAGAACTCATTTTCACTGCCAGAACTGCCCCAGGTTTAATTGACCAATTCTTAGCCTTTGAACCATAAATTGACCATATCATTTCCAATATAAACTGGTCCAAAAATGATCGTGGTAAAAAGCGTCGGATAAATTTGGATCTTAACCTTTAATTTTCATTTTAGATGTAAAATTTCAGATAACCAGGTATTATCTTCTAAAATCATCTTTTACTTTTTAAGACATTGGGGACAATGTCTCATTTAGGTTTGGGGGTGGGGAATAGTTGACTAGTATCTTGTTTTTATATTGTTTTTATTTTTAGTCCAAAATTTTCGAAAAATTCAAAAAAAAATTGAAAAAATTGAAAAATCAATTTTTTTTTTTGTGTTTTTGTGTTTTTAATTTGATTAATCAGGTGAAATTTGTGTGAGATAGCTGTGTAAGGAATTTCCACTCATGAGACGTATCTCAACCTATTTTGGAACAAGTTAATTTTTGTTTATTTCCTTTTGAATTATTTAATTTGTGAATTCCTCATAATACTGACTAAAATGAATCTTCATATGCTCAGTTGACATGTATTATCAACATACATGGTAACATACGAAAATTAGTTGTAATTGACGAGTTTGTAATATTCCGTGCTTTAGTTTAATTGGAGGAAGCATCTAAAAAAGCAATGGGATAAAAAAAACGTCTGAGATCCAAGTTATTAAGTCCGTATGGGTGTTTTAACACATAGTGCCCTAAAGCCAACTGGTTTGGGAGTTACTGGCCCAAAGCTCGCTACATGGATCGAAGATGTTAGAAAAAATATATATATCTGAAGTCTGAGTAATTAAGTCCGTAGGGGTGTCTTAACACTTAGTGCCATAAAGCCAACTGGTTTGGGAGTCACTGATCCAAAGCTCGCTACATAGATGAAAGATAATATATATAAATAAAAAAAATAAAAAAAAATCAGAAAAATATTCCATTGCCTAAAAAAGGTGTGAATCCTGATATAACTTTAGGACAAAAATATTACTCACTTCTCAATTACACTTGTGACTATTGTGGGCAAAAATGAGTTGATTAATATTTTGTTAGCTGTGTGTATGGAGAATGATAAAAATAATCGGAAGAATTTACTTATTCGGTAATTTAGAAAGAAAGAAAACAACTCTAAACTTGGATAAGAAGTTTCACATGTTTAGTCACTAACTTGTTTATTCTATTTTCTCTTGTCTTTTTACTTTTATGTGCATTAGTTTTACTATCTTTTTAATTTTGTAAAACTTTTGTGGGTATCGTTGCTGTAAGCCCTCACGAGACTACAACTCGTCCACTAGGGACACCTAGCGGTTTAAAGGCTTGTTGCATACGCTAAATGCAATCGTGATCCATACGAAAGTGGCTTAGTTTAATTTTATTTTAAAGATGTTTATGTTAATTTATTTTGATGTTTTGGTCGAGGACTAGCAAAATGATAGGTTGGGGGTGTGAAAAGTGGTAAATGTATCACTATTCTCACTTATTTGACCTAATATTTTGTATAGTTTCTTGATTTTTGTGAATATTTTTAATGTGTTTTGTGTTATTTTGTAGATAAATAAAATTTCAGGACTCTCTGAAGGTGATTTGAGGCCAAAACAATGAAAAACGGACAAAACTATCATCTGGGCGTCGCGACACGAACGGCGCGTCGCGATCGCTAACGTGCACCAGATCTTGCTAATGTGCACCGAAACATGCTAAAATGCGCCATGTCACGTGTCAAAATCACAACAATTCTGCTAACGTGCATCGTGCACGTGTCACCATTACATGCTGCCGATAATCATCATCGCCTCGTCAGCACAATTATTGATTAATCATCCAGGCCATGCCACATGTCGCCGTCTCCGCAAATGTCACCGCAAATCACGGCGCGTCGCGACGCGCAAGGGTGGCTCGTCGCGACACACGTGATAAAAAAATGTCTATAAATTGAGGCCAAATTTTCAGATTTGAATTCATACCTTCTTCTACGTAATTCCTTAAGAATACTAAGAAGATTGTATCTTGTTTGTTTATTTACAGCTTTCAGTAATTAATTTCCGTTTTGCACTTTCTTTTCTTTACTTTTCAGTCTTTACTTTCCGCAATTTACTTTTACGCACAATACTTTCTTTTCTTTACTTTTCAGCAATTTACTTTTCAGTAATGAGGAGGTAATTCCCCCTGCTGGGGTAAGAGGTAAAACTTTTAATACTAATATTTAGATTAATCTCCCTTAAATATAATATATAAACTATTTAAAACATGACTTAATGAGGATACCGCCTGATTGGTCGGTTGGTAATTATTGAAATTGGTTTTAACCTGACTAAACATGATACCGTCTATATGGTCGGTTGGTAATTAATTATAAATTTTACTTAATCAGGATAACGCCTATATGGTCGGTTGGTAATTATCATGCAAAGTTAATATATTATATTAAGGGAGATATATAAAATAGTAGTGATAAAAGTGGATCCTTTAACCCCCAGCATTTTAATATAAGTGCTGGAAATTAAAAATGTAAAAGTAAAAGAAAATGTCGGGCTTAAAAGTGTTGGGTTTTTAAGGGAGAATATCGGTAACGCAGCGGAATCGCGGAAAATCAAAATTTTCCGATTTCAAAACTTTTTCTCGGATCAATCAAATAAACTTATTTATTTAATTATCCAATTATCAAATTCTGAAAAATTACACAAGAGATCAAATTTCTTGGTAATTACCGAATTGCCCCAAAACTTTGTAAATTGATCATTTTAGTCCAAAAGTTGGCAAATACAATTTTGGATGATTCTAAATCATTTCTAAAATGTTTTTCAACACATCTAATGCATCAAAATCAGATTTCACACAAATCCCCAATTTTTGAGCAAATGTCGTGACCCACCCAAAATTCTCAATTAATTACAATTTGGTCCCTTTAGTTCAAAACATGCCAAGATCAAATCCAATCAACCTAAAATTTTACATGCATCATATTCATACCATAATACATCACATATATGAAAATCCCCAAATTTGGAATGGGTTATGAACCCTAATTTTTCAATTTCATCAAATTGTCCAATTTCACCAAATTTACAAATCCAACACTTTAATCCATTCAATACTTCACCAATCGAGCCTCACCACTTTGAAACAACTCTAGAACAATTCTAGGTCACCAAGGAGTGGCTTACTAACTCTAGAATGGCAACTTGATTTTCTAAAATCAAAAGTAAAGCTTTGAAACCATTTCAAGCTTACTTACATGCATCAATCTTTCATTCAAGTTCAAACCATATAAACATAAACTATAAGAGTAGAGATAACATCAAAGCATCAGAAAATGAAGCTAAGCATGTTAGAAACATATTTCATGTTGAAGACATTAAAGAAAGACTTACAAAAACAAGCTTTTTCAAGCCTTTTCTCTTTGAACTTCAAGTTTTGCTCTCAACTCTCTTTTTTGTTATTTTGGTCTCAAATGAACTTCTTAAACCCTAAAAGATGAAACAAAATAATATATACTCCCCAAAGTTTGCCTTGGCCGAAATTGGTAGTAGGAAAATATCTAGATATTTAATTTTGTTTCATTTAAGTTCAACTTGTCAACTTGCATTTCTAAATCATTACACTTTAATGAATTATTCAACCAAGTCAACAATTGCAACTCAAAAATATAACAATTATATTTATTTAGGGTGTTGGCCGAAAATACCAAATAAAAAAGGAAAATGGATATTTCAATTTTAACAAAACAAATATCCAAGGAAGTCAAATTCAATTTGACAACCTTTTCCTTTAAGTATAAAGTCAATAATTTACACTTATAATCATTTCCTAACTTTATCATTTGGTGTGATATTTATATTTTAATTATATTAATCATTTAACAATTAAATAATTAAATAATTAATTAAATACAAATATCTCAAATACATGTATTATATTTACTTTAAATATCTCAAATACATATATTAATGATATATGTCAAATACCTTTATTTGACAATTTATTAATGTGTATTTAATAATATCATATATTAAATACAAACACACATTAATTAGGAAACGGCGGTTCGGCCCGTTCGCATGTATATTTCGTTTAACGTTTAAACGATTTATAAATAATCATCATTATTCATAAAAGTTGCCCTAGTGCTCTACGAGTATATTTCATTAGTGAGACTCTCTAGATTCAGGTATATCCGTCACAAAATCCAATTTTGTGTCCATAATTTACCCACCTGTAAATTTTGACGACCACAGATAAACTAGCTGAATCATACAGGTCGAGGTCATTGCATACGTATAATCCCTCCGTCACAGGTATCCGGAAAATACCAGAGATATAGATGTAAACGTCAAATCTCTATAGGTATTATCCCGTCGACGTATCTATTAGCAATCTCTAAATAACATTTGGAACTTACTTCCGAAGTATACTATGGCCACAGATTTAACAGACTGCTAATCATATATGGACTACCTATGCTCTGTACACAGAACTGACGGATCCTATCTTGATACACACATGATGACCTGAGGATCGGTCCACACCCAACGAACAGGCAGAGGTCTGATCTAAATAGATCGGTGACGTGACTACCATCTAAGTGTGGAGGATGTCTCATACATCCACAGTGGTATCTCAAGTCGAAGGACCACTATGCTACTCAACCCGAGAAGATTCTTATTGACGTTGGTGTACCATCCATTAAGAATCTTCGGTGAGTCGTTCAGTGTTTATCCACTATAAATACCTACACGTCTATACGAGTCTCCCTACACTCATGGTTCATTGGGATAAACCATCGGACCAAGTCTCGATATACGACATGTACTGGTCTCAACAGATTTGACTAACCGACCTGTGTTAGTGAATCTTGACCAGGAACTATATTTGATAATATACATTTAGCAGTGACACTTCCCAATGTCAATTACAAACTAGCTTTGTAACTGTGTACTGCATTATATATTATCGGGCCTTTGTCTAATATATACATATCACTAAACAACATTTAGTTTCAATCTAATCGTAATCAGATCGAATACGTATATAAAAACAAGAGGTGCAACCATAAATAAGTAATATTATGGAAAAAAAGGGGTTGTTCGTATTCATGAATCATGCATAAATACGGTCCGGCTTGGCGCTCTGAGCACCAACCCCAACAATTTCTCCCACTTGCTCTAGTGCCAATCCACGGTATCATATACACATCTCAATGTGTATCGTATACATATAGCCCTCAAAAGCTCACCAAGCACTTAAGAGGTAGTCAACAAGAAGTAAGTCCGTTATAACATAATGAGTTTGTCAAACAAACTCAATCGTTTCCCATAGCCAGCATCTTTCATATTTTGTAGAATCTAAATTATACATTAATATGAATGATACGCTACATCAGTATTGTGCTATAGCTACTGAGTTGTCCAAGTATTCTGTGATCAAATCCAAAATACTATGCGGACAACCGCAAGCATAACACCAATATAAAACTTCTAATTTATAAGGTCATTATGCAACTTCATAAGTCAATACTTCATAAGTTGCATCTAATTCCACTAAATAATAGAATCTTTCGTGACACTCCCTCTGCATCTTTTGTGACTCTTTATGACGTAGATTATCTAACGTCATAATTAGTCTCAAAACTAATATGACCCTATTGGTTGCAGAATGTATTCTCCATGAATTAGAAACTCGTTCTTAATATCTCAAAGATCACAAGAAAGTGTTTCAAGATCCATCCTATGGTCTATAGGATATCAAAATAACTCGTAACAATTACGATAAATCGACATCTTTAATCGCATATAATAAAGTATTTATTATGTCATCATCAAATGATACATAAGATTGATTAAACATTCTAATCAATATCTCTTTCGAAAAAGGAATCATCCTTTACGAAAGATGAATACTTTATATAAGACACACAATAACTGTCCAACAGTATACTAACTGTCATACAGATAGCCTAGTTATGTCATTTATTAGATCATATCTAATGCACGACTAATATGAGTATCTCATATGTCTCCAAGTTTTATATCATATATAAAACTTTATATCAAATATAAAGAGACTACTCCCACTGCTTTCACGGAGTAAAGAAGACTTAGGTAAATCTTTTACCTTACAAACATCTCATTATTACTATAATAATGATAATGTTGTTAGGATATATAACACTAGAAAGTAATTTGTACGCTCCCACTAACCCTTCAAGCACATATGTATTCTCTATACTTTGACAAGATCAGACAATCTAATCGATATCAAAAATAGAGAATACGGATTTCCGGAAGACTTATTCGAGTCTACAATAGGCTCTATAAGCTAGCACACTAAACTGCGATCTCAGCAGAACACAAACTCTAGGGCCATTCCAGAATGAACTCTTCAAACAAAGAAATCACAACTGATCTCTTATCTGAATAAGTCATTCAAAAAATGCCACTTTGCATTCTTTAGCTAAAATGTACAGTTTAATATCAACATTAACCAATATATCTTTAATTGTTCAATTATTGTGACTAGAGACAAGTTTCCTCAGAATCTACAATAGATTGCTGAGTATAACTTTTCTCACTGTCATACTGTAAAGGTCAAACCTTTAATAAGCTCACACTGCTTTCGCTGCGCAAATAATTAGCACATATCATGAACTAATTCATAATGAAAGCTTAATCAAGTTCAAAACTTGATCGTAGTAAGCTATGAACAATCTTAGATTTATGGTTCAATTGTGAACTTCCAGAATCGATATCAAATATCGCTTCAATTATAAGTTATAGGAAAATTTTCTTCAATAAGAAAACAACAAAACCATTAAGTATCAAATACTCGTAAATGATTCTGTTATCCTATTGGACTTGTACGGAAGATGTATAAGGGTTGTTTCATCTTATTAATTACGTAGTTCCAATTATAGTTTATCATTCTCACATTGACTTCAATAAGTCAAGTCTTTTTACAATAATTAACATATGATGTTACACACCAAGTAATAAAACGATTTTATTACTTAGGATCGTAGGAAAGATATTTTATTAAATAGAATACAATATTATATAAATAGAATAAATGATAAACTTTTACTTATACCTCCGAGGTGTAAGTAATTTCCATTATATAACTATTATATAAATAGAAAGATTCAAATCTCAAACTTTTCAAGATTCGGATTTTCTACCTATACATATCATATATGCAACTGTGGAAATTAATGGAACCTAAATTAAAAGGATGAACTAGTGTTACTAGAGCATATCTCCAAGAGTATTGAAACTAATTTGGTAACATTCAATATCAAATGAATCAAATCATATAAGATTCGACTGCTGCCACCACTCAATTTCATCAAGATGGAATCGTGGAAGAATAATATTGAATAAGAATCATATTCTCTGAATAACTTTAGAACTAATTGCTTTAAATTCATATGTTTGATCGTATCAAATATCTTTGAACAGTTCAAAGACATGTAATGAATTTTAATGATAGAGTTCTCACAAAACTTCAGATTGAATATATTTGAACAAGTCAAAAATATTCAACCTACGTTTCATCAGAACATATTGAAAGTTCTTGATCATTTCAAGACGTTCAATATGTGGTTCTTTTAGAAACACGTAACTAAGTATGACAATTTATAAACTAAGTTACGAAGTAAAGAAAACTACCTTAAGCAATTACAATTCATTAAAACTACTACATCTAATGTATCAGTTTAATGAATCTGGTGGTCCAATGACAAATCATTGGTTAAACGAGATTTTAATCACCTTCCTGAATACAATATTCATTAAATGGATAAGGATGTGTGGTGTGATCTTGTATCAAACCATCCTTTACCATACGGAATAAGCATCTAATGCTTAAGTGATTAAACTCATAAAGCACCGTTCTAAATTATTTATTTTACCGAATAATTTTTCTTAATGTTTATCTCTACGCCAATGACACTACTAGTTATATTTAAAATATATAACAATTGTTTATAAAGAACAAGTAACTATCCAATAGTCACGAGTTCCGATATCAAATATCAAAACAATCGTTAACTAATACTTTTAGATAACTAGATGGGAGATCATGTATCCAATACCTATAGTTGTAGTATTGTGAAAATCGATATTTTCTATACACAACTATACACATCTCATTTCTTTAGCTTTACTATTTGCATTCAACTATTCACAACAATTGTAAATAATTGATTAGCAAATTGTGTGAGACACATTGCCTCTAAAGGTCATTAAAGCTAAGAAACGTCATTACTAGATAAACAAATACCTAATGGGGCTTTCTTAATACCAGTCAAGAATCTCGAGACATGAACTAATTCAAGTCAATTCTTACTGCATAAGAAACTATTCTCTCTAAAGTATTATATCCTAAAAGGGATATCTATCTATCTAGATCTATCATGACTTAGAAACTAAGTCATTAACCATCTTGATTTTTGAAGAAAATCGGAACAATAGTTCCCGATGGTTTAGACCAATCTAATAATATCCTAGTCTAGTAGTATCTAGAACCTATTCTAGAATAACTGCAACCAAGAGTCAAGTCAGATAACATATCAAAATATGTGTGCAGTGAATTAAAAGTTTAACTCTATCTAACATAGATTAAGGAAAACAAACAAGCGGCTATTTCCATAATAATACACACTGCCTAAGTTAATGAATATTTTAAACTTAGCAGTGCCTCCCACTATTTTACGTAATACCGTAATCCCCAACGGAAAAACGAGAATTCAATAATTAAATCGAATTCCATAATGGGAAGTGGACCCCATGAATATATTTTGACTCACAGCAGAGGCACAGTCTCGCCTACATATATTCACAGGTAGATAACTCATTGTCAATCACTCACTAGTGACTCCGAGGTTCCGGTCCTGCTCGTTTCTCGTTGTCGCTGCTAAGGCAGGCCCACCAGGAGATGTACCAAGGTTAAACTCATCAATGATAAACTCAAGTTACTTGCGTAACCCTGACATCTAGGGCACGTTCAGGATTCCGCTTTCGCTTGAATTTATCTAGTATCTAATATACATCCGGCATAAATAAATCTCTATCGGCTACACCCTCACAGCAGAGGCACGGTCTCGGATGTAGTCACGGAAAAATATTTATAAACCGTATTGACAAGACGGACCAAGAAACAAGTATTCCAATACCAGTTACTTTAAAACCTTATTAAGCGGGGATATTCCATAAAAGATTCTTTTAATTTATTTAATCAAATTTAATAAATATATGCATGCAACAAGTAAATAAAATAACAAACATTAGATTTTAAAGGGCTAATCATAACGGGGTGTCCAGAATCAGACTCGCTCTGATACCATATTGTTGGGTTTTTAAGGGGGAATATTGGTAACGCAGCGGAATCGCGGAAAATCAAAATTTTCCGATTTCAAAACTTTTTCTCGGATCAATCAAATAAACTTATTTATTTAATTATCCAATTATCAAATTCTGAAAAATTACACAAGAGATCAAATTTCTTGGTAATTACCGAATTGCCCCAAAACTTTGTAAATTGATCATTTTAGTCCAAAAGTTGTCAAATACAATTTTGGATGATTCTAAATCATTTCTAAAATATTTTTCAACACATCTAATGCATCAAAATCAGATTTCACACAAATCCCCAATTTTTGAGCAAATGCCGTGACCCACCCAAAATTCTCAATTAATTACAATTTGGTCCCTTTAGTTCAAAACATGCCAAGATCAAATCCAATCAACCTAAAATTTTACATGCATCATATTCATACCATAATACATCACATATATGAAAAGCCCCAAATTGGAATGGGTTATGAACCCCTAATTTTCAATTTCATCAAATTGTCCAATTTCACCAAATTTACAAAATCCAACACTTTAATCCATTCAATACTTCACCAATCGAGCTCACCACTTTGAAACAACTCTAGAACAATTCTAGGTCACCAAGGAGTGGCTTACTAACTCTAGAATGGCAACTTTGATTTCTAAAATCAAAAGTAAAGCTTTGAAACCATTTCAAGCTTACTTACATGCATCAATCTTTCATTCAAGTTCACAACCATATAAACATAAACTATAAGAGTAGAGATAACATCAAAGCATCAAAAAATGAAGCTAAGCATGTGTTAGAAACATATTTCATGTTGAAGACATTAAAGAAGACTTACAAAAACAAGCTTTTTCAAGCCTTTTCTCTTTGAACTTCAAGTTTGCTCTCAACTCTCTTTTTTGTTATTTTGGTCTCAAATGAACTTCTTAAACCCTAAAAGATGAAACAAACAATATATACTCCCCAAAGTTTGCCTTGGCCGAAATTGGTAGTAGGAAAATATCTAGATATTTATTTTGTTTCATTTAAGTTCAACTTGTCAACTTGCATTTCTAAATCATTACACTTTAATGAATTATTCAACCAAGTCAACAATTGCAACTCAAAAATATAACAATTATATTTATTTAGGGTGTTGGCCGAAAATACCAAATAAAAAAGGAAAATAGATATTTCAATTTTAACAAAACAAATATCCAAGGAAGTCAAATTCAATTTGACAACCTTTTCCTTTAAGTATAAAGTCAATAATTTACACTTATAATCATTTCCTAACTTTATCATTTGGTGTGAATTTATATTTTAATTATATTAATCATTTAACAATTAAATAATTAAATAATTAATTAAATACAAATATCTCAAATACATGTATTATATTTACTTTAAATATCTCAAATACATATATTAATGATATATATCAAATACCTTTATTTGACAATTTATTAATGTGTATTAATAATATCATATATTAAATACAAACAACACATTAATAGGAAACGGCGGTTCGACCCGTTCGCATGTATATTTCGTTTAACGTTTAAACGATTATAAATAATCATCATTATTCATAAAAGTTGCCCTAGTGCTCTACGAGTATATTTCATTAGTGAGACTCTCTAGATTCAGGTATATCCGTCACAAAATCCAATTTCGTGTCCATAATTTACCCACCCGTAAATTATGACGACCACAGATAAACTAGTTGAATCATACAGGTCGAGGTCATTGTATACGTATAATCTCTCCGTCACAGGTATCCGGAAAATACCAGAGATATAGATGTAAACGTCAAATCTCTATAGGTATTATCCTGTCGACGTATCTATTAGCAATCTCTAAATAACATTTGAAACTTACTTCCGAAGTATATTGTGGCCACAGATTTAACAAACTGCTAATCATATATGGACTACCTATGCTCTTTACACAGAACTGAAGGATCCTATCTTGATACACACATGATATCCTGAGGATCGGTCCACACCCAACGAACAGGCGGAGGTCTGATCTAAATAGATCGGTGACGTGACTGCCATCTAAGTGTGGAGGATGTCTCATACATGTGGTATCTCAAGTCGAAGGACCACTATGCTACTCAACCTGAGAAGATTCTTATTGACGTTGGTGTACCATCCATTAAGAATCTTCGGTGAGTCGTTCAGTGTTTATCCACTATAATACCTACACGTCTATACGAGTCTCCCTACACTCATGGTTCATTGGGATAAACCATCGGACCAAGTCTCGATATACGACATGTACTGGTCTCAACAGATTTGACTAACCGACCTGTGTTAGTGATCTTGACCAGGAACTATATTTGATATATACATTTAGCAGTGACACTTCCCAATGTCAATTACAAACTAGCTTTGTAACTGTGTACTGCATTATATATTATCGGGCCTTTGTCTAATATATACATATCACTAAACAACATTTAGTTTCAATCTAATCGTAATCAGATCGAATACGTATATAAAAACAAGAGGTGCAACCATAAATAAGTAATATTATGGAAAAATGAGATGTTCGTATTCATGAATCAGACATAAATACGGTCCGGATTGGCGCTCTGAGCACCAACCCCAACAAAAAGATCCACTTTTATCACTACTATTTTAGATATCTCCCTTAATATAATATATTAACTTTGCGTGATAATTACCAACCGACCATATAAGTGGTATCATGATTAAGTCAAATTTATAATTAATTACCAACCGGCCATGTATGCGGTATCTTGTTTAGTCAGGTTAAAACCAATTTCAATAATTACCAACCGACCAATCATGCGGTATCCTCATTAAGTCAGGTTTTAACTAGTATATATATTATATTTAAGGGAGATTAATCTAAATATTAGTAATAAAAGCTTTACCTCTTACCCCAACAGGGGGGAGTTACCTCCTCATTACTGAAAAGTAAATTGCTGAAAAGTAAAGAAAGAAAAATATTGTGCGTAAAAGTAAATTACGGAAAGTAAAGACTGAAAAGTAAAGAAAAGAAAGTGAAAAAGCAGAAATTAATTACTGAAAGCTGTAAATAAACAAATAAGATACAATCTTCTTAGTATTCTTAAGGAATTTCATAGAAGAATGTATGAATTCAAATCTGAAAATTCGGCCTCAATTTATAGACATTTTTTTATCACTCGCGTCGCGATGCACCGTGATTTGCGGTGACATTTATGGAGACGGTGACACGTGGCATGGCTTGGTTGATTTATCAATAATTATGCTGACGTGGCGATGATGATTGTCGGCAGCATGTGATGGTGACACGTGGCATGTCGCACGTTAGCATAATTGATGTGATTTTGACATGTGGCAGACGCATGTTAGCAAGTGCGCATTTTAGCAAACTTCTCTGATTGTGACACGTGACATGGTGCATTTTAGCATGTTTCGGTGCACGTTAGCAAGATCTGGCGCACGTTAGCGGTCGCGACGCTCAAATGACAGTTTTACCTTTTTTGTCCGTTTTTCACTGTTTTGGCCCCAAATCACCTCTAGAGAGTCCTGAAACTTCATTTATCTACAAAATAACACAAAACACATCAAAATATTCATAAAACTCAAGAAACTATACAAAATATTAGGTCAAATGAGTGAGAAATAGTGATATATTTACCACTCATCAGATTCCTCCAAGCCTTCGACCCGAGTATCAACCTTGACATTTTCGATGCGATCACCAAAATTGGTTTCTAAATCATCTAGCTCGACCCGGGTCTTGAGTATTTCATCTCTGGCTTTCTCCAGCTCAGTCTCCTTTTTGTCGAGCTTCCTCTCGACAATGACTGTCTTCGCCTGCTACAGCTTAAGCTCTAAATCCTTGGAAGTAGTCTCGGCATGGGCATCATCCCTCTCATTTTTTACAGTTTGGAAGGCTTGGAAAAAGGCTTCAGTTTCACCAGTGGCCGCATCAACATTCTTGAGGAGCTCCTACTCCCTCTCGATCAGCTTGATCTGGAGCCTTTGATTTTGACCGCTCTCAGCAATGTTACTTGAAATCACATCCATGTTGGTGGCCAAGAGATATTTCAGCTGCTCATGAGGATAATGGGTCTGTTTGTGAGAATATGATGAAAGGAAATATTAAGTGATAAGTAATTACCTTCGCTTGGAGGCGGCCCACTTTTTGGACGTCATCATCGGGAAAAATGCTTTCATAAGTCATGGCTCTGTTAATGTCCAATGTCGGGCCATATAGTTGATGGTTTGCATAAGGTGAGTCATGCCTTCCCTTGCACTCTCCGGGAGATCATCCACTCCCAAAATATGGACTACCCACTTCTTGGGAGAAGAAGCCCTCAGAGCCTTGCCATGAAGGGCGATGGTCTTCTTCCGAGGGCCCTACTCAGGGCATTCTTCAAGGGTCTCACCCCCGTCTTGATGGAAGCTTTCTTTGGGGGCCTTGGTGTTGGGATTTATGTCATAGAGCTTCATGTATTGTAAATGGAATTGATTATTGTAATAAAAATAAATGCATTATTCTCTTTATCAAAGTTGTTTGATTTATATCGCATATTGTCCAATTGTATTGTTTACCTTGATTACTATTGTACCTTCAGACTTAGTGTATGTTTGATGCACAAGAGGATTTAAGTCTAAAGTTAGTAATCTAAATAGTCCATAGAGAGCAAACAAAGAGGGTACTTTGTTTGTGGTATATCTATAGCTGCGGTCCATTCTATACTTGTATGACGACCTTGATCCGGGATCGTTCATGTAGTGACATGGGAATGGATGCACCTTGTATGATAAGATCATTTAGGACTGGACTCAGATAAATACGAATTTCTTTTAATATCCGTTAATCGAAGAAATTCATTTTATCTAATAGATGGTCATATATGGATTCGATCTTAATCCTGAGTGTACTACGAACTCCTGCATGACAGGTTATGTCCTTTGATTTACTATGGTGAGGTTGGTGTTGCTTTCCCAGCCAATAACTACGTATTTTGGGGATATGATTTGGTATGTAGCTGGGAACATTTTACATAGATATGGAATTCACTCATTCTTACGAGAAGCAGATGGATATCTCTTTTAAAAGTTGATTCGGGACTTGAACAAATGAGCGCTCAACTTTTCTATTACGAATAGAAAATATTTTATATTCATAAGTATTATGAATTATGAATTCATTTCATTATAGAATTAATGGTGCTTAAGAGACAAAATATTTAGAGGGGTTTTAACGGACTTATGACCCGGCTCTATTTATGAGATATTCGTGAAGGGCTAATCCATATGTAATGACTATATCGATGGACACCGAAAATGTTCGATTTATTTATCCATCTACGCGGTAACGAGAGTTCAACTTCGAGTTTTTAGTGGACTAACGTGGAGTTAATAATTCGTAATATTTGATTAACGAGTTTAATTAATATTTCGGAATTATTGGAGCTCGGAACTGTAGGTCCATTTGGTCCCCGTGCTAGCTCGATTAACTGTAGCAAACCTAATATATCTAGATTGTCTAATTATATGCTCACATTATATTTATTTATATATTAGTAATAAGATTAATAATATTTATTGTCACAAATGAAAACTATGTTAAATTAGTTTAACTTAATGTTTTCTAGAATTCTTTGATTATGAGATAATCAACTCTTGATTATGAGATAATCAAGTTAGTAATAAATATATGAGATAATTACTACAACATAATTGAAGGTAAATAAATCATTATTAATATATTGATTTTTATTTACCATTGGAGACAAAGCCATATGGATTACCATGTCATCCAAGCAATTATGTCTATTAGGTGGCTTGGATACACCTAATAGATTTGTCATTAGCTAATGCATTTTATGCTTTAGTATGGCCTTCACATTCATGTGTTTGCCATTGAAAGAAAGCATTGAATGCTTAATGACAAAGCCATTGTCTTTAGCTTTACATTTCTTATGCTTTGGTATGGCATTCACATTTTTGTGTTGGCCATTGCAAGAAAGCATTAGATGCTTAATGAAAAGGTTAGTTGGCTTGTGTAAGAGAATATAATCTCTACCATTTCTCTCACTTCCTAAGGTTAACACTTTGCATTTATTCACAAAATTGTTGTGAGAAAAATTTGAGAGAAAAGAGAGAAAAACTTCAAATATTCACAAGTGTTGTGAGAGTATTTGAAATTCCAAAAGGCCAAACACCATTATGACATCCTAAATCTCTAAATAGTTTAGAGGTTTAATCTTTGTGAGTGAAGCCCACACTTCGTTTGTTGGTGTTCGAGTCATAGTTCGGAAGATCGAGTGGTTGATCTAAGTGTTGGACACTAAAGGATTGATCTTGGCTAATACAACAAAGGGAGAAGGCAAAGAAAATTTTAAAGATCCATACCGGACCCGGTGCCACCACAAGAAACTTCCTCCGCGCTAAGGAAAGTCGTTTCCTACAATTGGCATCGAGAGCTTAAGGTTGAAAAGTTTTCTTAACCCTTTCTCTTTTTAAGTTTAAGTTTTAATAATTTATATTAGATATAAATTATTAATATGCATGTTGTGATGAGTAGGCACAATTAGATTCATGAGATGAATGATTTTTTAATGTTCATGTGATGAATGTATTGCGTTGATCCTTAATTTTTCTGGCTCTTATTTTTAGTATTGGAAATGTAAGACCATAAGGTCATATTCTTTCAAGTGTTGTAAGTTCATTTCTTTTGTAATAAGTCCATTTTGGAACTCAATTTGTAACTTGGAGGAGCCGATGCCACAAAGGACTCATTACGAACCTATTCCGCGAAGAACTCAACAACATACCATGGAGTAAGATTTGAAGACCAATGGATGCCTTGGATTTATTGTACTAATTAGATTAGTATTGTTTTTTAACAAATAAGAGCCCGGTTAACGTAATTTTTTTATGTATGTGAATCTTCATTCCGTTACGAGTCCGTAGAAAAAAACGGGGACCAAAACGGACTCCGGAAGCCCCCGAACGGAGTAAATGAAGTTTTAGTGTTTTAACACCAGACCGATTTCGTGCGAACGCAAGTCAAACGAAACTCAAACGTTTTGCTATTGCCTAGAAAACGTTCGAACGCCCAGAGAACGCTACAGGAACGTTTTCAGCCCAGACTTGGGCATATAATGCTTTAAATTGTTTATTAACATGCCATATAACCTAGGGTGCCTACTCTTGCATTTTCACATGCCATAACATGTAGACATACATGATATTCAAGTTATAAAATATGATTTTATGTAAATTTAAAAGTTAAATTAGAATATAAGATGCATGTAAATGAATTAATAAGATTAATTAGTTTAAAGGTTTGAAAATTACGAATTCAAGTTTAAGACCAAATGGACATTATGAGTACATTATTTTCCTTGGTTTATTGGATGGAAACCCGGATATAAATTCCATAGCCGCTTCCGAATGGACGGTAATTTGGTTTGCACTCGGGATACAATTCCATGTACCTTTGGAGTAAATAACGTACTATTATCTATTAAATGGTTTAATGACATATAGTCCATTAGTTGAATTCTAAAATTTTAAAACCTATAAGTGAACTAATATTTTAATTGTTAAAATTACTTAGATCACTTAAGAAATTTGATTAAATTAGTTTAATTAAGTTAATGATTAGTAGAGACTAATAAGTATTAGTGAATAAAATTTTAAGTGTTAAAATTGGTTATATCACTAATAATCCACTAGTATTAATTAAGATATGTTTTAGCCGAGCATAATCTTAATACATTAGAAACTAGTGAGATAGAAACCTTAAACTTCAAAATAGTGAGTGGGAGAGGGATATACCACAATATATCCCACGATCTCCATTGAAGAGGTTTGGCAAAATAATTTCATGACTAGAGATGATCTGGTGTTCACCCAATGCTCCCCATCCCAGAACCAAATGTCTTTGAAGTTATTGTTGGTGATTGAGAGGTTAATAGCAAAGTACTTGCCTCCAATATAGAGAGACAAGTAGTATCAACCCTTATATTCCTTCGGGTTGGCATTCATTCGGTACAACCTCTTTATATCTTCAGCCAATGGTTATCCAAGCTCGGCTCGGTTCCAAACTACATAGAGCCCTGCCAGCACCCTTTATCCATTCAAGTTAAGCTGTCACGAGGCCAGGTTAATAGTAGCCAGTATCTTGGCAAAATATCCTTGCAAAGGCATGTGCAGACCCATGTCAAAGAAGGCTGTCCAAAGAGCAACTCGACCACTACTTGATCAACTCACCAGATCATCCTCTTCTGAAATGGTCAAGCTGACTTCATCAGGAATGTTGAATCTCTTCCTGGGCTGGTCCAGTTCGGCATTGGTGATGGTAGACACTATGTCCATGTCTAGATTGACGAAGTCCAAAACGAGAGGAGTTGACTCGGGTCATGCTACTCGTTTATAGTAAGATTGGATTTATTTCCCCCGATGGGGCTGTAGTGGTGTCATAATCATTGGGTCCTATTCACCCCAAGCTTCTCACGGATATTAGCTCAGTCGGGTGCGGGACAGGTACGTCGGGAGGCAGAACATTGAGTGGAGTTGCAGATGAGGAGTTAAATTTTGAAATTCCTACAAATAGATGACACTGAGAGTATGGTTAGTAAAGTTAATCTATTCATTGTTTACAATTTTTAAGGGTCTATTTCTATTGTTAGCATGGGCCTATTTTTATTGTTAGTTGAGCTAAATATTTACCTATGGTTTATTGTGTCATCCCTACCAAATGAGTAACCCTATAAAGCTCTAAAAACCCTAATAATTGCGAAACAGTAAATTTGCAAGTAACAGCATAGCCAAATAAAGAAAGCCAACCCAACCTATCAACCCGAGCCTAAAACCATGACAAAACCCAGAGACATGCATATAACAAACCAAGAAACACGCATCCATTCAACATCATCATAAATCCATAAATATACTCATATGTAGTAATTTAAACCCAAAATCACAGATAAACCCACAAAAATCCATAGCATATTATCAAACAAAGAATATATTTACCATGTTCACTCATAGTTTATGGAAATATAAAGCATTTTCAAAATAAAGAAAATGAAAAGAGCATTGAGGAGTTATGTATTGGAGATGGAGGTTGATTGATAAAAGTTATTGAGAATGCTCGAAGTTGCAGAGAACACGTGAGGTTTTTTGTGAACGTTTGAGGAAGACGAAGTTGGAAAAAGTGGGGAAATAAGTGAACGTGGCCCTTAAATAGACATCTTGGACAGATATTGATCGTTGAATTGGACTGAGAGTCGTGGATTAGTGACACGTGTTGGGTCAATCACTACCATTGAGTTCAGATCAAAGGCTTGGATGAAAGCCACATTCTCGGTTAATCTCAGCAGTCCAAGTTTTGGCGGGCAAGTTACAGATTGATGACACTTGGCATATTGGGGAGACAAAATAAAAAAGGGATTTAGTGGATGTGATGTGCATTTAAGGAATATCATTATACCATCACATATTCCTAGGGACATTTCAGAAATCTTAGGAGTGCCTTTTCAAATGACGGTGAAAAAAAGAAAATCATCACAAAAATGGCATCTTTGGCAGTATGTAGAACAACCCGTCCTAAGAAGGATGAGCCTAGGAAGAGTTGAAGTGATATAGCGTTCTCCAAAAGGCCAACAACCCGAAGACACTGGATCGATATACACCACCATCTTTTATGAAGTTTTCGGTATCAACTCACCAACTCGTTGATACCAATAACTACGAGATATATGTTGATGGTGGTTTTTTACCCCGATAAATGTTCAAATACCAAGAATGGGTGGAATGTGTATTATACTTCACCAAAAATATATGGTAAATGCCCAAGGGCCCAAAGAGAGATATGGTTTGATGGAGCAACCCGACCACATGATACTGATGAGTTCTCCCAATGACAGAAGTTGTTGATGATGTAGCAAGTTGGGATACGGACTCGGCCACATGATGATGTTGATTTGGGATTTTTTGAGAGTTTGCTAAACCCAACCCGATGAGGACATTGCCTGTCAACCCGACCTATTTGGAAGAGTTATAGGAAGCTTTAATTAGTATCGTCTCCTTTAGTATACTGACTCGAGGAACAAATATGGGATCATAGGTCGACCTATCTTGGAGTCATATGACGTATGCCTTAGGTGAGAAGATAAGCTTCTATAAGGCTAATTATGACTATGGGAAAGCAACAATTCTCATTGAAAGTAGCCCCTGCCAATCGCCATAGGTCCGTACAGTGGCTGGGAGGTGACAGAGTAGAGCCACTAGAGGCTGCCATTTGTGGATGCAGTAATAGTGAAATATGTTGATCTAATTGGCCGATTTAAGGGTAGTTAAGGAGAGTTTTGACGGCAATGATGAGAATGTGTCATGGGATACTATCAGAGGTCGTGGAATAGTAAATTTGGGAGCCTATATAAAAGGGTTGAAGTATCAGATTCAAAGGTTAGCATTTTTTGCATCTCACAACTTGTAAAAAGCTAAGAGCTTAAAAACTAGTGATAAATAGAGAAGGATGGTCAGTTACCTTACCAAGTAAGTGGATTTTAACAGGCTTGTGTAAACCTGAGGTGTTTTATCATTTTGTGAGTTCATTTTCTCATTGTAGCTCGGGTCGGTCTTGACCCCGAGCAGTAATAAAAAACCTTTATTTCTCACATGGACATATGTTGGCGCCACTCTCCGTCAAATCACGTAAACTCTGTGATTTATCTGCCTACTTATTAAGTTTGCTTTGGTTCCCAAGCAACCAAACGAATTCACTACTGATGGAGGTTTGTTTAAGGGGTTAATTTAACATATTGCCATTGGAACAGAAAACAACCATTAGCAAATAATATTAATTATATTTATATTTTTTATTTAAAAATTATCAATTTACTACCTAACTTAAATCGAAATTGCTTTGCAACGGTCAATTTTTTCGTTTATATATTCAATCACCACTACCGTTATAATTTATAAAGCGGGTTGTTTTTTATCGGTGGACTTGGAATGCTGAAGTATTGAAATACCCATGTAATGTCATCATATTTTTAGCAGTTTTAATATTGGTGTGATTATTTAATACAAAATGAAAAAGTTTGGGTGCAGATTTATTGTCAAATTCCTTTTTTCGATATACGTTGGATGGTAAATTAACAATAACTATTATAGGGCCCATACTTTGTACGGGTTGAGCATATCTTTGACTTTAATTTCATATCATAACAAAATCTTCATATTATTTTAGGTATTGATCTTGTAAATGATCTGAATCTAGTTAATTTTATAATTTAAATGAGACAATTGGTTTATTTATACAATATATATGTCTAATATGTTTTTCTATCAATTCCATTTCATTCATGTTTCCCATTAACTGGCCCATTCCCTAGAATCTCAGAACTTTCCTATTATAGACGATTATCCAGCTTAAAGAAACTGAAAGTAGTTAATTGGCTGCCTGATTCATTGTTTAGAACATTCGTGCCATCAAAGATCTGTTATCTCGGGCTTAATCTTCGCATGATCTTTGTTTGCCTTTCCGGAGGAGGGTCTATGGTGGAGATCCTACCAAAGGGTCCTGAATTCAGATTCTGAGCAGATAATCTGGCTTCAAACCCTGAAAGAAGCTTATGGATCAGACCCTGAAGACAGGCCTTCAAAACTATACTCTGGCATGAGGTCCTGTAATCAGACTCTGAGGAGATATTGAGATCAGAGATAGCTTTGGATCTCTTTTGGAGTGTGTTTGGCCATGTGTCATGTGTCTGATTTCTCCTCAAACAGTTTCCCATTTTGTTCACATCATTTTGAAGAAATGGTGGGAACAAACAAATTCGAAGTCGGGCCTCCATTGGGATTTTTAGGTGTCATTGGCTTCTTCCTTACCTCCTTGGGAACTCAATGATCGTATCACTAAAATATCAATTTGACAGTCCTTGTCAACTCCATTGGCTCAAAGTTTCAAATCCCAAACCATTGCGTCCCCTCATCTTGCTAAGATGTTTTCTGCTAGCATTCTTTCTTCCAAATCCAAGCTTACAACCCTTCTTTTGCCATGGCCTCTTCATCTTCTTCCAACAACAAGATTCTGTATCTGAGGGATGACATTGATGTTCCTTAGGACATATACTTACAGTCCATTCTAGACAGTGCGTAATTTTGGGAGACAAACCTCACTGATGTCCCTCACGGTGGTGTTGTTCTAGGGGAATATCACATTCAGATTCTTCAATTCCCTCTTCACCATTTACTCCACTACATTTGTGTGCTCTGCAACTTACATATGATGTAGCTAAACCTAAACGACCTTAGGTACGTCGTGGGTTTGATTATCTTTTCCATGGTCAATGACTTTCATCTCACCATTCACAACTTCTTTTATCTTTTATATCTAACTAAGGCTAGGTCCACCAACAACATTGACAGGTATACCTTCGCACCCTAAAAGTCAACAATTATATTCACAGGATTACCTACCTCATATAAGGACTGGTCTTTTAAGGGCATGCTTATGGTGATCGCCAACTGGCAGATCGGGGTTGTCGACTATGTCATCTTTCATTTGTGACTATCGATGAACAATATATTTGGTCAGTTGTAGTTTCTCAGTCTGAAGTTTACATACTTTTGGCCGATTGTAGGGTCTAATATGTGTACGGGCCAAATTTGGGCCAAAGGCATTTTTGACTTTTTCACTTCAGACCTTATATTAGATATAGCCCAATTCCTCCAAACAAGTCCCCAAACTAGATTTGGGCCAAAACTTGGGACAAGAACCCAATTACCTTATCAGACCCTTACACAAAGAGAGGCCTACCAGACAACCTCGTGACTTACCAGCTACCTAACCAAAAAATGCATTCTACATAATTTACGTGATATATCGTTTTGGTACCCAAGAGTCTATCATTTAATGCATTAATGAGACCCACTCTCTGATCATCTATAAAATAGGCATAATTCAGTCTATGGGAGGTTTGTTTTCTTCTTTTTCCCAAGGCTTTTTCCCCAGAGCACTTAGAACCAATCACCCCCAAGATACCAACCCACTGCCCTCACAGTCATCAACGAAGGTCAATGTAACATCAAACCTTGCTCTTCTATTGTTATTTGCTCGTCTACGCCACTGACTTGAGCGTCAGAGTGCCTACGACAACCAACACACCAGTGGGTGGAAGCTCCCCACTCACTCTACTTTGTCTTGCAGGATCGCTAGCGCCCCTCTCTCTCAAATTCTCGATTGTGGACCTGATGCGAAAATCAGTGTCTTTAATTTGTCGCCCACCGTGGGGCCTTAGCGATTTATAACAAGTGAAGATCTCTCATTATACGGTCCTTATTAAAAAAACACATATACTCATGGCTACAAGCAGCTAGCAGATAGCAGACCATGTGGCCGCTCAATTGGCCATTCTCCAAGAACGGTTATGAGTTTTAGAGGAGGCAAACTCTGCCATGCGAATCTCCAATACGAACCTCCAGAAGCAGTTAGAGTAAATCTCTTCAACGTCCCAACGGAGCGACACTCTGGATCACGTCAACAATCCTATAATCCCAACTAGCGATCCTATGTGAGCATTCAATGTTGTGGCCAACGAAAATACGTCATCAGACGACCTCCCACAAGGTCACCAGACCCTTCCAGACGATAGAGCACAACAAGCTGCCTCTTCAAAACGGAAAGAAATGAAAGAATTCAAGGAAATAATTTTGTCCAGTCTACCAGGAGTCAGTCTACCAGTTAAAAAGAACAGAGCCGATATAATTTTCAATACATCCATCCTGAAACTAATTACTTCCATTGAGCTCCCAAGGAAGTCCAGCCTTCGGAAATGAAGCTATACGACGGATCTGTAAAGCCGGATGACCATGTGATCCACTACAAGTACATGATATTGTCCACGGGTCTAGCCACGCACCAGTGGGAAGCCGGGATGTGTAGAGGATTCAGAGAGACATGGGTGTTGGAGTTTCTACGGTCCCGAGGATCGATTCAAGCATAAAAATAAGTGCGAATAAAATCAAAGAAGTCACAGAATACTCACAATGATCGGTTGAGACGATGCGGTGAAGAACAAAAAATTATTTTCTGCCTATTGAGAAGTCACGACAGTCCACTTTCTCTCCTCCATGGATTTGGTCATCTTGGTCCTCCATTGATGCTCCAAGATTTGTCAAATGAACCCATGCTCATGGGTGGGTTTCCCTATCACCTTCACATGATCCCGAAGTGTGCTAGCATTCTTGATTTTGCAACAAAGTCATGACTTTAACTTCCTTCCTTGCTCACGGTTTTGCCCAGAAAATATAACAAGAAATGCCCAAATGGGCGTGTGAGAGAGAGAAGAAGAAAGAGAGAGAATGTTATGTGTGTTGTGGTAAAAGTGTGTATCTAATACACAATTTTTAATTTTACAAAATCAATTAATTGATTCCAAAAAACAAAAAAAATACCAAACATTTAAAATATATTAAATGTCAATCAAGCTTTCAAAAAGCTTTCCCACCACTTCCTTCAAGTCAATCACTCAATCAATCAAGTGACAAGTTGTCACATCACTCAAAGTGACTAATGATTTGACGCTTGATACGACTAGCGATTTGACGCTTGATTTGACTTGCGTGTCGCACTCGAATTCGAAATGCGAATGCGCTCCCAAACAATCCCGGGCTCGGGTTCGCTAATTCCAAATTAACGAATTTTCCGTTGCGACGTAATTAAATGATTATGCCTAGCGAAATCACTATTCACGTCGCTAACGAATTAATTCTAAATTAACTCGTTCGCCCGAATTAAAATCTAATTTTAATTCCGCGTCAAAATCCAATTTCGTTAATATATCAAATATATATTTATCGATTAATTCCAAATAATCGCTCTCTCTCTTTATTGATATTTTATCCCAGATAAAATATCTCTGCAATTAATCCCAAATTAATTCTCTCCTCCAATTAATCCCAGATTAATAAAGTGCGAGTCATACGTCATCGGTGAATCTTCGGGAAGCGACCCATGAGATCCCAGATATGTTGGCAGTAAATCGGTAAGTCGTCGGACTATCTGAACACGTAAATACCTAGTACTATGTTTGTACCGATTTACAAGACAGATTGGCTTCTAGCAAAGCGCCATGCTTACCCAATTCTCCAGAAACATGCTTACAGGAAAAACTATCTATATCAGGCGTAGTATACTTAGTATTGTGTATGTCGATCCAGTATCGGATGTCACGTGCTAGGCCTGGGCCTGAAATTGTGTCTGCCCCGTACGAAGCATATATCGGATCTCTGGTGACTAGTCTCTATAATCGGATATACATGACCTAGTCATAATATCCCGATAGCTACAACATTTAAGAGAACGAGTTTCGTATCCTACGTGATCATCATCTCCACTATTACTGGAGTGATACTACCATCTCGACATCACACCCAATACACTACGATTCTCAATATACCCAGCAGAGGCGTACACAGAACCTGTTAAAGCCCTGGACGACCTAAAACCAAAGTATATTGATTGTCGCAAGTATTAGCGGTGGAAGTCTCATGTTAAGACCAAATACACCTACCCTGATTCGGACTTCCATAGACACATAGTAATACTACCAATGGAATTCCGAGGGTTTTATCCAGAGTGAAGCTGTTTTCCATACCATCGGTAAAAAAACAACCTCCTACTACACTTGCATGAGTATCATATACCCAAATATATGAGAACTATGCCGTTATGCCCTCACAAGTGTAATACTAGTCTATTCCGCATTATCGATATCCAATCTTGATAATACTACGACTAGGGATATTTAATGATTAAATCTTTGTGGATTGATACTGTCTCATATCATCTCAATCCAGGAACTAATCATAAGGACCTCATATCATTTATACATCTTGGCGTTCTAATCACAAATGATAATAGAGCAATTTCCTTTATCACATAGTTAATTTGTACAACAACACCATGATATGTACAAATAGTGACATTATGGGTCATAACTGTCAAACAATCTCCCACTTGGCCTATAGCCAGTCACTCGAGTGTCTTACACCCAAACTATGTACGGTTTGCTCAAATTACTGAAAAACGATTTTCGTCAGCGGATTTGCTTGATTATTATCTGATGTGATTTATACGATCATCACATCGCCACGATGTATGATCCGAACGGATCAAATGAATATCGAAGTATTTATCTGGATCTTTGATGAGGCCATTAATTCTTTAGCCTGCGCTGAAGCCTAGCTCAGCTGCTAATAGAACTATATCTAATCTAATTAGATTATTATCGATCAAAATGGCTTCTATTACTGCCTCAGCTGCAGCAATAACCCGCATTTGTTGTTTATTCGGTAACAGTATCTTGCTTGGAAGATTTCCAGCTCACTGTACCGTTATTCAAACTGTATAGTACCGTTTTTATGACTTACAGTCGTTTATGTCGGTCAGGAAACTTACAATGGTGATCCTAGTCACTTCAAGTTCTCCTCTCCATAGTATAAGACAGCATCCTTAGATCTCTAAGATACTCAAGGATGTTCTTAACATCAATCCTATGACTATCACTTGGATTGGCCCGATTGTGAATCCATATGCTCAAAGCGTATGAGACACCAGGTCGCGTATATTTATTAATGTATGATTTCTCGGAGAGTGTCAACAACTTTAAATCTATCCCAGTAGATCTTTATTCCTAGAATAAAGGTTGTTTCTCCCAAGAATTCTACGGAGAATTTTCTCGAAAGCTAAGCTTTCACCGATTGTGATTATAGGAATTTCGTTTCCAAGAAATGACATATTATCATTATTTATAGGACAATTTGTTGTTAGTGCACTCCCCACTAAACCTTTTATATACACAAGAATCATTTACGTTTTGAATTAAATCATAAACTATTATGATTACATCAAAACGACAATTCCAAGAATCTAATGTTTGCTTCAATCCAAACATGGATCGATTAACCTGCAAACCTTGTTTGCTAGTTATAGTACGATAAAATCGACAGGATGTTGTAAAACATCCTCCAAAAGGTTTCCATTTAAGGAAAGCGATTTTCCCGTTAAGCTGACATATTTCATAAATGAAACATGCAGCATTAGCAAGCATTATCCAAATGGATTTACCATGGCAACAGGTAAACGGTTTCATCGTAATCGACACAATGTTGATAACGATACCTTTTTGCTACAAGCCCAGCTTAGTACGTTGGTATGTTGCCATCCATGTATGTCTTCCTTGAAGACTTATAAAGTACCAATAGGCACAATGCCTTGCGGTACAACAACTGGTGTCTAAACTTGTTTGTTATACATGGAATCCATTTCGGATTCATGGAACTTTGCCATAAAAGGGATTCGATACCTTGTATCACTTCCTCATACGTAATCAGTTGGTATTCCTCAATAAGATTGACATCTTTATGAGATGAGATCAGAAACTCATACCCCAGGTTGTTTTCTGACTCTCTCCGACATACGCGGTTCTTGTGTATACGAAGATTACTGGTATAGTTTCATCCTTGATGAACTATATGTGTTCCATTAAGGATTCGGTGCCTGGAATAGTATTACTCTGATTTTCATCGAGTTTTACTTTCCTCCCACTTACCACTGCATATAGGTATTCCTCTCAGGAAAACCGCATGGCGAGCAACAATTACATTGTTCTCTTGTGAGTTGTATAAGTACTATACTTTGGTTTCCCTAGGATAACCTACAATTAGACACTTATCCAATTTAGGTTTTAGTTTGGTATCATCCGAACATATGCCTAGCATATCCAAATATTCAGGAATGAGAAACCCATTTCTTTCCTGTTCATATCTAATATGAAGTCTGTCAAACAATTTTTTATGGAACCTTATTCAAAATAAGTTTTGCACTGTTAATTCGTATCCGTTGAAGGAAATGGTAGCTCAGAGCGACTCATGATTAACCTTATCATGTCAACAAAATTCGGTTTCCTATTCGGACACACTTTCAATGGACGTGTTCGGGAGGAGTCCTCATTGAAAGAATACTATACTCTTTCAAGTATTAGAAACTTATTGCTTAAGTATTTTCCATTACGATCTTACCGTGACCGTTTAATACTTTAGCTTATCTGTTTGTCTACTTCGTGTCGAAACTCTAAAAGTTTCCGATTTGTGTTTCAAAAGAAACACATAACTATAACGCGATGCCACATCCGTAAAGGTCAAGAAATATTCATATCCACCTCTAGCCTAGTTAGACATGGGCCCACTTGCTTCACTATGAACTAGGGCTAATAGATCGGTGACACTGTATTTTTACCGAGTAAAGGTGTTTTAGGCACTTTGCCTAATAAGCTAGATTCGTAGACTTTATTTGAATGGAATCAAATCAGTATGAGTACCCACTCTTCAAAAGTGTGGATATACGAGTCTTGTTTAATTGTGTCCAGACAACAATGCCACACAATATTTCTTCTGATCAAATCAGTTTGAGCTATTTGTTTGTCATGTTATACGTTTGAGATTTATTTATATTCAAAATATAAATGATGTTATTCACATCGATGTATTTATCTCAATATCAACTTTATATAATAAAACACTTTAGTGTTCTAGAATATAAAGGAAAATCCGCAACAGATTAAACACTGATATAGAGATAATGTCTCTAGTCAAACTAGTTACATTTTAACAGTTTCCTAATTTAAGTACACACCCGAAGGTAGTTCCTAACTTTAGGTATACGGTAAAACAGCGACTTTCGTCCCGTTTCCTATTCGTAGATATATCTCAACTGAAGTCAGTATCCTGCTCATAGCAGATTCTACACATCAGTACATATTTATGTACCACACTAAGTATTTAAAATCCAATTTTAATATTAGTAGTGAACATATTTATGACAAACATATTTGAAGTCAGAGCCTTGCTCGTTCTTCAATTCCTTCATGTCTGCTTTGTTCGAATGGTAGTCACGCTTCCGCGATCCCGTTTGCCACAATTTAGGCAGACAGTTTGGGATATGTCCTTTATCTTCCCAGAATATTATAATGATTTTGTCTTTACCTTTTTCCACACTCAGAAGCATTCGGCCTAGCCTTGGCATTATGGAATGTCGAAGTAAGGTGTGTCTTGCACTACTTTCCTAATTGCAAAGTTTTGGCTTTGTCTCCTTGAGAATAGTCATTAACTCTCCAAGAGTTATCTATTGTAATTTAGCACTTCTCAGATCTAAGAATAGATCTATGAAGATCCTTCAATTTCAATATCATACTTTAAGGATCTAATCCTTAGTTTTGATTAAGAAATTAAGGAGTCTATATGGCAAGCATAACGGATTAAGCACTAAAGTTATCATCACATGAATCTTCTAAAGATTATGCTTTACTATTTGCTCAACTCCGGGCTTAGGCCTAATATGTTATTTTATCAAATAAAGTAACTTATTAGTTTCCAGGACAATCCTGAAATTTTATTCCCAATTTGAAAATTAAAGTCGTTTAAATACATTTTCACCCAGGATTATGTTTTAAACACTAATGTTTCAATTTTATCTTGATTGGTATAGTCCAACCATCCAATCAACGATTTAGGTACTATTTATTATAATGATTACTATAGTCCAACTATTTAATCAACTATAATTTAATAGATTTAATTCAATTATATTGATTACTATAATCCAATTATAAAATCAACTATGAAATAATTTGAATACAGTCCAACTGTTTTATTAAAACAACAATTAAATATTAGTCCAACTAATAAATAATTTATTTGACGAAAGAATTGTGATTGAGCGCGTATGGCAAGTAATTAAACGAATATTGCAAATTCAATTCTTGCCTCCCACTATTTTTCGGCGAGCCTCTAACCCTCTGTCGAGTACTCGGGAAACTGTGTTTCCTAGTGGGCTAGGATCCCGTTAAATATCACACAATCTTGACTTTGGCCAACAAATTGTATGATAATTAACTAGGTAGATCTCTAAGATCAATTGGATCCCATCTAATTCCTAGATCCAGTAGGGGGACATCCAAGTCCGAAACATATGTACAATATATATGCCAATATATCCAATATATTGCCTAACATTTTTCCTCTGAATCAACTAAGCCTTGGCTTTGGCACAACAAACTTAGTGATCCCAGTTAAGCGTGACCCATTGACCATGGAAAGCTTCATAATCAATGTCGATGGACAAGAAATGATATTGACTTTGGCCAACAAATCACAACTTGGACAAGACACTGATATGGAACAAAGCTCTCGTGATTTAAACACATCCTCGACGGACAAAGGCCTTGACTTTGGCCAACAAACCAATGTCAGTCTTAGATCTTGAGTAAGAATCACTCAATGGAAGGAAAAACGCTTAATATTTGCGAGGGTTTTTCGAGTGCAAATTGGCCACCAATTTATTATCTTTGTTAAGGTCTCATTATCATACACCCTTAAACATGCATTCTAAACACATAATAAAGCGTGTATAAATAAATAATAATGATATGCAGATGGGTACTTAAACACATTGATCCTAGATCAAATCTCTTTATTTCCTCTCTCCCGCTAGCACAAGTATTTACTTCTACCCGTTACACTACACTTCTAAAGAAACCTCATTTACATTGAGGGGAATGGGTGAGAAGAGAAATACATAGAGTATGGAGGTAATAAGGCTGGACACGCAGGTCCAATTTAATAAATTCCAAATTTATTACAATAATTTCTAAAATTGCCCCACCCATCTAATATCCATCCGATATACATTATTCATGCATCGGAACCATGTATTCACACAAGGATGTTATCCATCAATCTAATCAAATTAATTAATCTGATAATTAATGACCATCCAATGTTCAAACAACGATTTGATTTTGCGCGAGTCAAACTCGTTTTGCGAATAAGTACTCAAAGTACAAATTCTTGAATTAAATTATACTACAAAATTAAATCCAATTCAATTTATATTTAATACTAATTCACTATTTAATTTCAAATTAAATATTACACTTTATTAATAAACCTTTACGACTTAAATTCCAAATTTAATCGTTACGGGTCTCAAAGCCCGATTAACGTCCAACGTCAATTTAATTAAAGTCCAATGGGCTTTCAATTAATTTATTTAGGCGTGGATTTTTGGTCAACTTGGGTCAAACCCAATTACCAAAGTCCAATCCGGGAATAACCCAATAAGCCTATAAATAAATTTAGGCCCATTAGGCCCAATTAAATTTATTAAGCTCCATTAGTCGCATTTGGGCTTTATGGAAACGGTTTTGGGCCCAATTGGATCCAACCAATTTGGCCTAAACCCATCTTGGTACAACCAAGCCCAATAATAACAATTCAAGCCCAAATCCGATTTAAGCCCATTTAATTAAACACAAAAATTCCAAATTTCATATTTAATTAAACTAAAGTGTATTACACAATTAATTACCCAATTAACTTGTCTAAAACATCAATTAGCCTAATTAATTATGCTTATCATCATTAAATCATGTCCAACACAATTTAACAAAAATCAAACCCAAACCATGCTATACAAGTCTCGGCTAAGTGAGGATTTTTATGTCCAATTTTAAATCCAATCCAATTGAATCCAATTAAACATTAAATCAACATTTCCAATTGATTCCAACTCATCCAATGAATCAAAAAATCAAAAATCCAAGACATTAGGGCTATTCATCAATTCGGCCAAGACTCCAAAAATTGGGGAAAAATGTTCCAAACACAATTTCTTGACATTAATCCAATCAATCTTCAATTCAAAAACATTTAAGCATACTAAATCATCCAATTTCATTAAATCATGCTCAAATACAATTTACCCAATTTTAAGCCCTAAATCAAATTTCATGCTTTTACTCCGCTCTGATACCATTGTTGGAGTTTCTACGGTCCCGAGGATCGATTCAAGCATAAAAATAAGTGCGAATACAATCAAAGAAGTCGCGGAATACTCACAATGATCGGTTGAGATGATACGGTGAAGAACAAAAAATTATTTTCTGCCCATTGAGAAGTCACGACAGTCCACTTTCTGTCCTCCATGGATTCGGCCATCTTGGTCCTCCATTGATGCTCCAAGCTTTGTCAAATGATCCCATGCTCATGGGTGGGTTTCACCTTCGCATGATCCCGAAGTGTGCTAGCACTCTTGATTTTGCAACAAAATCATGACTTTTGCTTCCCTTCCTTGCTCACGATTTTGCCCAGAAAACAAAACAATAAATGCCCAAATGGGTGTGTGAGAGAGATGAAGAAGAAAGAGAGAGAGTGTTATGTGTGTTGGTGGCAAAAGTGTGTATCTAATACACAATTTTTAATTTTGCAAAATCAATTAATTGATTTCCAAAAAACAAAACAAATACCAAACATTTAAAATATATTAAATGTCAATCAAGCTTTCAAAAAGCTTTCCAACCACTTCCATCAAGTCACATCACTCAATCAATCAAGTGACAAGTTGTCACATCACTCAAAGTGACTAATGATTTGATGCTTGATGCGACTAGTGATTTGACGCTTGATTTGACTTGCGTGCCGCACTCGAATTCGAAATATGAATGCGCTCGCAAATGATCCTGGACTCGGGTTCGCTAATTCCAAATTAACAAATTTTCCATTGCGACGTAATTAAATGATTATGCCTAGCGAAATCACTATTCACATTGCTAACGAATTAATTCTAAATTAACTCGTTCGCCTGAATTAAAATCTAATTTTAATTCCGCGTTGAAATCTCATTTCGTTTAATATATCGAATATATTAATTTATCGATTAATTCCAAATTAATCGCTCTCTCTCTTTTATTGATATTTTATCCCAGATAAAATATCTCCACAATTAATCCCAGATTAATTCTCTCTCTCATCCAATTAATCCCAGATTAATTAAAGTGCGAGTCATACGTCATCGATGAATCTTCGGGAAGCGACCCATGAGATCCTCATATATGTTGACATTAAATTCGGTCATCGGACTATCCGAACACGTAAGTACCTAGTTTACGTTTGTACCGATTTACAAGACAAAGTTGGCTTCTAGCAAAGCGCCATGCTTACCCAATTCTCCAGAAACATGCTTACAGGAATAAGCGAACTATATCAGGCGTATTATACTTAGTATTGTGTATGTCGATCCAATATCGGATGTCACATGCTAGGCCTGGGGCTGGAATTGTGTCTGCCCCGTACGAAGCACATATCAGATCTCTGGTGACTAGTCTCTATAATCGGATATACATGACCTAGTCATAATATCCCGATAGCTACAGTATTTAAGAGAACGAGTTTCATATCCTACGTGATCATCATCTCCATTATTACTGGAGTGATACTTCCATCTCGACATCACACCCAATATACTACGATTCTCAATATACACAGCAAAGGCATACACAGAACCTGTTAAAGCCCTGGACGACCTAAAACCAAAGTATATTGATTGCCGCAAGTATTAGCGGTGCAAGTATCAGGTTAAGACCAAATACACCTACCCTGATTCAGACTTCCATAGACACATAGTAATACTACCAATGGAATTCCGATGGGTCTATCCAGAGCGAAGCTGTTTTCTGTACCATCGGTAAAACACAACCTCCTACTACACTTGCATGAATATCCTATACCCAAATATATGAGAACTATGCCGTTATGCCCTCACAACGCACACAAGTGTAATACTAGTCTATTCCGCATTATCGATGTCTAATCTTGATAATACTACGACTAGGGATATTTAATGAGTAAACCTTCGTGGATTGATACTGTCTCATATCATCTCAATCCAAGAACTAATCATAAGGACCTCCTATTATTTATACATCTTGGGGATCTAATCACAAATGATAAGAGAGCAATTTCCTTTGTCACATAGTTAATTTGTACAACAACACCATGATCTGTACAAATAGTGACGCTATGGGTCATAACTATCCAACAGTTGGCAGGTCCCACACTCATTTGGTTCATCAATCTTCCCTACCAGACCATTGAGTCGTATCAAGAATTGGCAGATAAATTAGTTAAGCACTTTGACAGCTCTTTTAAGCTTGAGAAAACCACAGACGACCTCAATATAATTCAACAGAGAAAGGGAGAGTCCCTGCGAGGGTACGTAGCGCGCTTTAACAAGGAAAGAATTTCCATTCCAGACCTCCATCAGCCGACCGCTGTTGAAGCCTTCAGGAATGGACTGCTAGCGGATAATGGGCTTTATAAGAAGCTGATAAAGTTCCGGTGCTACACCATGGATCAGGTCTGGGCCAGCGCCCAAATCGAGATCAAATGAGTAGAAGATAAGAGAAACAAGAAGAAAGAAGTCTCCTCTAATCTGCGTATCGAGAGGATACCGAACCCTCCCAAGCGACCAAATGAATTCACTGGCAAAGCTCCTCAGCCATAAGACATAATTGTTCAACAAAGGAGAGGTCATCATCCATCCAATCAGGATTTTGACTACCGACCCTTACTAAACAGGCTCCGAGAACGGGCTTCCCTAAACAGGCCAAAACTTCCATACTCAGTCCTAAAAAAGATAGGAAATGAAGTGAAGTGGCCCCCACGCTCCAGAGACAGACCCACCAAGAAATATACAAGCAGTGGTGTGAATTTCGCCGAGACTACGGTCATACGACGGGTGACTGCGTGGCCCTGATGTTAGAAGTTCTGGAGTTATTGAACAAAGGCTATTTGAACTTTGAAGGACTTGCTTACCGAGAAAGGCAATGCTACTTTAGCCCGAAGAGACGAGAGGGATGAATGGGGAGATGACCCTACACCACCACCTCCAATTAACAATACAATAAACTTTATTTCGGACGGATCCGAGGTCAATGGTGTCTCCTACTCGACCTCCAAACGACATTTGAGAGCAGTTGCAGTAGAAATTCCCCATCATACAATGCCAATAAAAGGATAGGTCACCAATCTGGCGAACAAATTTCTAGACAATATCAGCTCTAGTCGAGAGAACCCACATCATGATGCCCTGGTAATCTCCTTGCAAGTTGCTAACTTTATGATTAAGCGACTATTGGGTAATACATGATCCTCAGTAACATTATCTTCACCACCGCCCTGACAAACATGGGGGCCGTGTTGAACAAGATCACGATGTTGGGATTTATGTTCTAGTGCTTCATGTATTGTATACAAAATTGATTATTATAATAATAATAAATACATTATTCATTTTATCAAAGTTGTTTGATTTACATCGCATATTATCTAATTGTCTTGTTTACCTTGATTACTCTTGTACCTTCAGACTTAGTGTATGTTTGATGCACAAGAGGATTTAAGTCTAGAGTTAGTAATCTAAATAGTCCATAGAGAGCAAACAAAGATGGTACTTTCTTTGTGGTTTATCTATAGCTGCGGTCCATTCTATACTTGTATGACGACCTTATGTTGGACAAATATGACCCATAGCATCACTATTTGTAAAAGACATGGTGTTTTTGTACAAATTAACTATGTGACAAAGGAAATTGCTCTTTTATCATTTTTTAATTGGATTACTTGGATATATAAATGATAAAATTGCATATGATTAGTACCAGATTAATAAGATATCAGACAATATTAATCCACAAAAGGTTTAATCATTAAATATCTCTAGTCATAGTATTATCGAGACTGGACATCGATAATGCGGAATAGGCTAGTATTACACTTGTGCGTGTTATGGAAGCTTAACGACATAGTTCTCATATATTTAAGTATTGGATACTTATGCAAGTGTGATAGGAGGTTCTGTTAGCCGTTGGACCGGGAACAGCTTCGCTTTGGATAGACCTTTCGAAGTCCCATTGGTATTATGACTATGTGTCTATGGGAATCCGAATCAGGGTAGGTGTATGTGGTCTTAACCTGAGACTTGCATCGCTAATACTTGAGACAATCAGTACGCTTTGGTTTTGGTCATCCGGAGCTTTAACAGGTTCTGTGTACGCCTCTTCTTAGTTTACTGAGAATCGTAGTATATTGGGTGTGATGTCAAGTTGGAAGTATCACATCAGTCATATAGAGATGATGATCACACAAGATACAGAACTAGTACTCTTAAATGCTGCAACTATCGGGATAATATGACTAGGTCATGATTATCTGATTACAGAGACTAGTTGCTAGTGATCCGATATATGCTTCGTACGAGGTAGACACAATTCCAGCCCTAGGCCTAGCATGTGACATCCAATATTGGATCGTATTACACAATACATTGTATACTACACCTGATACAAATTATATATTCTTCGTTGAATATTTCTGGAGAATTGGGTAGACACAGTGCTTTGCTAGAAGCCAACTAGGTCTTGTAAATTAGTGAGAATGTGGTACGGGGTACGCACGTGTCGGATAGTCAGACAACCGTATTTACTGCCAACGTATCCAAGGATCTATTGGGTCGCTTCCCAAAGATTCACCAATGACATTTGACTCGAACAGAACTAATCTGTGATTAATTATGAGAGAAAGAATTAATCTGTGATTAATTACGGCATGAATTTATCTGGGATTAAATTTGTCTAGAAGAGAGAACGTGATTAATTTGGAATTAATCGGCAAAGTAAATTTAATAGTTAAATTGGATTTTACTATTTAATTTTTTTAATTGGGCTAAAATAATATATATGAGATATATTAATTGAAATTGGACTTCAATACGGAATTAAAATTAGATTTTAATTCAAGTTAACGAATTAATTTGGAATTAATTTGTAAGCGACTTTCGTAATAATTTTGCTAGGCATTATTATTTAATTAAATTGGATTTAATTACGTCACGACGGAAAATTCGTTTAATCGGATTAAACAAACCCGGGCCTAAAGTGTGTTGTGTAAGCCAACTTAAATTTGGAATTTAATTGGGTGGGACCCACAACTTACATCAACTTTTTGACAAGTGATGGAAGTGGTTGGCTTGTATTTAATTCTTCTTTTTCCAACACAACCACCAACTTTTTGAAAGTTAAGTCAACACACTTTTGGAAAGTGGACTATTCACTATCTTCTCTCTTCCCTCTCAAGTGGCCGAACTTCTCCTATTTTGTTCTTGAATTTTTGTTGTAAAAATTCATCAAGCTAGCACTTAAGGAGTCACTTTAAGGTGATAAGGAAACTCACCCAAGAGTTTGGAACTCAACACAAAGCTTGGAGCTTCCTACATCCGTTGAAAATATCGAATTTCATAACCGATCAATGTAAGTTAATTCCATAAACTTTCTTGATATATTCACACACAAATCATTTTTTAGAGACCTTTGGCATGTGTAGGACATTAACAATGGTATCAATAGCCAATCTAAGCATGATTCGAATTATAGTGTTCTTAACTTTAATTTGGGTATTTTTGCTTGGAGCATGATTTTTCCAAATTGATTGTTTGGTTGTGTTTAGATGATGATGAATTGGATTTGTGCATCATTGGATTTGAGAAAAATTGATTAGATTAATTTTCCCCAAAATTCCATCATGGCCGAATTGAACCCTAGGACCTCTAATGGTGATTTTTTGAAATTAGACTATTGGATGAGTTTAAGGCAAGAAATGAATGTTAATTGTTGATTTAATTGGATTGAAATCAAAATTGAATGTTGTTTTAATTTCCGTGAGTTTGAAGCATGTTGAATGAGTTGATTTTGCTTCAATTTGTGTTGGACATGAATTGGAATAATTGAGCATGATTAATTAAATTAATTAGTATTTTGAAAACATTAGATTAATTGATTAATTATGTTAATTACACTTTAATTAGATTGATATGTAATTTAGAATAATATGTTAATTTAATTTGTTGTATTTGGGCTAATGGGCTTGGTTGGGCCAAATATGGTTTTGGTCAATTGGGTTGGGTCCAATTGGGCCTAAAACCATTTCCATAAAGTCCAAATATGACTTTTGGGCCTTTAATAATTTAATTAGGCCTAAATTAATTTTGTGGCATAGGATGATTCCTAAATTGGGCCTTGGCATCTTCGGTTGGATTCATAATGGCCAAAGCCCATGCCTAAAGAAATAATTGAAAGCCCATTGGACTTTAATTGAATTGGCATTGGATGCTAATTGGGCCTTTGAGACCCAAATGGATTGGATTTGGAATCCAAGTCTAAAAATGCACTATTAAAAATGTAATTGTTTAATTTGGAATAAAACATGAATTGGTATTGGATACAATTTGATTTGGATTTAAAATTGTAGTTCGATATAATTCAAGAATACTTACTTTGAGTATTTATTCTTAAACGAGTTGGACTCGCGCAAATCAAATCGTTGTATGAACATTGGATGGTCACTAATCATAGATCAATTAATTGGATTAGATTGATTGACAACATGCTTTGTGTGAATACTTGGATGTAATTATATGAATAATGTATATCAGATGGATATTAGTTAGGTGATGGCAATTTTAAAAATTGTTGTAAGTATGGTACTTATTTGAAATTGGACCTACGTGTCCAGCCTTTCACCTCATTATCTCTTTGTATTTCTATTCTCACCAATTCCCCTCAATGTAAATGAGGTTTCTTTATGTGTTATGTAATTGGGTAGAAGAATGTAAAGTGCTAGCGGGAGAGATGAAAAAGAGAGATTTGTTATAGGAACAAATTGTATTATATATCCATCCATATATCATTATTAATTTATCGCGCCTTATTATGCTTTTAGAATGCATGTTTAAGGGTGTATGATGAGACATAATCAAAGATAATAAATTGGTTTCCAATTTACGCGAAAAGCCCTCACTTCAATATTAAGCGTTTTCCTTCCATTGAGTGGTTCTCTCTCAAGATCCAAGATTGACTTTGATTTGTTGGCCAAAGTCAAGATCATTGTCCATCGCGGATGTTTTTGAACCACGAAAGCTTTTTTATATATCGCATGTCTTGGGCAGTTGTGACTTGTTGGCCAAAGTCAAGGTCATTTCTGTACATCGACGTGGATTACGAAGCTTTTCCACTGTCAATGGGTCACACTTAACTAGAATCATTAAGCTTGTTGAGCCAAAGCCAAGGCTTAGTTGATTCAGAGGAAAAGATTAGGAAATATATTGGATATATGTTTTGGACTTGGAGGTCCACCTACCGGATCTAGGAATTGGATGGGATCCAATTGATCTTAGAGATCTGCCTAGTTAAGTTTCATACAGCTTGTTGGCCAAAGTCAAGGTTGTTTGTTATTTAACGGGATCCTAGCCCACTAGGAAACTGGGTTTCCCGAGTACTCCACAGAGGGTTAGAGGCTCGCCGAAAAATAGTGGGAGGCCAGTATTAAATTTGTAATTTCGTTTAATACTTGCTAAAATGCGCTCTTTTATTTTATTTATCGTCATTATAAATATATTAGTTGGACTAATATCTTTTATTGCTTTCTTTGAACAGTTAAACTGTACAAGACACTACTCCACTTGTAGTTGGTTATATAGTTGGACTATAATAACCATTACATTTTGAGGGTACCCGATATCGTTGATTGGATAGTTGGACTATAACAATAAAGATGGCTGGAAAGATTAACGTTAGAGACATAATCATGGGCGATAATGTCTTTAACGGCTCCAATTTTCCAGATTGGAAGATGAATCTCATGATAGTCCTAGGAGCCGAGAAGTTAATCTATGTCATAGAGAAACCTCTCGGGCTTGAGCCCGGAGTTGAGCAAATAATAGAGTATGAGCTTTGTAAGACTCATCGTGATGATAACTTTAGTGCTCAATCCGTCATGTTTGCCGCAATGACTCCTCAATTTCGTCGTCAGAACAAATGATTGGATCTTTATAACATGATGTTGAAATTGAAGGATCTTCACAGATCTAACCTTAGATATCAGAAGTATGAATTGCAAAATAAGCTCTTTCGCTTGCGTATGTCAGAGGGTACATTTGTCGAGCACTATGTGTCACAGATGATTGCTGACATCGAACAACTATGTCAGCTGGGCATAACCTTCGAGGCCAAGACTTATATAGATTTGATTTTACAGTCTCTGCCCGATTGCTGGTGCGGGTTCGTCATGAACTACAACATGATGAACCAAGAGAAAACTCTTGGAGAGTTAATGGCGATGCTGAAAGAAACAGAGCCAGAACTTCTGAAGGGCAAGAAGCGTGAGGTGCACCTCACTTCGACATTCCAGAAGGCCAAGGCTTGGCCGAAGGCTTCTGGGAGTATGAAGAAAATGAAGAAAAAGTGCAAGGCCAAATCATCGAAGTCTTTTAGGAAGACTAATGACATATCCCAAGACGTCTGCCTACGTTATGGCAAACATGGTCACTGGAAGCGTGACTGCCGTGAGTACAAGGCGGAGTTGAAGGAAGTCAAGACAGGCAAGGCCCCGGCTTCAGGTATGTTTGTTATAAACATGTCCAATACTGGTTTTAAAAAAAATTGGATTTTTGATTCTGGATTTGGTACTCAGATATGTACTGATGTGTAGGATCTGCTGATTAGCAGGAGACTGACTTCAGCCGAGATCGACATACGAGTCGGAAATGAGACGAGAGTCGCTGTTTTGGTAGTTGGGACCTATGTTTTGTATCTGCCTTTGGGGCATGTAATTACATTAGATGACTGTTGTTTTGTACCTAGTTTGACTAGGAACATCATCTTTGTATCTTGTTTAACCCGATGCGGGTATACCTTTGTATTCCAGAACACTGGGTGTTTTATATATAAAGATGACATTTTGATATGTATAGCAGATGTTAATAATGATCTTTATATTTTGAATATAAATGAATCTCAAACATATAACATGACAAACAAAAGGCTCAAATTGAGTAAAACAGATGAAACTTATCTGTGGCATTGTCATCTGGGACACATAAACAAGACTCGTATATCCACACTTTCGAAGAGTGGATACTTGGACGGATTTAATCCTAATTCATATGATGTTTGCGAATCTTGTTTATTAGGTAAAGTGCCTAAAACGCCTTTTAGCGGTAAATGTGTATGTGCCACCGAGCTGTTAGCCCTTGTTCATAGTGACGTATGTGGGCCCATGTCTAGCTAGGCTAGAGGTGGATATGAATACTTCGTAACCTTTACGGATGATGCATCGCGTTATGGTTAAGTGTATCTTATGATACACGAGTCGGAAAATTTTGAGAAATTCAAAGAGTTTCGACATGAAGTAGAAAAAAAGACCGGTAAAAGTATTAAAACATTAGGGTTGGACCATGGTGGAGAATACTTGAGCAATGAGTTTCTCGATTACTAAAAAGAATATGGTATTCTTTCACAGTGGACTCCTCCCGAAACACTTCAATTGAACGGTGTGTCCGAACGGAGAAACTAAACTTTGTTGGACATGGTAAGGTCAATGATGAGTCGCACAGAGCTACCAATTTCCTTATGGGGATACGCATTGAACATCGCAATACTTATTTTGAATAAGGTTCCGTCGAAGTCTGTTGGACAGACTCCATATGAAATATGGACAGAAAAGAAATCAGGTTTCTCATTCCTGAAGATTTGGGAATGTTGGGCATACGTTAAATGTTTGGATGGTACCAAACTGGAACCCAAATCAGATAAGTGCCTATTTGTAGGTTATCCTAGGTAAACCAAATGAAATTACTTCTACAACCCACAAGAGAATAAGGTATTTGTTGTTCTCCATGCAGTTTTCCTCGAAAATGGATTCATAAATGTAGTGGTAAGTGGGAGGAAAGTAGAACTCGATGAAAATCAGAGTGATATTGTTCGTGACACCGTCCCCGTCACGGAACACTAATAGTTCATCAGGGATGAGACTGTTCCACAATCTTCTAATACACAAGAATCGCGTAGGTTGGAGAGAGTCAGAAAACAACCTGAGAGGTGATGAGTGGTAAAACTATCACTATTTCCCACTCATTTAACCTAATATTTTGTATAGTTTCTTGAGTTTTGTGAATATTTTGATGTGTTTTGTGTTATTTTGTAGATAAATAAAGTTTCAGGACATTCTGGAGGTGATTTGGAGCAAAACAGTGAAAATTGGCAAAAAATGCATTTTGGTAATTTGTGCGCGTCGCGATGCCCAAACCCTTGGTGTCGGGACGCCTAACATGCGTCGAGTGCTGCTAACGTGCGCCGGGTCCACAAGTCAGAATCTGAAAAGTTGACTTTGCTAACGTGTACCGTACCACGTGTCACCATCACAGCTGGTCCGCTAACGTGCGTCGTGCCACGTGTCATCATCTTAGAAGATCAGCTAAAATACACCGTGTGCCACGTGTCAAAAACCTATGGTGCTGACACTCCGCGTGACACGTGTCACATTGTCATTGAACCGAATTATTATCAAAACATATTCTACCACGTGTCAAGCTCTCATTGGACCACTTTCACCGCGTGCCACGTGTCATCATTTGATTGTGCCGACAAAATGCGCGTGGTCAAACCACGTTGACCAAAAAGCGTGCCGGCGTCGCGATGCTGGGAGCTTGGCGTCGTGACGCCGGTTGCTGAGTTTGCCTATAAATTGAGCTCTTCACCACTTCATTTAATGTGCTTTCATTGGGAGTTTTTCCCTGTTTTTAGAGGATTGCATCTAGTTTTTGTAAATATAAATAATATTTAATTTATGTATTTTAATTTTCAGTAATAATAATAGTTCTTCTTCTTCTTATCTTTTCTTTTATGTTTTGTAGTTAAATTTCCGCTAGGGTAAAAAGGTGAAATATTTAATATAATTATCTAGGTAAATCTCACTTAACTATAATTTATAAATTATAATTTAACCGGATTAATTAATGTCAGACTTTATTACCGCCTATATGGTCGGGTTAAATATAAATTACTTTACCGCCTATATGGCTGGTCTTTATGTGACAGATAATTACCGCCTATATGGCTGGTGTAGTTGGACTAAATGGATTACCGCCTATATGACTGGTTTTAATTGTTTAACATTATTAATTCCTGAGAAAGCAGAACAGAAAATAATTTATATATTATAATAAGTGAGATTCCTAGATAAGAAATATTAAATGTGGATCCTCTAACCCAGCATTTTATTTTTATTCTAGGGAAGTGATGAAACATAATATCCACACTTAATAATTGATTTTCTTTTTATGGGTAATTCTTTAGTTTGTTTATTGAATCTTAAGCTTAATGCTTCTTGTTGTCTGATCATCAATAAGATTGATATGGTAAACTTAAAATGAACTAGACATAGGGATTTTAAGTTTCAGCCTTAGATTCAATAGCCCACATCTTCCTTGAGGATAGATAACCCTTTAATAGATTTCCTTACAGGATAGACATATACCTGTCGGGCGAGGGTAGCCATAATTGGAACTTAATCTTAATGAATCCAGGTAATTTGGTTGACATAGACATATGGTTCAATTGGGTTATACTGGGTATTTGCGTCTGACCATCGAAAGAGGCTTTTGCATATTTTCGTGTTCCAGGTTAGCAATCCGATATATTACACATAGATAAGAGATTCAATTCATCTTTATAATATTGTGTGGAGTCACGACCCTAGATCTTTGAGTCTTTTCTTTTATTTTCCTTAGTATTTTCTTTTGAGTATGTTTTTATTTTAATTAGAAAATCCACATTCAACCAACCAAAAACAATGAATTCCTTCTCCCTATAATTAGATACATGTAAATAAATAGAATCAATAATTAATAAGAATAATAGGAATCAAGTCCTCGTGGGATCAATATTTTTATACTACTTGAACAATACGTGCGCTTGCGTTATATGTGTGTGTTTACGCCGGTCAAGTTTTTGGCGCTGTTGCCAGAGACTTATTTTTCTTGAGTTATTAATTTTGAAGTTATCTAATTTACTTGTACCTAATTTTCTTTATCTATAATTTTTATTTCTTTCTTTTGTTTTCAGGTGATTAAAAAAATGGAACATTATTGGAAGATTGAAAGATTACGAGCTTTACTAGAAGAAGATACACCCCAAATCTGGGAGCAATAGTCCGATTTTCTGAGGCCTGTTATCCAGCCCAACAACTATCACTGGATGCCAGAACCAAGCAATAGTACATTTTTTCAACAAGACGCAATTGGGAGATGTGACATATGTAATGGTAACCACCTGAGAGATCATTGTGATTACAACTACAATCCAGGGTGGCAGAGCTATCAAAATCCTTCAAGGTACGAAGAACCGTCATATTTTCCATCTTATCCATAATCTACCTACGATCTTCATCAACAATCATAACCATCAGAAGTAGATCATATGATTGACATTCTCAAAGATTGATTCAATAAACGAGACGAAGCGTTGGATACTATACTTGAAACATACTAGAATCAACTCGAAAGTATTCAAAGACAATCAGAATTCATTCAGAGATTAACAGATCAAACGAGACAATTAACAGAAAATCAGAGCTACATACCTCAAAGAGAATTTTTAGATGACACTGATGAAGCCTTCGAGTACCAAGCATTTCCTGATGACACTTTAGAAAAGGAGGAGGATGAGCAGTATCAGGAACCAGAGGTATCAGTTCATGAGCCCGAACCGGCAAAGTCTCGATTTGATTTTTATTATTCTGACTCTGGCGATGATGAAACTGAGCTGTTTGTACCAATTGCATCAACACTTGAGGATGAAATTCTGTATCCTCAAAATGAAGATCTTGGAGCATTCATTGCACAAATGTTTGAAGAAGATCTACCTGAGCCAATCATTTCACCCAAATCAGATGATGGAGACCTAAAATTTGACATTTCTTTTCATCCTCAGGTTGATAATTTTGAAGCATGCATTTCACAGATGACAGATGAAGAGCTGAATATGGAAATTTTAAAATACATATGTGAAGAAAAGGTGGAGCAAGAAGTAGAGCAAATTGAGGAGCAAATGACTAACCTTATTGAAGATCCAGTGAATTCAGGCGAAACATCACTGTTTTGGGGAGTACAATTTAGAGAAATCACCCAAAAGCTTGACAGAATGGAACTCCCATTCCAAGTCAAGCACCATACAAGACCTCATGATTTTCTTTCTTTCTTTTCAGATACCACTGCAGCAACAAAGGTTAAAAAGGTGGCACAAGCATGAAATATGACAAAACGCTTTTTACCACCTTACCGTTGGAAGAGACCCTTCAAAAGCAACGCTCATGGGATTGTCTTTAATCGGACATCCAAAATGACGCTGAAACCTCCTTGACAAATGGATTTCAGTCACGTCGGGCTGAAGACGAAAAATTTAGCGTTAGCAGGGAGGCAACCCATGCACTTTGTTGAAATTTCTATTTTTGTATTTTGTGTATACATGTTGTAGAGCTTTTAATTTTGTGTGTTATTTTTGTAGGGAAAAGCATAAACGGAGCATTTTTAGACAGAAGGAATGGTGTTTGGCAATCAGGAAGAAGAGAGCTAATTCATTAGTGGTGGCTTAGTAAAGAATGGATTCTTGAGACGCATCCTAATGGATTTATATACCAAACGAATGGCGTATTGCGTACACAATTCCGTTACCTTAATTATTGCTTGGATTTTCTTTTCTATTGTAATTATCTTTATTTTCGTAGACATGATCCAGACTTTTTGACCTTTCACGATTTCTTTTGTTGTTTAGCTAACAAACGTCCTCTGGAAGATACTAGTGCTATTATTACTCACCCTTTTCAGGTACTATAAATTCAGCCCGTCATTGCACTTTTGAAGACATCCAGAGTAAAACATTGAAGCCACTTCAAGAAGACGAGTTGAAAACATCTGTGTGTTCTGCGGTACTAGTGTTGGTGTTAAGCCACAATACGTAGAAGCAACACATGAATTGGGTCGAGTCTTAGCTGCAAGGAATATGCACTTAGTATATGGCGGATGCAATCTTGGACTAATGGGGATCATTTCAAAGGCTGTATAGGAAAGAGGCAGTCACGTTTTGGGAATCATCCCAAAACCCTTGGCAGAGGCAACTCTTATTGGATTATCAAACGGAGATGAACTGATCGTGCCAGGTATGTCTGAACGATTGGTAGAAATGATTAACCGTGCTGATGATTTTATTGCTTTGCATTGTGGCTTGGGCACATTGGAGGAAATTTTTATAGTGTTATCTTGGGCGAACTTGAACATACACCAGAAACCGCTTGGACTGTACAAGGTTGATGGATTTTATGATTTTCTTTGTGTGTTTCTTGATGATGCCCAGAGAAATGGGTTCGTGTCAAAACCTATGAAAGAACTACTCTTTACTGCCAGAACTGCTCCGGATCTAATTGACCAACTCTTAGCCTATGAACCACAAATTGACCCTATCATTTCAAAGATAAATTGGTCCGAGGACGATCGTGGTAAGAGGCGTCGGATTAATCTGGACCTTTACCTTTAATTTCCTGTAGAATTTCAGCTAACCAGGTATTATCTTCTAAACTCTTCTTCTACTGTTTAAGACATTGGGTACAATGTCTCATTTAGTTTTGGGGGAGAGAATTAGTTGATCAGTACCTTGTTTTTAGTTTGTGTGTTATTTTTATTTATAGTCCAAATTTTTTCGAAAAATATAAAAAAAATTGAAATGTTTTCAAAAATTACAAAAATATTTTACATTTTTGTTTTTTTATTTTGACTAAAAAGGTGAAATTGACAAGAGATAGCTGTGTAAGGAGTTTTCACTTCTGAGACGTATCTCAAACCATTTATTTCGGAACAAGTTAATTTTTGTTTATTTCCTTTTGAATTATTTAATTGGTAAATTCTCCATAAAACTGACTAAAATGGATCTTCATATGCTTAGTTAGCAGATATTATCAACATACATAGTAACATACGGACATGAGCTAAAATTGAAAAGTTTGTAATATTCATTGCTCTAGTTTAATTGAAGGAAACATCTCAAAAAACAATGGAGTAAAAAAAATAATGGGATAAAAAAACGTCTGAGATTCGAGTTATTAAGTCTGTAAGGGTGTTTTAACACCTAGTGCCCTAAAACCAACTGGTTTGGGAGTCACTGGCCCAAAGCTCGCTACATGGATCAATGATGTTGCAAATATATATATATATATATATATATATATATATATATATCTGAAGTCTGAGTAATTAAGTCCGTAGGGGTGTCTTAATACCTGGTGCCCTAAAGCCAATTGGTTTGGGAGCCACCGACCCAAAGCACGCTACATAGACGGAAGATATTGTATATAAATAAAAGATAAAATCAAAAAAATCAAAGAAAAAATCAGAAAAATTATTCTATTGCTATAAAAAGGTGTGAATTCTAATAAAACTTTAGGACAAAAATATTACTCTCTTATCAACTGCACTTATGACTGTTGTGGGCAAAAATGAGTTGTTTAATATTATGTTGGCTGTGTATATGGAGAATGATAAATATAATCGGAGAATTTACTTATTCAGTAATTTAGAAAAAAAACAAAAAAACTAGTAACTTGGAGTAGAAGTTTCACCTGATTAGTCACTAACTTCTTTATTCTCTTTTCGTTTGTCTTTTTACTTTTGTGTGCATTAGTTTCACTACCTTTTTACTTTTGTAAAATGTTGGGTATCATTGTTGTAAACCCTCATGAGACTACAACTCGTCCACTATGGACACCTAGGGGTTTAAAGGCTTGTTGCATACGCTAAATGCAACTGTGATCCCTACCAAAATGGCTTAGTTAAATTTTATTATGTTATTTTATTTTGTATTTTGCTCGAGGACTAGCAAAATGTTAGGTTTAGGGGTGTGATGAATGGTAAAACTATCACTATTTCCCACTCATTTAACCTAATATTTTGTATAGTTTCTTGAGTTTTGTGAATATTTTGATGTGTTTTGTGTTATTTTGTAGATAAATAAAGTTTCAGGACATTCTGGAGGTGATTTGGAGCAAAACAGTGAAAATTGGCAAAAAGGGCATTTTGGTAATTTATGCGCGTCGCGACGCCCAAACCCTTGGTGTCGCGATGCCTAACGTGCGCCGAGTGCTGCTTACGTGCACCGAGTCCACAAGTCAGAATCTGAAAAGTTGACTTTGCTAACGTGCACCGTGCCACGTGTCACAATCACAGCCGGTCCGCTAAAATACGTCTGCCACGTGTCATCATCCTAAGATGCCGAAAATCATCATCTACGCTAACGTGCGCTGTGCCACGTGTCATCATTTCAGAAGATCAGCTAAAATGCACCGTGTGCCACGTGTCAAAAACCTATGGTGCTAACACTCCACGTGACACGTGTCACCTTGTCATTGGACCGAATTATTGGCAAATCACATTCTACCACGTGTCAAGCTCTCATTGGACCACTCTCACCGCGTGCCACGTGTCATCATTTGATTTTGCCAACAGAATACGCGTGGTCAAATCACGTTGACCAAAAACGCGTGCTAGCGTCACGACGCTGGGAGCTTGGCATCGCGACGCCGGTTGCCGAGTTTGCCTATAAATTGAGCTCTTCACCACTTCATTTGATGTGCTTTCCTTGGGATCTTTTCCCTGTTTTTAGAGGATTGCATCTAGTTTTTGTAAATATAAATAATATTTAATTTATTTATTTTAATTTTCAGTAATAATAATAGTTCTTCTTCTTCTTCTCTTTTCTTTTATGTTTTGTAGTTAAATTTCCGCTGGGGTAAAATGTGAAATATTTAATATAATTATCTAGGTAAATCTCACTTAACTATAATTTATAAATTATAATTTAATCGGATTAATTAATGTCAGACTTTATTACCGCCTATATGGTCGGGTTAAATATAAATTACTTTATCGCCTATATGGCTGGTCTTTATGTGACAGATAATTACCGCCTTTATGGCTGGTGTAGTTGGACTAAATGGATTACCGCCTATATGACTGGTTTTAATTGTTTAACATTATTAATTCCTGAGAAAGCAAAACAGAAAATAATTTATATATTATAATAAGTGAGATTCCTGAATAAGAAATATTAAATGTGGATCCTCTAACCCCATTATTTTATTTTTATTCTAGGGAAGTAATGAAACACAATATCAACACTTAATAATTGATTTTCTTTTTATGGTAATTCTTTAGTTTGTTTATTGAATCTTAAGCTTAATGTTTCTTGTTGTCTGATCATCAATAAGATTGATATGGTAAACTTAAAATGAACTAGACATAGAGATTTTAAGTTTCAGCCTTAGATTCAATTGTCAACGATCTTTCTTGAGGATAGATAACCCTTTAATAGATTTCCTTACAGGATAGACATATACCTGTCGGGCGGGGGTAGCCATAATTGGAACTTAATCTTAATGAATCCAGGTAATTTGGTTGATATAGATATATGGTTCAATTGGGTTATACTGGGTATTTGCGTCTGACCATCGACATAGGCTTTTGCATATTTTCGTGTTCCAGGTTAGCAATCTGATTTATTACACATAGATAAGAGATTCAATTCATCTTTTTAATATTATGTGGAGTCACGATCCTAGATCTTTGAGTCTTTTCTTTTATTTTCCTTAGTATTTTCTTTTGAGTCTGTTTTTATTTTAATTAGCAAATCCACATTCAACCAACCAAAAGCAATCAATTCCATTCTCCATATAATTAGATATATGTAAATAAATAGTATCAATAATTAATAACAACAGTAGGAATTAAGTCCTCGTGGGATCGATATTTTTATACTACTTGAACGATATGTGTGCTTGCGTTATACGTGTGTGTTTACGCCGGTCAAGAGGTATGGGTTTCTGATCTCATCTCATGTAGTTATTAATCTTATTGAGGAAGACGATCCAGCTACGTATGAGGATGCGATACAAGGTATCGACTCTGCTTTATGGGAAGATGTCATAAAGTTCGAAATGGATTCCATGTATACCAACCAAGTTTGGACACTGGTTGGTGTACCAGAAGGCATTGTGCTTATTGGTAGTAAATGGGTATTCAAATGAAGACATACATGGATGGCAATATACAAACGTATAAAGCTATGCTTGTAGCAAAAGGGTATCGTCAACGACATGATGTCGATTACGACGAAACCTTTTACCCATTGCCATGATTAAATACATTCGGATAATGCTTACTATTGCTGCATATTTTGATTATGAAATATGGCAGATGGACGTCAAAAGCGCTTTCCTTAACAGAAACCTTTTGGAGGATATTTATATGCAACAGCCTGATGGTTTTGTCGTGCCAAAACATGTAAACAAGGTTTGCAAGTTAAATCGATCCATTTATGGATTGAAGCAAACATTGTGTTCTTGGAACCAACGTTTTGATAAGATCATAATGAAATATGGTTTCAGTCAAAACGAAGATGATTCTTGTGTATATAAGAAGGTTCGTGTGAGCGCACTGACATTGATTGTCCTATACGTTGATGATGTATTGCTTCTTAGCAATCACATTCCCATACTAAAATCGGTGAAAGCTTGGCTTTCATTAAAATTCTCCATGAAAAACTTGGGAGATGCAACCTTTATTCTAGGAATAAGGATCTACTAGGATATATCTAAAAGTTGTTGGTACTCTCCGAAAACTCGTACATTGACAAACATGTACGCGACCTGGTGTCTCATATGTTTTGATCATCTGCAGTCACTATCACGCCGATCCAGGTGATGGTCACTGGATTGATGTTAAGAACATCTTTAAGTATCTTAGATGAACTAAAGATGCTTTCTTAGTTTATGGGGAAGGAGAACTTGAGGTGATTGGGTTCACCGATGCAAGTTTCTAAACCGATAAAGACGACTGTAAGTCACAATTAGGGTACATATTTTGTTTGAATAACGGAATAGTGAGCTGGAAATATTCCAAGCAAGTTACTGTTACCGATTCAACAACAAAGTAGAATATATTGCTGCAGCTGAGGCAGCAAAAGAGGCATTTTGGATCTATAAATTCCTAATTGGATTAGGAGTAGTTCTGTTAGCAGCTGAGCTAGGCTACAGCACAGGCTAAGGAATCACGGTCTCATCAATGATCCAAGTATGTACTTCGACGATTTCATCTAATTTGTGAGATCACACATCGTGGCGATGTAAAGATCGAAAAGATCGTTTCAGATGATAACCTTGCAGATCCGCTAGCGAAAGTGATATCTCAGCAAAAATTTGAGCGACCCGTACATAGTTCAGATGTTTGACACTTGAGTGATTGGCTATAGGCCAAGTGGGAGATTGTTGGACAATTATAACTCATAGCATCACTATTTGTAAAAGACATGGTGTTTTTGTACAAATTAACTATGTGACAAAGGAAATTGCTCTTTTATCATTTTGTAATTGGATTACTTGGATATATAAATGATAAAAGTCTATATGATTAATACCAGATTAATAAGATATGAGATAATATTAATCCATGAAAGGTTTAATCATTAAATATCCCCAGTCGTAGTATTATCGAGACTGGATATCGATAATGCGGAATAGGCTAGTATTACACTTGTGCGCATTATGGAAGCTTAACGACATAGTTCTCATATATTTAAGTATTGGATACTTATGCAAGTGTGATAGGAGATTCTGTTAGCCGTTGGACCGGGAACAGCTTCTCTCTGGATAGACCCTTTCGGAGTCCCATTGGTATTATTGTTGGGGTCTAAACAAGGAGACGCAACGGAAGGAGCGCGGTTCGGGTGAAATCGTAGTTTAAAATTTTTAAACTTACGAATAAATTATTTAATATCCAATATTAATAATTCATTCATATTTCACATGAACATATTTATTCGATATCATATAACGATATAAATAATGTTGAAATACAACGAAACTTTTACGAAAACGTTTTTCACAAAATAGCATAAAACGCGTTTCCGACCGAACCGACCAACCAATGATCATGGGGACTGCCCAGGTCAGCCCCTAAAATATTTGGACAATACGTAGGCTTCCCGAACAGTGACCAGTTCGCTGTTTGGGCTGCTGTTATCCAGTAACGCCGTTTTTCACCATTTTCGCGTATTTTCACTCCGAAATAATTTTCGATAAATATTTTTCTTTGGCAATTAAAATAAACTAATTTATTCTAATTACTCAAAAAATAAAAAACTAAATTTGTATCAGAAAAATCAGATTTATCATTAATTGCTATAAGACCTCAAAAGTTTACAATTTAATCATTTAGTTTTAAATATGTCAATTACATATTTAATTGATTCAAAATCAATCCCAAAATAATTTTCACAATTTTTCAACAAAACCAGAAAATTTTTCAGATTTGCACAAACTGCCCAATAATTTTCCATAATTACGAAAATAGCCCTGAACTTTTATTAATTGTAATTTGGCTCAATTTGTTCAAAACATATCAAGATCAATTCCAATCAATCCCAAATTTGACACACATCAAATATACATCAAATTATAACATATATATGAAAAGCCCCAAAATTTGAGTGGGTTAAGAACCCTAATTTCATAAATTACTCAAATTGGGTAATTTACAGTAAATTGATAAAATTCAACACTTTAATCAATCCAATACCACACCAATCAAGTCTCACATCATGAAACAACTCAAGAACAATTCTAGGTCATTTATGAAGGGCTAAGCAACTCTATAATGACAACATGATTACTAATTAATCAAAAGAATGCTTAATAACCATTTATAAGCATACTTTGTTCATACACACATGCAACATCTTTCCAACAATTTTACAACCATATAATTACATACATAAAAGAGTAGAGAAAATTCTAAGCATCACAAATTGAAGCCTAGATACATGGAAATAATTTCTTAGTTGAAGAAATTTAAGAAAAACTTACAAATTCCAAGCTTTGACTGAGTTTTTCCATTTTTCCTTCACTTTTCTCTCAAACTTTTCTTTGTAAATATTTGTAAAACTTGTGTAAGTGATAGAAAAATGAAAAACAAAACAATTTTGTTAATTAATTTCCCTCATGGCCGAAATTGACAATAAAAATAATAACAATTATTGATTTTTTTGTTCAATTTTCATTAGTCCACATTTTAGTTAATAAAGTTAACACTTTAACTTTAATAAAGTAAATCAAAATGTGTGCCAATGGTATCAAGCCATTTCCAACTTTAATAAAGCATAAATCATTACAAAGATATTTGTAATATTAATTAATTAATTATTTAACAATTAAATAATTAAATAATAAATATAAATATCTCATATATATGTATTATATTTACATTAAATATCTCAAATACATATATTAATGATATATGTTAAATATCACAATTTGATATTTTATTAATATGTATTGAATAATATCAAATATTAAATACAAATACACATTAATTCAGGAATGACGATCAGGTCCCGATTGCATGTATTTTTCGTTTAACCGTTAAACGAGTTATAAATAATCAGTATTATTCATAAGAGTTTCCCTAGTGCTCTACGAGTATATTTAATTAGTGAGACTCTCTAGATTATGGCATATCCGTCACGAAATCCAATTTCATGTCCATAATTCACCCACCCGTAAATTATGACGACCACAGATAAACTCGCTGAATCATACAGGTCGAGGTCACTGCATACGTATAATCCCTCCGTCACAGGTATCCAGATTATCCCAAATATATAGATATAAACGTCAAATCTCTATAGAAATAATCTCGTCGACATATCTATTAGTAATCTCTAAATAACATTCAGAACTCACTTCCGAAGTATACTATGGCCATAGATTTAAAAGATTGCTAATCACATGTGGACTACCTATGCTCTTTACACAGAACTGACGGATCCTATCTTGATACACACAGGATATCATGAGCATGAGTCCATACCCAACGAACAAGCGGAGGTCTGATCTAAATAGATCGGTGACGTGACTGCCATCTAAGTGTGGAGGATAACTCATATATCCACAGTGGTATCTCAAGTCAAAGAATCACTATGCTACTCAACACATGAAGATTCCTATTGACGTTGGTGTACCATCTATTAGGAAATCTTCGGTGAGTCGTTCAATGTTTATCAAATAAACACCTACACGTCTATACGAGTCTCCCAAGACTCATGGTTTATTGGGATAAACCATCGGACCAAGTCCGATATACGAAATGTACTGGTCTCAACGGATTTTACTAACCGACCCGTGTCAGCAAATCTTGACTAGGAACTTAATTTAAGGATATACAACTTATAGTGATACTTCCCAATGTCAATTACAAACTATATTGTAACTGCGCACTACGTTGTAAATCATGGGGTCTTTATCTAATATATATACATATCACTAAATCAGAATTAGTTTCAATCTAATCAATATAATCGAAATTAGATCGAATACGTATATAACAGACAAGAGGTGCTACCATTAAAATTAGTAATATTATGGAAAAATGTATTGCTTGTATTCATGAATCGAACATAAATACGATCGGGATTGGCGCTCAAAGCACCAACCCTAACAATTATGACTATGTGTCTATGGGAATCCGAATCAGGGTAGGTGTATGTGGTCTTAACCTGAGACTTGCATCGCTAATACTTGCGAGAATCAGTATGTTTTGGTTTTGGTCATCCGGAGCTTTAACAGGTTTTGTATATGCCTCTTCTGGGTTTACTGAGAATCGTAGTGTATTGGGTGTGATGTCAAGATGGAAGTATCACTTCAGTCATATGGAGATGATGATCACACATGATACAGAACTAGTACTCTTAAATCCTGCAGCTATCGGGATAGTATGACTAGGTCATGATTATCCGATTACAGAGACTAGTTGCTAGTGATCCGATATATGCTTCGTACGGGGCAGACACAATTCCAGCCCTAGGCCTAGTATGTGACATCCGATACTGGATCGTATTACGTAATATATTGTATACTATGTCTGATACAGATTATGTATTATTCATTGAATAAATCTGGAGAATTGGGTAGACACGGTGCTTTGCTAGAAGCCAATTATGCGGTGAAAACGTGATACGGGGTATGCACGTGTCGGATAGTCCGACAACCGTATTTACTACCAACAAATCCATGGATCTCTTGGGTCATTTCCCAATGATTCACCAATGACATTTGACTCGAATAGAATTAATCTGAGATTAATTATGAGAGAGAAAATTAATCTGGTATTAATTACGACAAGAATTTATCTGAATTAAATTCTTCTAGAAGAGAGAACGCGATTAATTTGTAATTAATCGGCAAAGTAAATTTAATAGTTAAATTGGATTTTATTATTTAATTTATTTAATTGGGATAAAATAATATATCAGAAATATTAATTGAAATTGGATTTCAATACAGAATTAAAATTAGATTTTAATTCAAGTGAACGAATTAATTTGGAATTAATTCGTAAGCGACTTTCGTAATAATTTTGCTAGGCATTATTATTTAATTAAATTAGATTTAATTACGTCGCGACAGAAAATTCATTTAACCGGATTAAACGAACCCGGGCCCAAATTTTATTGTGTAAGCCAACTTAAATTTGGAATTTAATTGGATGGGACCCACAACTTACATCATCTTTTTGACAAGTGATGGAAGTGGTTGGCTTGTATTTAATTCTTCTTTTTCCAACACAACCACCAACTTTTTGAAAGTTAAGTCAACAAACTTTTGGAAATTGGACTATTCACTATCTTCTCTCGTCCCTCTCAAGTTACTGAACTTATCCTCTTTTGTTCTTGAATTTTTGTTGCAAAAATTCATCAAGCTAGCACTTAAGGAGTCACTTTAAGGTGATAGGGAAACCCACCCAAGAGTTTGGAGCTCAACACAAAGCTTGGAGCTTCCTACATCCGTTGGAATATCGAATTTCATAACCGATCAATGTAAGTTAATTCCATAATCTTTCTTCATAACCTTGGGCATGTGTATAACACTAACACCTTGATCCGGGATCGTTCATGTAGTGACATGATAATGGAGGCACCTTGTATGATAAGATCATATAGGACTTGACTCAGATAAATACGAATTTCTTTTAATATCTATTAACCGAAGAAATTCATTTTGTCTAATAGATGGTCATAAATGATTCGATCTTAATCATGAGTGTACTACGAACTCCTGCATGACAGACTATGTCCTTTAATTTACTGTGGTGAGGTTGGTGTTGCATTCTTGGCCAATAACTACGTATTTTGGGGATATGGTTTGGTGTGTAGCTGAGAACATTTTACATAGATATGAAATTCACTTTTTCTTACGAGAAGCAAAAGAATATCTCTTTTAAGAGTTGATTGGGGACCTGAACAATTTGAGTGCTCAACTTTTCTATTGCGAATAAAAAGTTTTATATTCATAATTGTTATGAATTAATTGTTCATTATAGAATCAATGGTGCTTAAGAGACAACATATTTAGAGGGGTTTAACAGACTTTTGACCCAGCTCTATTTATGAGATATTCGCGAATGGCTATATCCATATGTAATGACTATATCGATGGACACCGAAGTTGTTCGGTTTATTTTATCCATCTACGGTAATGGGAGTTCAGCTTCGAGTTTTTAGTGGAATAACGCGAAGTTAATAATTCGTAATATTTGATTAAAAAATTTAATTAATATTTCAGAATTATTGGAGCTCGGAACCGTAGGTCCATTTGGTCCCCGTGCTAGCTTGATTAACTGTAGAAAACCTAATATAATTAGATTGTCTAATTATTTGCTCACATTATATTTATATATTATTAATGAGATTAATAACATTTATTGTCACAAATGAAAACTATGTTAAATTAGTTTAACTTAATGTTTTCTAGAATTCTTTGATTATGAGATAATCAAATCTTGATTATGAGATAATCAAGTTAGTAATAATTATGAGATAATTAATACAACATAATTGAAGGTAATTTAATCATTATTAAGATGGTGATTTTTATTTACCTTGGAGACAAAGTCATATGGCTTTCCATGCTCTCCAACTTATTATGTCTATTAGGTGGCACATATACACCTAATAGTTTTGTCAATAATTAATTCATTTTTATGTTTTGGTATGGCCTCCACATTTATTTGTTTGCCATTGAAAGAAAGCATTAGATGCTTAATGGCAAAGTCATTGTCTCTAACTTATCATTTCTTATACTTTGGTATGACCTTCATATTTTTGTGTTGGCCATTGCAAGAAAGCATTAGATGCTTAATGACAAGGTTAGTTGGCTTGTGTAAGAGAATATAATCTCTACCATTTCTCTCACTTCTAAGGTTTGCAATTTTACATTCATTCACATAAGGGCAAATGAGAGAAAATAGAGAGAGTTCATGCATTCACAAGTGTTTTGAGAGTGTTTGAAATTCCAAAAGCCAAACACCATTGTGACATCTTTATTCTCTAAATTGTTTAGAGTTTAATCTTTGTGAGTAAAGCCCACACTTCGGTTTGTTGGTTTCGAGTCATAGTTCGGAAATCGAGTGGTTGATCCAAGTGTTGGACATCAAAGGATTGATTTCGACTACTACAACAAATGGAGAAGGCAAAGAAAATTTTAAAGATCCATACTGGAGCCGGTGCCTACATAAGCAACTTCTGCCACGCTAAGGAAAGTTGTTTCCTACACACGCGACATTCGACTGTGCTGATAGGTTTCAGTGGGGAGAAAAGGTTTACATTGTGAGAGATATCCCTTCCAGTATATGCCGGGGGGTCAACAAAATCACTACATTCTTGGTTCTAGATTTCCCCCTAAGCCTACAATGTGATTGTTGGTTGACCATAGATCCACGACATGAGGGCAGTTTCTTCCACCTATCATCAAGTGTTGAATTTTCCCACCAGGTGGGGCGTCCAAGAGATCAAATGGGACATTTTGTCTCGAGAAGATGCTATCAAACGACTCTGAAAGCAAAGCCTCAGTTAGCATAGAAATTATATGAATGATCTCGTGAGTCCAAGTGGAATCAACCCAACATAGAGGAAATCGACAAGTCCAGATTCACCCCCAACTTGTAGACCACAAAGCTCAAATTGGGGCATATCTTGAGCCCAAACTACACTCATATTTAATTAACTTCCTCAAGAAGTGACACGGTTGCTTCACGTGGTCGCATGAAGATATGATCATTATCGATCCCAAGATGATAACCATGAGCTATGTGTGGATCCAGACTACCCTCCGGTAAGACAAAAGAGAAGAAAATTCGCTCCTGAAAGGAACTGAGTCATTGATGAAGAAGTTCAAAAACTTCTACAAAATGGAGCCATAAGAGAAGTTCAGTATCCACAGTGGCTTGCGAATGTTGTGGTGGTTAGAAAGAATAAAGGGAAATGGCGAGTTTACATCGACTTCACATATTTGAACAAAGCATGTCCGAAAGACTCATTCCCACTGCCTCATATAGATTCAATGGTCGATGCTACAGCAGGTCATGAGTTGTTGATTTTTATGGATGCTTATTCTGGCTACAATAAAATCCTTATGCATCCAAACGACCAAGAGAAGACAACTTTTGTCACCAATAGGGTATCTACTGCTACAAGGTGATGCCATTCTGACTTAAGAATGCAGGAGCCACTTACCATGACTAGTCAACACGAAGTTCTCCTAACACATTGGGAAAAAAATGAAGGTTTACATAGACAATATATTACTGAAATCATTAGAGACAGAACAACATCTGAAGCATTTGAGGTAGGCGTTCGACATAATGAGGAAGTAGGCATGAAGTTAAACCCTACGAAGTGTGCTTCCGGTGTCGCTTTTGGAAAATTCCTTGGATACTTGGTCACTCGCCGAGGGATTGAGGCCAACCTAGATCAAATAAAGTCTATCATTGACATTATTTCCCCCACCAGCCCGAAAGATGACATGTGACTTGAAAGAAGGATCGCAGTTCTGAACCCGTTCATCTCCAAGTCCATAGACAAAAGTTTTTTATTTTTCTCTGCCCTAAAAAAACAAAGAAATTCGAGTGGATCCCAACATGCGAAGAAGCTTTAAAAGAACTCAAGAGGTATTTGACAACTCTACCACTTTTTTCTAAACCAGTCGACGATTAGATACTCTTTCTCTATTTGGGAGTTTCATAATGTGCGGTCAATGCAGTATTGATTATAAATGAAGGAGGAAAACAACTTCCAGTCTACTACGTGAGTAAAACCCTACTCGATGTAGAGACTGCTGCACCCAAATAGATAAGTTGGCACTTGCTTTGATTACAGCCGCTCGGAAGTTGTGCCTATATTTCAAAGGGCATCCAATCATTTTCTACAAATCCCACCCCTTGAGAAGCATTCTTCAAAAACCCGAGCTCTCCGGAAGACTGATGAAATGGGATGTGGAGCTAGGAGAACATGACATCACCTACCAGCCACAGACCGCGATCAAATCGTAAGCACTAGTAGACATCGTGGCTGACTTCAGCCCCAGCCTATAAATCACCGCTGATTTGGAAGTCCAATGCATCAAGTCAATGGACTCATGGAAACTTATAGTCGACGACTCTAGTAACAAGGGTGAATATGGGTTGGGAATTGTGCTCACCACCCCGGAAGGTGGCACACTACAAGAAGCTGTCAAGTGTGGCTTCAAAGTAACCAATAATGAAGCTGAGTATGAAGCTCTGATAGCTGGATTAACTTTGGCCAAGGAATTGGGAGCTAGGAAGATAGAAGTCAAGTTAGATTCCCAGCTAATTGTTAACTAATTCCAATGGGTCATATCAAGCACGGGTTCCACAAATGGCCTCTTACCTAGAGAAGGTGAAGAAACTCCAGTCAACATTTGAGGAAATCATAGTGTCACAAGTCCCTACGATTGATAATACTCATACGGATGCTTTGGCCACAATCAATTTGACACTGCAGGGGGACAAACTGCAATCAATTCCAGTAGTATACTTGCAATGGCCAGCAACCCGGAAGGAGGAAGCCAGACTTGTTGCCCTAGTCATTCCAATCGACTAATGGATGACTATAATAGTAGGATACTTACAAGCGGTACGCTCTTAGTAGACAAAACCGAGGCCCGAAAGATTCAACGCCAAGCTGCAATGTTCACTCTCTATGATGGCCAACTCCTGAAGAAGTCTTTCTCCATGCCCTACCTTAAGTGTCTAACTCCAAAGGAAGTAGGCTATGTGTTGGCATAGTTGCATGAAGAAGAGTGTGGGAATCACTCTGGAGGAAGAAGTCTTGTATCCCGAGCCCACACTACATGATATTTTAGCCCACCATGCGAGCCGACGCTGCAGGCTACACTCGTAGATGTGAGAAGTGACAAAGGTTCACTCCGATCTCGCATATACCTCCAGAAAGGCTCAATCCCATTTTTTCTCCTTGGCCATTCATGAAGTGGGGGATGTATATCATTGGAAAACTCCCAACCACCCCAGGACAACGAGTCTACATGCTTGCACTTACGGACTACTACTCCAAATAGATTGAGGCCGAAGCTTTCACCAGGGTTCGAGATCGGGAGGTACAAGCCTTCATCTAGAAGAATATCATATGTCAATTCAGATTACCGAGAAAGATTGTGACTGATAATGGCTCTCAGTTCATCAGCCACCGCTTCCAGGACTTTTGCAATAATTAGGGCATAAAGCTCAGTTTCTCAACCCCGCGTTTTCCACAAGCCAACGGTCAAGCCGAGTCTTCCAACAAAACTATCATGAAAACTTTGAAGAAGATATTAGAAAGAGCAAAAGAGGCGTGGGCAGATGAGCTCCTAGGGGTCTTGTGGTCCTACATGATAACTGCTTGTTCATCGACTGAGGAGACCCAATTTTCATTAGAATTGGGAACAAAAGCATTAATCTCGACAGAAGGAAATGTACCATCCCTGCGCTACCAATAGCTCGAATAAGACTCTAATCGACAGCTTCTGAACCAAAGCCTTGATACCATTGACAGGTTACAAGAAAATGCTTCCATACGACTAGCTGCCTACCACCAGAGGAAGGCAAGATACTTCAATAAAAATATCCGATGTCGAACATTTAAAGAAGGCAAATGAGTTATACGAAGGGTATTCCAGAACACCAAAGATGTTGGAGAAGGGAAACTCAGACCTAAATGGGAAGGCTCATACATCATTACCAAGGTTGTTGGTCAGAGGGCTGGTTAAGCCCAAAAGATACTTGCGGTTATCGCAGTATAGTTGGAGTGTCCATTCCTCAGAGAGATGGTTACATTAACTAATTTACTCAAACAAAAACTTTAGCAATAACTTAAGTAAATAAAAAGATTAGATAAATAATATAAGATAAAAATTATGGAAAAATATTTAGGAAAGTCAGCAGAGATATATGGCAAAACATCGGGAATCCCTCTTGCATCAAACTCTTATATTCAGTTATTGATTCCTTTTATTACACATCTGAAAGTTTCACATCCCAAACCAACAGTCGGAAGATATTCAATTCTACTCATATTAAATTCTAAGGTAATTAATGATTATTTTCTCTATGTTAACAACACATACAAAGTCATCGTTACGAGCTATCTAACGTCGATAATATACCTTCAGGCAATACTGTAGGAGAAGACCAACACATAAAACAACTTTTACCAGTCACAACTGGGTTCACAAATCACATATAGAAGAAACATGACTGGATCTATATAAGAGTTGACAAAACACAGTTTCTGGATTCAATAATCGGAAAATAATAAAAAACAACAACCAGTAATTTTATTAAACATTTAAGAGTTTATTGGAATAAAAAACTTAAACATAGAAATTCAAGTGCAAGAATTCATCCTTACCTTTACCCAGGATATTAGTTCTCCATAAAAAAAATAAACATAGCCTGAGATTGGAGAAACATATTATTCTGAATTAGCACTAATCCATGGCGTTGTAATTCTTTTTCTACTCTCAGCTCTTGCTGAAAATCCCCTCCAAAAATAAATCTTTCAGTGTCTGTGGAGCTTGGTTTCACCACCTTGTGTTGTCTTTAAGTAACACATAAAATATGAAACCCTATTTCCATAATTCTGGGCCCACGTGACTTTCTTATTTCTCACAATTGTTTCAATTTCTTCATGCCACTTTCTCCTTTTGCTTTTATAACACATGACAATTTGAAACCTAATTCAATTCCCTGGCCCACGTGAAAGCTCTCTTCAAAATTCAACAATTTCCATTTTTCAATTCTTTATTTCCATTTCCTAAAATAATAAAGAAAAAAATTACTAAATTAACTTTAATAACAAACACTTTCTAAATTAGAATAACGATAAAAATGATATAATAAAATATAGAATTAAATAAATGACAATAAACCCGAATAAGTGATGTTTAAAGTGCATTTTCATGCACTTATCACAACCCCAACCAGCTTATTGCTAGTCCCTAACAATTCAAGCGCAAAAAGAAAATAAGAATTAAACTAAATAAATAAAAACTATTTAAGCCACTTTCGTAGGGATCGCGATTGCATTTAGTGTATGCAACAAGCCTTTAAACACCTATGTGTCCCTAGTGGACGAGTTATAGTCTCGTGTGGGCTTACAGCGACGACACCCACAAATGTCATTCAAAACACATACAATCATGCAAACTGAAAATAACAAAATAAACTAGTCCCAATAGTTACACATTTTTGTAGGGGTTTTATTACGGATATACGGTAACGCATCGGAAACAGTGGAAAATCAAATTTTCCGATTTCAAAATTTTTCTCGGATTAATTAAATAAACTTATTTATTTTATTATCCAATAATCAAATTATGAAATAAAACACTATAAATCAAATTTATGTGAATTTACCGAATTGCCCTAAAACAAGCATTTTGTTTATTTTTAATCCGAAATTGTTCAAAACAATTTTGAATGATTCTAAATCATTTATAATATGAATTTAACATATCCCAAATGTCAAAATACAATTGGCAACAAAATTTCCCAAAAATAAGCCCAAGGCCGAGAGCCTCATAATGGTGAATTAATGTGTATTTTGCACTTCCATGGTTCAAAACACATCAAGGCAAAATCCAATCAACCCAATATTTTACATGCATCATATACACATCCAAATACACCATATAAATGAAAAGCCCCAAATTTGAAGTGGTCTTAAAAACTAATTTTTCAATTTCTTCAAAATGAACAAATTAGACCAAATAGGTTAAATCAATTACTTTAATCATGTTTCTTCCATCCAAATCAAGTCTCAACACAATGAAAAAACTATAGAACAATTCTAGGTTATTTAAGAGTGGGTCAATAACTCTAGAATGGCAACAAGGTTCTAAAACCATGAAAAGAATGCTTATTACTACACTAGTAACATTCTTCCAACTTCATACATGCTTAACCCCTTCATCAAACTTTCATCCATCAAAAACACAAAGAATAAAGAATATAAAAAACTCAAGAACATCACCAAGTGAAGCCCACAACAAGAGGAACAATTTACTATCTAATGGAAGGTTGTAAATACTTAATAAATTCCAAGCTTTTCTTTGATTTTCTTTTTCTTTCTCTCTACCTTCTTTGCTTTTGTTTTAATGGAGTTGATAAAGTGTATTAGGTTGTTCAAACCCTAAAATAAAGAAACAATATACACTTGCTTATTACTACACTTGGCCGAATTTTGGCTAAGGAAAAACAAGACAAATATTTTTCATTTCATTTGAATTTGAATTTTGCCAACTTGTTAAAATGATCATTACACTTTAATGATATTTTTCAACAAAGTTTACAATTGCAACTTAGCCATTAAAATAAATATCATAACTTAAAATATCAATACTTTAATTAATTTAATCATTTAACAATTAAATAATTAATTAATAAATAAAATACAAATATATTAAATATGTGTATAATATTTACATTAAATATTAAATACATATATTCATTTATGAAATTAGTCAAATATCTCAATTTGAAAATTAATTAATGTGTATTTGAATTAATCAAGTATTAAATGCAAATACACAAAAATAAGGAAATGACTATCGGGTCCCTACACATGTATTTTGCGTTTAACCTTTAAACGACTTTATAAATAATCAATATTATTTATTAATGTTTCCCTAGTGCTCTACGAGTATATTTCATTCTTGAGACTCTCTAGATTCAGACATATCCGTCACGAAATCCAATTTCGTGTCCATAATTTATCCACCCGTAAATTATGACGATCACGGATAAACTCGCTGAATCATACATGTCGAGGTCATGGCAAATGTATAATTCCTCTGTCACAGGTATCCGGATAAATCCTAGAGATATAGATGTAAACGTCAAATCTCTATAGGGATTATCCAGTCGACTATTCTATTAGCAATCTCAAAAAGAACATTTAGAACTAACTTCTAAAATGTACCACGGGCCCATGGATTTTATCTGATTGCTAATATATGGACTACCTAAGCTCTGTTACAAAGAACTGACGGATCCTATCTCGATACACACATGACACCCTGAGGATCTATCTACACCTAACGAACATGCGGAGGTTTAATCTAAATAGATCGGTGACGTGACTGCAATCTAAGTGTAGAAGATGTCTCATGTGCCCACAGTGGCATCTCAAGTATAAGAATCACAAGTGCTATTCAACCCGATAAGATTCTTGATTGGTTGGTGTACCATCCATTAAGAATCTTCGGTGAGTCGTTCAATGTTTATCCGCTATAAACACCTACACGTCTATACTAGTCTCCAAGACTTATGGTTCATTGAGAAACCATTTGAATCATATATTCCAGTATACGACATGTACCGGTCTCAACGAGTTTACTATACTGACCAAGTAGTGTAAACCTTGACCATGAACTGTCTGAGAATGACAACGTCATGATACAACTCAATGTCACGACGCGAGCGACATTGCATTTGCAATGCACCATGACTAGTCATTCTAAGTCATTACGTCTTTACCATATTAAAAGATATATTATATTATAGAAACTGCATATATTATTCAAAATAATAACGTTTTACAAAAGTATTCATAAAGAAATACAACCGGGATTGGCGCTCTGAGCACCAACCCCAACAAAAACTCCCAATTGCTCTATTGCCAATAACGATTGTATCTAATACCCATCGACTCCACGTGTTTATCAAACAGCTTCGGAGGTATGGCCTTCGTCAACGGGTCTGCTACATTATCTTCACTTGGTACCTTGCACACGACAATATCCCCTCGCGACACAATCTCTCGAATGATGTGGTACTTGCGTTCCACATGTTTCAACTTCTGATGCGCCCTCGATTCCTTTGCTTGCGTAATGGCTCTAGTATTATCACAGTATAACGGAATCGCATTCTCAATACTTGGGACAACTCCCAATTATGTGATAAAGTTCTTTATCCATACAGCCTCTTTTGCAGCTTCAGAAGTTGCAATATATTCCACCTCAGTGGTGGAATCTGCTGTCGATCCCTGTTTGAAACTTTTCCAACAAACTGCACCTCCGTTAAGGGTAAATACGAATCCAGATGTAGACTTTCTATCATCGGGATCCGATTGGAAATCGGAATCCGTATACCCGTTAACTTGCAGTTCGTTTCCTCCATAAATTATTAACTTATCCTTAGTACATTTGAGATACTTGAGGATATGGTTAATGGGCATCCAATGGTCATTACCTGGATTGGACTAATATCTACTAGTTAAGGTAACAGCGAAACTGATATCAGGCCTTGTACATAACATGGCATACATTATGCTACCCAAACATGAAGCATAAGGTTGGTTAGACATTCTAACATTCTCATCTTCTGTTTGTGGACTCATCTTCTTTGAAAGATGAATCTCATGTCTGAACGGTATATTTGCTGTCTTACAGTTACCAAAGTTATACCGTTCTAAGATCTTATCTATATACGTTGATTAGGATAACCCAATCAGCCTTCTTTGTCTATCTCTATAGAGTTTTATCCCTAAAACATAGGAAGCTTCTCCCAGATCCTTTATGGAGAAATTCTTACAGAGGTACGCTTTGACGCTTTGTAACATTCCTAAATCATTCCCAATGATTAGGATGTCATCAACATATAGGACTAAAAATATGACCATGCTCCCACTGGCCTTCTGATACACATAGGATTCTTCCGAATTCTTGAGAAAACCAGACGATCTAATAATTTCGTCGAATCGAAGATTCCAACTTCGTGAAGCTTGTTTAAGTCCATAAATGGACTTCTTAAGCTTACATACCATACCCGAGTTTTCGCTGGATGCAAAACCTTCCGGCTGTTCCATATAGATTTCTTCATCAAGAAATCCATTCAGAAAAGCCGTTTTGACATCTATTTGCCAAATCTCGTAGTCATGATACACAGCTATAGAAAGCAAAATCTGAATAGACTTAAGCATTGCTACTGGCGAAAAAGTTTCATCGTAGTCGACGTCAGGTCACCGCGTGTAACCTTTTGCTACCAGTCGAGCGTTGTAAGTTTCAAACTTACCTTCAGACCCGCGCTACCTCTTGTAAACCCATTTACAACTGATAGGAACAATTCATTCGGGAAGCAGAACCAAGTCCCAAACTTGATTCTCATGCATTGAGTCCAACTCGGATTTCATGGCACTTTGCCATTTCACGGAGTCGATGTCCAACATCGATTCTCTATAGGTGAAAGGATCAGTCTCTTCAACTAAGGGAACATCCAGACTATTTTCTTGTATCAAATACAAGCGTTCAGGAGGTCTAGATACCCTTTCTGACCTACGGAGTGTTGTGTGTTGAAGGTATTTCATCTACTTGAACTTCAGGTTCCTCCGTTGGTTCGTTGTTTTCAGGGTGGACTTCATCAAGTTCAAATTGTCTATGATTACCACTTTCTGACAAAAATTCTACTTCTAGAAATTTTGCGAAGTGAGCTACGAACACATTTCGATGCTCGGTACCATAGAACAGATATCCCCTCGTATTCTAATGATATCCGGCAAACCTAAACTTTTGCCCTCGAGGCGAAAGCTTATTTTGCTGAGTCACCCTGACATAGGCATGACAACCCCAAACCTTAATGTAACTAAGATTTGGTCTCCTACCGAACCATATCTCATACGGAGTCGTAGGAACAGCTTTTGAAGGAATCTTATTCAAAAGATGTGCAGCTGTTAAAAGATAGTAGCCCCATAAGTAATAGGGCAAATCTGTGAAACTCAACATCGATCAGACCATATCCAATAAAGTCCGATTTCTCCTCTCAGATACTCCATTGTGCTGTGGAGTACCTGAAGGAGTATATTGAGCGAGAATCCCATTCTCCTTCATATAATCCATGAACTCACCACTCATATATTCACCGCCTCGATCAGATCGAAGGCATTTAATATATTGTCCAGTTTTTTTTTCTACTTCATTTCGGAATTCTTTGAACTTTTCAAAGGTTTCCGATTTATGTCGCATCAAATACACATAACCGTACCATGACAAATCATCGGTAAAGGTAACGAAGTACGAATAACCACTGTGAGCAGTCTGACTTAGTGGACCACATACATCAGAATGTACGAGTTCCAGTAAGTTAGTGGCGCAGTGTCCAACACCAGAAAATATGGCTTTGGTCATCTTACCCTGAATACAGGATTCACAAGTTGGATATGATTCAATGGTAAGATCTGGTATCAAACCATTCCTAACCAATTGGGTAAGGCGTTTAACGCCTATGTGACCCAGCCGCATATGCCAAAGTTCAGTATTATTAATTACAAGTAAACTACGTTTATTAACTCCAATATTTAAAATATCTTTTGAAGTTTGTATTGTATAATGACCATGCTGGTTTGGACAACAAAGGATCTGAATATTACTTTTATCATATAAATATAAAGAACAGTTCTTAATATTAATACAAAAGCCTTTTGTATCTAATACATAAAGTGATATAATATTAGCTACACATCCAAGCACAAAATGACAATCATTTAACAAAAGTGTACCATTCGGCAATGAGATCTCGCACACTCCCACTGCAACTGCATCCAGAGAGTCTCCACTCCCGAATCGCAACTGCATCTCTCCAGGCTTTAGTTTTCTACTTTCCTTCAGCACCTGCAACGAATTGCAAATGTGAATGGGACAAGCAGAATCTAAAATCCAGTTGGATGTAACGACTTCACAAGCCAAAGATATATCAATAACTAGAATAATAAATGTACCTGATGTAGATGCTCTCTCCCTCTTCAGCTGGGCTATGTAGTCAGGACAGTTCATTTTCCAGTGCCCGACTTTGCTGCAGTGATGGCACTTGTCTTCAGAAGCCATTTTGGGCTTAGCTATCTTTGCATGTGGTTGAGGACCGAAACCATTCTTCTTCCCTTTCTTCTTCTTTCCCTTTGGCCAGGCCTGGGAATAAGCAAAAAGAAGTGGGTATCGGAGGGTGAGTCGGTACTCCCTTCTTGAGGTCCTCCTCCGCCGTGAGCAACATCCTATGCAACTCATGGTAGGTACATATAGTCCTGTTCATGTTGAAGTACATCAAAAACTGGCGATAAGAAGCTGGGAGAGAACCAAGAATGACACTCCTACCGAGAATGTCATTTAGAATGAGATTATGTTGCCTCAATTGATCGATCAAATTGATCATTTGAAGAACATGCGGGCTAACAGCTTGCCCCTCATCCAATCGCGCATGGAACAGTTCCATTGTGACCTTGTGAACAACTACTTGTTCTTGGTTCTCAAACGATTGTCTTAATCGTGTCATCATAGTATAGGCATCTGACATGCCATAATACTGTTTATTGAGTCTCGGTGAAAGCGAACTTAATATGTATGATTTAACACTTAAATCATCATCCTTCCAAGCTTGGAAGACTTCATGTTCCTCCGGTGAAGCGTCCTCTGCCACAACAAGGGGCAGTGGACCCTCAAGAACATATCCCAACCTCTCGGAATCGAGGACAATCCTCAAATCCAGATCCCAATTAGCGAAGTTCTCTGCACCTTTAAGTTTGTTCGCATCAAGCATACGCGCAAACTGATTAGTGGATGGTGCCGCCATCGAAAATCTATCATATAGATCACGAAAAACGGTTAGCAGAAAATAAGCAGTTTCATATAATATCAAAAGCATAAACTAGATCATGGATTTTTAATCTAAAAATGCCCCTCCTACTAAATCATGCAATATTGTAATCCCCAAACAGAATACAAAGATTTAATAATTAAATTAAATATAAATAGTGAAAAGTGGATCCCGTGAATATATTTCAATTCACAGCAGAGGCACGGTCTCGCCTACGTATATTCATCAGGTAGACAAATCATTTGTCAATCACTCACTAGTGACTCATGGGTTTCTGGTCCTGGTCGTTTCTCGTTGTCGCTGCTAAGGCAGGACCACAAGGAGACGTACCAAGGTTAAACTCGTCAATGATAAACTCAAGTTACTTGCGTAACCCTGACAGCTAGGGCACGTTCAGGATTCCGCTTTCGCTTTAATTTATCTAGTATCTGATATACATCCGGTATAAATAAATCTCTATCGGCTACACCCTCACAGCAGAGGCACAGTCTCAGATGTAGTCACAGAGAAATATTTATAAACCGTATTGACAAGACGAAACACATAACATGCATCAAATACATAATTACATTTAAACCTTATTAATTAGGGATTTTACGCTAAGTGTCATACACCCTAAATCTAATCAAATTAGAATATAACATGCATGTATAAAGTCAAGAAAACATGATTAAAGATTGAATTAAAGGGCTAATCATATTAGGGGGCCTAGAATCAGACTCGCTCTGATACCATTTTGTAGGGGTTTTATTGCGGATATCCGGTAACGCAGCGGAAACAGTGGAAAATCAAAATTTCCGATTTCAAAACTTTTTCTTGGATGAATGAAAGTAAACTTATTTATTTTATTATCCAATAATCAAATTATGAAATAAAACACTATAAATCAAATTTATGTGAATTTACCGAATTGCCCTTAAACAAGCATTTTGTTTATTTTTAATCTGAAATTGTTCAAAATTTTTTTTGAATGATTCTAAATCATTTCTAATATGAATTTAACATATCCTAAATGTCAAAATACAATTGGCAACAAAATTTCCCAAAAATAAGCCCAAGGCCGAGAGCCTCCTAATGGTGAATTAATGTGCATTTTTCACTTCCATGGTTCAAAAAACATCAAGACAAAATCCAATCAACCCAATATTTTACATGAATCATATACACATCCAAATACACCATATAAATGAAAATCCCCAAATTTGGAAGTGGTCTTAAACCCTAATTTTTCAATTTCTTCAAAATGAACAAATTAGACCAAATAGGTTAAATCAATTACTTCAATCATGTTTCTTCCATCCAAATCAAGTCTCAACACAATTAAACAACTATAGAACAATTCTAGGTTATTAAGAGTGGGTAAATAACTCTAAAATGGAAACAAGGTTCTAAAACCATGAAATGAATGCTTATTACTACACTAGTAACATTCTTTCAACTTCATAATGCTTAACCCCTTCATCAAACTTTCATCCATAAAAAACACAAAGAATAAAGAATAGAAAAACTCAAGAACATCACCAAGTGAATCCCACAACAAGAGGAACAATTTACTCTCTAATGGAAGGTTGTAAATACTTACTAAATTCCAAGCTTTTCTTTGATTTTCTTTTTCTTTCTCTCTACCTTCTTTGCTTTTGTTTTAATGGAGTTTGATAAAGTGTATTAGGTTGTTCAAACCCTAAAATAAAAGAAACAATATACACTTGCTTATTACTACACTTGGCCGAATTTTGGCTAAGGAAAAACAAGACAAATATTTTTCATTTCATTTGAATTTGAATTTTGCCAACTTGTTAAAATGATCATTACACTTTAATGATATTTTTCAACAAAGTCAACAATTGCAACTTAGCCATTAAAACAAATATCATAACTTAAAATATCTATACTTTAATTAATTTAATCATTTAACAATTAAATAATTAATTAAATATAAATATATTAGATATATGTATAATATTTACATTAAATATTAAATACATATATTCATTTATGAAATTAGTCAAATATCTCAATTTGACAATTAATTAATGTGTATTTGAATTAATCAAGTATTAAATACAAATACACAAAAATTAAGGAAATGACTATCGGGTCCCTACACATGTATTTTGAGTCTAACCTTTAAACGACTTTATAAATAATCAAGATTATTTATTAATGTTGCCCTAGTGCTCTACGAGTATATTTCATTATTGAGACTATCTAGATTCAGGCATATCCGTCACGAAATCCAATTTCGTGTCCATAATTTATCCACCCGTAAATTATGACGATCACGGATAAACTCGATGAATCATACAGGTCGAGGTTATGGCAAATGTATAATTCCTCCGTCACAGGTATCCGGATAAATCCCAGAGATATAGATGTAAACGTCAAATCTCTATAGGGATTATCCAGTCGACTATTCTATTAGCAATCTCAAAAAGAACATTTAGAACTAACTTCTAAATTGTACCACGGGCCCATGGATTTTATCTGATTGCTAATCATTTGGACTACCTATGTTATGTTACAAAGAACTGACGGATCCTATCTCGATACACACATGACACCCTGAGGATCTATCTACACCTAACGAACATGCGGAGGTATGATCTAAATAGATCGGTGACGTGACTGCCATCTAAGTGTAGAAGATGTCTCATGTGCCCACAGTGGCATCTCAAGTATAAGAATCACAAGTGCTACTCAACCCGATAAGATTCTTATTGACGTTGGTGTACTATCCATTAAGAATCTTCGGTGAGTCGTTCAGTGTTTATCCGCTATAAACACCTACATGTCTATGCTAGTCTCGAAGACTTATGGTTCATTGAGAAACCGTTGGAATCATATATTCCAGTATACGACATGTACCGGTCTCAACGAGTTTACTATACTTGGTTTACTATACTGACCAAGTAGTGTAAACCTTGACCAGGAACTGTCTGAGAATGACAAATTCATGATACAACTCAATGTCAGTTGCGACGCTTTTGCAACTGCACTATGACTAGTCATTCTAAGGTCATTACGTCTTTACCATATTAAAAGATATATTATATTATAGAAACTACATATATTATTCAAAATAATAACGTTTTACATAAGTATTCATAAAGAAATACAACCGGGAATTGGTGCTCTGAGCACCAACCCCAACAATTTCTGTCCTCAAAGAATGTCTAGTAGTGAAACCAGAAAACCTTCAAAGTACTCAATGCAACTCAAAACCAAGTCCTTGAATAAATCATCTAAGCCAGACTCACAGTGTGTGTGTGTGTTTAAATTTTCATTCACGGCTTGAATCCTAGGTAATCCAACTCAATGATTTCATTTAAAAATTGGGATCGATGGGTCAAACCAACCTAGATATCTCAATTATGCTATGTAATTGCCTCTCTATGCTCAGTATGGTATGATTTTATTTTTATTTTTTTTTCTACACACCTACCATTTAAGGTAGCATTTCTCCTCATGGTGGTCATAACACTCGACCATGGGTAGCTTCACCAGCTTATCTGTTATAGGTGGTTTAATTTCCTTCTTCAAAGACTTTTTCTTTTATTTAAAGTCAACGAAGCGAAAGCTCACTCGACCAAAGGAAATGACAGATATTCAGTAACAACTTCTCATGGACCTTACCACCAACCAAACTACTAACCATACCACACATCATAACACAAGTAAACCAGGATAGACATATAAGCAAACGGTCATTCATCGACATGTGATTTCTTCAACTAGTCACCTTGCCAACTACTTAGGGCTTCATTGCTAAAAATCTATAATTAAGTGCTTACTAGTCTAATATAGATTAATTACTCAAGACATCAGATAAAAGTACATTAAAGGACTTATCATTTCTAAGATTTCACCCTAAAATAAACAATATCATCATTGGACTTATGTTTAACTATTAAGGACTAAAAACAAACAAAATAATTTTTTTTAAAAGACAACACGAATAACACGTACACATCCAGGTAAAACACATGATAATACCACCACCCAACCTAAATGAAATATTGTCCTCAATGTAACAACAAAGAAGGCAAAAGACAAGGAATGAGTTCACATGACTAGAGAGGTTGTGAACCTGGATGATATATTGAGTTATCCTTCAAAAGAAATAAAAACGAAACAAAACAAAAGGAAGAAAGAAGAAAAATTAAAAATAAAATAACTAAACAATAAATAAAGACATAAATAAATAATGTATAAATACTGGAAAAAGAAGATCAATCTGCATAAATAGGGTCAGTAAGATGGGCATCCTATGCTGTAGGAATCAGATTGTCCAGGAATGGTTTTAGTCTATGTCCATTAACTTTAAACACTATGTCGTCCCTGGGATCTTCCACTTCAACAGCTCCATAGGGGAAATCTTGCTTCACAATAAAAAGTCCGGTCCATCTGGATCGCAGCTTACCTGGGTAAAGATGGAGTCTGGAATCATAGAGATAAACCTTTTGGTTAGGCTCAAAATTTTTCCTCATTATCTGCTTGTAATGGGCAGCTTTTATCTTGGCTTTGTAGAGGCGAGAATTGGCATAAGTATCATTCCTCAGTTCTTCAAGTTCTGTTAACTGTAGCTTCCGCTGTGTACCTGCAGCACTTAGATCAAAGTTAAGATTTTTAATAGCCTAGTAGGCTTTATGTTCTAACTCAACAGGTAATTGACAATCATTTCCAAATATAAGCCTATAGGGGACATTCGAAGGGGGGTTTGTAAGCAGTATGATATGCCCAAAGTGCATCTGGAAGTTGTAAAGACCAATCCTTGCGGTCGAGGTTTACCGTTTTCTCTAATATTTGTTTTATCTCCCTATTTGGTAACTCTGCCTGCCCATTTGTCTGGGGTGGTAAGCAGTAGAAATCTTATGCACCACACCATATTTTTGCATCAAGGCCTCAAATTATCGATTACAAAAATGTGTCCCTTGATCACTGATAATGACACGTGGGGTACCAAAGCGTGACAATATATGTTCCTTTAAGAATTTAACCACAGTAGTATTGTCATTTGCTTGGCACGCCACTAGCTCAACCCATTTAGACACATAATCAATTGCTAGAAGAATGTAGAGGAATCCAAAGGAAGGTGGAAAAGGTCCCATAAAATCAATACCCCAACAATCAAATACTTCAATGACAAGAATATGGTTAAGAGGCATCATATGACGACGAGACAAAGCACCTAATTTCTGACACCTTTCACAGGAACGACAGCACCCATCTGTATCCTTAAATAGAGTGGGCCAATAAAAACCACACTGTAGAATTTTTGCAGCAGTTTTCTTTACTAAGAAATGGCCTCCGCATGCATGGGAATGATAAAAGGCAAGTACACTGAGAACTTAACCTTCAGGAATACAACGTCTCAATATTTGGTCGGGACAGTATTTAAATAAGTATGGATCATCCCAATAAAAATTACGTACCTCGACATGAATTTACGCTTATCTTATGTACTCCAAGTGGATGGACACTCACCGGAAACTAAATAGTTGACAATGTGTGCATACTATGGTGCTTGTTTGACCGCAAAAATATGTTCATTAGGGAAGTCATCACGAATTGGTGGGCCATCAGAAGAGTCGTTAAACTCTAAGCGAGATAAGTGATCTGCCACCATATTTTCAACACCCTTTTTATCCTTGATTGTTAGGTCGAATTCCTGTAACAACAGGATCCACCTAATCAATCTTGCCTTAGCATCTTTCTTTGAAAGAAGGTACTTAAGAGCTGCATGATCAGTGAAAATAGTTATGGGAAAACCAATTATGTATGCACAGAATTTTTCCAAAGCAAAGACTACTGCTAGCAGTTCTTTTTCAGTTGTGGAATAGTTCATTTCAGCACTGTTTAGAGTTCTGCTAGCATAATATACGACAAAAGGTTTCCTTTCTCGTCTTTTTCCTAAGACTGCCCCAACTGCATAGTCACTAGCATCACACATAATCTCGAATGGTAGATTCAAATCAGGTGGTTGCATAATAGGGCACATGTGAGTTTAATGACTAAGGTCTTGAAGACATCTTCACACTCATGTGACCATTCAAATGAAGAGTCTTTAACAAGAAAGTTACACAGTGGTCTAGAGATAGAAGAAAAATTCGGTATAAACCTCCTATAGAAACCAACATGCCAAGGAAAAGATCGCACGTTTTTAATAATTTTGGGTATCAGCAGCTTGGATATTAACTCGATCTTTGACTTGTCGACTTCAATTCCATTGGATGAGACAATATGACCTAGGACGATTCCTGAAGATACCATAAAGTGACACTTTTCCCAGTTTAAAACGAGGCATTTTTCCTGACATCGACTCAACACTGCTTTCAGGTTAAGCAAACATGTATCAAATGAATCTCCAAACACTGTTAAGTCATCCATAAACACCTCCATGCATTTCTCAATCATATCACTAAAAATACTCAACATGCAACTCTGAAAAGTGGCGGGGGCATTGCATAAACCAAATGGCATGCAGCGAAAAGCATAAGTACCGAACGGGCAGGTGAATGTATTTTTTTCTTGATCTTCAAATGAGATCTCGATTTGGTAGTATCCTGAGTAACCATCTAGAAAATAGTAGAATGGGTGACCGGCTACCCGCTCAAGAATCTGGTCGATAAAAGGAAGCGAGAAATGGTTTTTTCGGGTGGCAGCATTCAACTTCCGGTAATTTATGCACATTCGCCAACCTGTGACTACCTTGGTAGGAACCAGTTCTCCTGCCTCATTTTTCACTACAGTAATGCTCGACTTTTTAGGGACAACTTGCATAGGACTAACCCATTTACTATCAGCAATTGGGTATATAATACCCGCATCTAGTAACTTTATCACTTAAGTTCTTATCACTTTTTTCATAGTAGGGTTAAGTCTTCGTTGATGGTCTCTACGAGGAGTAGCTCGCTCTTCTAGGAGAATTCTGTGGGAACAAATCAAGGGGTCGATACCTTTAATGTCTCATATGGTCCAACCAAGTGCAGATTTATGCTCACTTAACATCGCAAGTAATTTCTTACTTTGTGACGCACTAAGCTTTGAAGAAATGATAACTGGAAAGGTATATCCTGATCCAAGAAACGAATGTTGAAGCCTTTTTGGTAATGGCTTTAGTTAAAATTTTGGTGTTTCAACTGCAGAAGGCTTCAGTTTCTCTATATCATTTGATATGTTGGGGTTTTGGGCGATAGGCGCAGCCGAAGCGCCGGTTCGGGCGAAATCGTATTTTAAAACTTTTTCAAAATACCAAATAAATTATTCAATATCTAATATGAATAATTTATTCATATTTCACCTAAAACTATTTATTTAATATCAAATATTAACATAAACATAGTTGAAACTTCGTGAAACTTTTACGAAAACCGATTTTCCGCAAAATGGCCTAAAACACTTTTTTGACCGAACCGACTACCCGACACTTATGGAAACTACCCAGGTCAACTCCAATAGTGTCGGGGTAGTTCATGGGCTGCCCGAACAGTGATGGATTCACTGTTTGGACAGCCGTCACCCAGTTGGCTCAAAATCCACATGGTAACGCCGTTTTTGGCCGTTTTCGCTTATTTCAAGTCGGAAACAATTTCCGGCAATTTTTCCAACTCCCAAAATGCATCCATAACATTAATTTAACATCAAATACACACTATAAATTCTAGATCTGATCCAGAAGGTAAATTGACCAAATTTTCATGCTTTAATCAAATTTTATCCAAGATTAATCTAATTAATCCAACACCAAAGAAGTCTCACCACATATGAACAACTCTAGAACAATTCTATGATATTTAGAGTGGATCAAAAACTCTAGAATGACAACTATGTTGTCCAACAACAAATTGATTAAATTAGATGCATATTACACTAATTCCACCCAATACTACTTCACACATGCATTCTAACTTCCAATCCATCCACCACAACCAAAAGCCCCAAAATTAATGAAAAGAAGAAACCCTGGATATCATTATATCATCAAGAAATAAGAAAAATAATTTTCCAAGCTTAGGGATTTTGGAATTACCTTTAATCATATATTTCCTTAGCTTTGTTTCTTGATTTTTCATTCTTTCTCAACTTTGATTCATGAAGAAACATGAAACCCATTTGTTTGGTGACTCTTGACAGTAGCAGTTCATGGAAGAAGATGAAAAACAAAAACATTTCTTTTTGCGTTATGTTGACCGAATATGGTGGCTTTGGGGGCATTTTGGTCATTTTCTATTTAATCAAATTAAATATCCATTTTCACATTATTTTTGGCCAATCAAATTAGGACATTATAAAGTGAAAACAAACTCATGCCAAATGGTCCAATAATACCTCACCACAGTTCATAACATTTAATGAAAAAAAGGTTGAGCTAATTAATTATTCTAATATTTAACAATTAAATATCAAATAATCAATTAATATTATTATTATTATATATGTATTTTTTATTTACAATAAATAATAAATACATATATTTATGGCATGTGTCAAAATCTCATTTGACGAATAATTAATGTGTATCTAATCGTATTATATATCAAATACAAATACACAATAATTATTAGCGGACAAAACCCCCTAATGTATGTGTTATCGTTTAACCGATTAAACGATCCAGATTAACTCATTTAATGTGATTAAATATTATGAATAATCTGTATTATTCATATCGAGTTGCCCAAGTGCTCAACGAGTACACTTCATATTGTGGGACTCTCTAAGTTTAGGTTTATCCGTCATGAAATTCGATTTCGTGTCCATAATTCACCCACTCATGAATTATGACGACCACAGATAATCTCGCTAAACTATGCAAGCCGAGGTCATATCATACGTATAATCCCTCTGTCATAGGCTATCCGTATTATACTTGGGATATAGATGAGAACGTCAAATCCGTTCGGTATAATACAATCGACTTTCAATTTACGTTCTCGAAATAACACTCGGAACTGATTTCCGAATTTATACCACAGCCATGGATTTACTAGCTGCAAGACTACTGATGTAGGCTTAATCTCTCCAAGACCCAACTGCATATATATGGAGTATGGCATAAGATTAACAATTGCGCCTAAGTCTAGTAATGCCTGACCGAACTCACATGTGCCAAAGTGGCAAGTAATAGTAGGACAACCCGAATCTTTATATTTTGTGCGGGACTTTTTTTCAATCACTGCACTAGCTTGTTCTGTCAGGAATGCAGTTTTATTCACGTGATGCTTCCTCTTCATGGTGCATAGAACCCTTAAATCCTTAGCGTATGTGGGAACTTGTTTGATTACATGCAACAAGGGAAAATTGATCTTTACTTGCTTAAGTTGTTCTATAATCTCACCGTTTAGGTCTGCAGCTCTGGTAGTAGGGCTAAGGGCTTGAGGAAAGGGTACTCTATCATGGATATGTGTCATTTGATCTTCCGGAGGGGTATCTACACTATTATCCTTAGTTGCGCCTAAAGTGTTGGAGGTGTCCTGTATTCATACCTCTTTACCACTCCTAGTAATTATGGCATTAACACCCCTTACATTGGCTCCTTTATGATTAGCATGTGCCATGTGTTGCCCCTGAGGATTAGGTTGAGCTTGAGAAGGGAATTTTCCTTGTTCGTGCACACTTAGGACATTAGTCAACTTAGAGATTTGGCTCTTTATCTCCTTATTATCTTCCACTACCTGAGCTATCAATGACTCAAACCTCTGATTGGTTTTACTCTAGGTCTCGACAAATTCTTTCTGGGTCTCCATAGTTGTTTTCTAGGCCTCTATAAATGCTTGCATAGTGTCCTCTAAGGAGTTTCTAGAGACGACATATGTGTGATATTGGGGAGTACTATAACCTTTAGGTTGTGATGTCTGACTCGGCTGATGAGACTATTGTTTCCAACTAAAGTTGGGATGGTTCCTCCAACCAGGGTTATAAGTGTCTAAGTAAGGTGTGTAAGGCTTTATGTACATCCCTAATACATTGCATTGGTCCTCATATGTTCCCATCATCTCTCAATTTGTAGGGCACTCTTGTGCCAAATGGTCGGTCCTGTTGCACTCAACACATACCTCTTGAGGTTCTAAGTGGGCTACTACATGCATAGTCTTGCTATCTTTGGCTACTAAGGCTCTCATCTGTCTAGTTAATTGCTCAACTTTTTTCTTAAGGCTATCATATTCTCTCAAGTGGTGTATGCTTCTATTAGAAGGAGTGAGGTGTGTCCTATCAGTGCTATCCATGGCACTAGGTCCAGTCCATGTGTGAGATTTCTTAGCTAGGTCATCTAAATACTCGAATGCCTCATCAAGGTCCTTTCGGATGAACTCACCATTGCACATTGTCTCAACGAATTGGCGCTCCCTAGGGGTTATTGCATTGTAAAAATAACTTACTAAGCACCAACTCACATATCCATGGTGAAGGCAACTAGCTAACAACTCCTTATACCTCTCTCACGTTTGATAAAAGGGTCTCACTGTCCTTTTGGGAGAAAGTGGAGATTTCTCTTTTCAAGGCATTAGTCTTATGGTGTGGGAAGTATTTATCGAAGAATGCCTGTGTCATCTCGCTCCATGATCCTATTGACCTAGGACTTAGAGAGTACAACCAGCTCTTAGCTTTATCTTTAAGGGCAAAGAGGAAGAACTTAAGTCTGATTGTGTCAGTGGTTCCAAATTGGTCATGGAAAGTCGCTACTACATCTTCAAATTCCCTAATGTGCACATAGGGGTTCCCGTTCTCCAAACCATGGAAGGTTGGGAGATACTGTATCATCCCAGGTTTAAAATCTACGTGTGGTGCATTTATAGGAAACATGATGCACGAAGGTATAGCTGTGCGAGTTGGGTGTAGGTAGTCTTCAAGACTCCTCACGGGTGGTCTCTCGTGTTCACTCATAGTGTGTGCACTAGATATAGAGGGTGTGGCAAAGAGATTGTCAAACAAACTCTCTGAGTCAGAGTTCTCTTCCTCAGTTCCAACAAATCTACCAAACCTATCTCTACGCCCAGACATGCGAGTCGAACACAAGTAATACTAGAAACAAAACTAAAAGAGTGAAACTAAGAATTAAAGTTTACTAAAATTAAAATTGAAATAAAATAAGAAAAAATAATTCAAGAATAAAAGACTAGAAAATAAAATAAATACGAAACGAAAGTACCGCTTTTGTTGGTGACTAAGCAAACTTGCTCCTTAAGTTGTAAACCGTCTCCCCGGCAACGGCGCCAAATTTTGATTACGCCCAAAAGATACTTGTGGTTATCGCAGTATAGCTTTGGTGTCGATTCCTCAGAGAGATGGTTACATGAACTAATTTACTCAAACAAAAACTTTAGCAATAACTTAAGTAAATAAAAAGATTAGATTAATAATATAAGATAAGAACTATGGAAAAATATTTAGGAAATTCACCAGAGACATATGGAAAAATATCAGGAATCCCTCTTGCATCAAACTCATATATTCAGTTATTTATTCCTTTTATTACACAGCTGAAAGTTTCACATCCCAAACCAACAGTCAGAAGATATTCAATTCTACACATATTAAATTCTAAGGTAATTAATGATTATTTTCTCTATGTTAACAACACACACAAAGTCATCGTTACGAGCTATCTAACGTCGATAAATACCCTCAGGCAATACTGCAGTAGAAGACCAACACATAAAACAACTTTTACCAGTCATAACTGGGTTCGCAAATCACACATAGAAGAAGTATGACTGGATCTATATGGGAGTTGACAAAACATAGTTATGGATTCAATAATCGGAAAATACTAAAGAACAACAACCAGAAATTTTATTAAACGTTTAAGAGTTTATAGGAATCAAAAACATAAACATAGAAATTCAAGTGCAATAATTCATCCCTAGCTTTGCCTAGGAGATTAATTCACCATAAAAAAATAAACATAGCCTGGGATTGGAGAAACATATTATTCTGAATTAGCACTGATCCCTGGCGTTGTAATTCTTTTTCTGCTCTCGGCTCTCGCTGAAACTCTCATCCAAAAATAAATATTTTAATGAGTGTGGAGCTTGGTTCACCACCTTGTGTTGTTTTTAAATAACACAAAATATGAAACCCTATTTCCATAATTTTGGGCCCACGTGACTTTCTTCTTTCTCATAATTGTTTCAATTTCTTCACGCTACTTTCTCCTTTTGCTTTTGTAACACATGACAATTTGAAACCTAATTCAGTTCTCTGGCCCACGTGAAAGCTCTCTTCAAAATTCAACAATTTCCTTTTTTCAATTCTTTCTTTCCATTTCCTAAGATAATAAAGAGAAAAATTACTAAATTAACTTTAATAACAAACACGTTCTAAATTAGAATAATGATAAAAATTATATAATAAAATATAAAATATAGAATTAAATACATGACAATAAACCTAAATAAGTGATATTTTTCGGCGAGCCTCTAACCCTCTGTGGAGTATTCGGGAAACCTAGTTTCCTAGTGGGCTAGGATCCCGTTAAATAACACACAACCTTGACTTTGGCCAACAAGTTGTATGAAACTTAACTAGGTAGATCTCTAAGATCAATTGGATCCAATCAATTCCTAGATCCAATAGGTGGACCTCCAAGTCCGAAACATATATCCAATATATTTCCTAACATTTTCCTCTGAATCAACTAAGCCTTAGCTTTGGCTCAACAAACTTAATGATTCCAGTTAAGCGGGACCCATTGACAGTGGGAAAGCTTCGTAGTCCACATCGATGAACTAGAGGTGACCTTGACTTTGGACAACAAGTCAAAACCGCCAAAGACATGCGATATAGAACAAAGATTCCGTGGTTCAAACATATCCGCGACGGACATTGATCTTGACTTTGGCCAACAAACCAATGCCAATCTTGAAAAACAATGATTTGATTTGCGCGAGTCCAACTCGTTTAAGAATAAATACTCAAAGTATGTATTCTTGAATTATATCAAACTACAATTTTAAATCCAATTTAATTTGTATTCAATACTAATTCATATTTAATCCCAAATTAAATAATTAAACTTATTTATGTGCCTTTTAGAGTTAGATTCAAAATCCAATCTTAATGGGTCTCAAAGGCCCAATTAACATCCAATGTCAATTTAATTAAAGTCCAATAAGCTTTTAATTAATTCTCAAGGCATGGGCTTTGGCCAATATGGATCAAACCCAAATGCCAAGGCCCAATTAAGGAATCACCCTTTTTGCCAAAAAATCAATTTTGGCCCATTAGGCCTAATTAAATTATTAAAGGCCCAATTGTCATATTTGGACTTTATGAAAATGGTTTTATGCCCAATTGGATCCAACCCAATTGTCCTAAACCAAACTTGTCACAATGAAGCCCATTAAGCCCAATTACAACAAATTAAATTAACACATCATTCCAAATTACATATTAATTTAATTAAAGTGCAATTAACATAATTAATCAGTTAATCTAATGTTTCCAAAACATTAATTAATCCAATTTAATCATGCTCAACATTTCTAATTCATGTCCAATATAAATTAAAGCAAAATCAATCTATTACATGCTTCACACTCCACAGCAATAGGGCACAAAATAATACTTGATGAGTGGTAAATGTATCACTATTTCCCACTCATTTAACTTAATATTTTGTATAGTTTCTTGAGTTTTGTGAATATTTTGATGTGTTTTGTGTTATTTTGTAGATAAATAAAGTTTCAGGACATTCTGGAGGTGATTTGGAGCAAAACTGTGAAAATTGGCAAAAAATGGCATTTTTGTAATTTTGTGCGTCGCGACGCCCAAACCCTTGGCGTCGCGACACCTAACGTGTGCCGGGTCCACAGGTCAGAGTTTGAGAAGTTTGACTTTGCTAACGTGCGCCGTGCCACATGTCATCATCACAAGTGATTTGCTAACGTGCGCCGCATGCCACGTGTCAAAAATTCAACGAGCCGACTTCAGCCAGCCGCCTTGCCACGTGTCAAAAATTCAACGAGCCGAAATTTTTCAGCCGCCCTACCACGTGTCCGGTGAGATGCCAAGCAACCAATAAGGTCGTTCCACGTCATCGTGTAGCGACGCCAAAGCCCTTAGCGTCGCGACGCCCAAGGTCTACCGGGGCCTATAAATTCAGCTTCAAATTTCAGTTTCAAATGTACATTTTCCTTGAAATCCTCTGATGTAAATATGGAGTTTTCTTCTTAGTTTCTTTAATTTCAGTTTTGTAGTTAATTTTAATTAAGTTCTGAAATAGTAATAGTAATTCTATTTTTTTGAATAGTAATTTTATTTTTACTTTTTACCGTTTTACTATGCGAGGGTAACTTCTCCATGCTAAGGTGAAAAATTAATTCTTTTACTATTGCTATTTAGATTAATCTCCCTAAAATATAATATATAAACTATTTAAAACCTGACTAAATGAGGATACCGCCATACTGGTCGGTTGGTTATTCAATTTAAATTGGTTAAACTTGACTTAATGAGGATACCGCCATACTGGAATGTTGATTTAAGTTTATATTTCTGTTCCGCCTTATGGCTGGTATATTTGAATTTGACTTAATCAGGATACCGCCATTCCGGACGGTTGATTTAAATTATCACAAGAATATATATTATATTAAGGGAGATATCTAAATAGTTAATAGTAGAAGTTAATTCCTTTTACATTAGCATTTTATTTATTTTTCTGCATTTACTTTTTAGTAATTTTTATGTCTTTTTTTTACTTGTCATAACTATGTGTTGTAACTAAAGTTAGTTTTCTAGGGTTGTGATAAAATCTAATATCACCGGTTTATAAGAGGTTATTTTATAGTTTGAGTAATTTAAATGTTTACTTATTAAGTCTTAAGCTTAATGCTCCTATTGTCTGATCACCAATAAGATTGATCTGGTGAATCTAAAATGAACTAGATATAGGGATTTTAGGTTTCAGCCTTAGACTTAATAGCCCACGATTTTCTTTGAGGATAAATAACCCTTTAATAGATTTCCTTACATGATAGACATATACCTGTCGGGCGGGGGTAGCCATAATTGGAACTTAAACTTAATGAATTCAGGTAATTTAATTGACATAGACATATGATTCAATTGGATTAAACTGGGTATTTGTGTCTGACCATCGACAGATGCTTTCACATAAATTCGTATTCCAGATTAGTAATCTGATTTATTACACAAACATAAAATAATCACTTCATCTTTTAAAAAGATATTAGAATAATTCACAACCCTAGATCTTTGTGTCTTTTGTTATTTTCCTTAGTATTTTCTCTTGTCTTTTTATTTTATTTTGCAAAACCACATTCAACCAATCAAAAGCAATCAATTCTATTCTCCCTATAATTAGATATTTGTAAATAAATAGTATCAATAATTAATAACAATAGTAGGAATTAAGTCCTCGTGGGATCGATATTTTTATACTACTTGAACGATACGTGCGCTTGCGTTATACGTGTGTGTTTACGCCGGTCAAGTTTTTGGCGCCGTTACCGGGGACTTATTTTTCTTGAGTTATTAATTTTGAAGCTATCTAATTTACTTATATATAATTTTCTTTATTTTTATCTGTAATTTTTATTTCTTTCTTTTGTTTTCAGGTGATTGAAAAATGGAACATTATTGGGAGATTGAAAGATTACAAGCTTTACTAGAAGATACACCCCAAATATGGGAGCAACAGTCAAGTTTTCTGAGGCCTGTTGTCCAGCCAAACAATTATCACTGGATGCCAGAACCAAGCAATACTACATTTGCTCAACCGAACGAAATATGGAGATGTGTAATTTGTGATGGCAACCACCCGAGCGATCAATGTATATACCTTTCAGAGTGGCAAAATTATTGGAATCATTCAAGGTACGAAGAATCATCACATTTTCCATCTTATCCACCATCCATCTACGATCTTCATCAAAAACCAGATCCATCAGAGGAAGATCAGTTGAATGACATGCTAAAAGATTGGCTCGAGAAACGAGAAGCTCAATTTGATGTACAAATTCAGAGTCAAGCGGCGTCTATACAAAGAATGACAGATCAAGTTAGACAATTAACAGAGAACCTGAATCACATATCTCACAGAGCAAATTCAAATACTACTGAAGAAGCCTTTCAATATCCTGAGATTCATCATGACATCATAACAGAGGACGAGGCTGAGCAGTATCAAGAATCAGAGGTATCAGTTCAGGAGCCTGCACCAACAAAGTCTCAATTTGATTTTTATTATTCTGACTCTGACGAGGATGAAGAAACTGAGCTTTTTGTACCAACTGCACCAACAAGGAATGATGAAACTTTCCATCCTCAAAATGAAGATCTTGGAGCATGCTTTGCAACAATGTTTGAAGAAGATCTTCCTGAACCATCCATTTCACCCAGATCAGAGGATGAAGACCTAAAATCTGACATTTTTTTACATCCTCAGGTTGACAATTTTGAAGCATGTATTTCACAGATGACAGATGAAGAGCTGAATATGGAAATTTTCAAATACATCTGTGAAGAAAATGTGGAGCAAGAAGCAGAGCAAATGGAGGAGCAACTGTCAGACCAAATTGAAAATTCAGAGCATTCAGGAGAAACATCGCTGTATCGGGGAGTACAAATCAAAGATATCACCCAGAAGCTTGACAAAATGAAACTTCCATTCAAGGTCAAGCACCATACAAGACCTCCTGATTTTCTTTCTTTCTTTTTAGGAATCACTGGAGCAACAAAGGTTCTGAATGGGAAAAAATTCTTTTTACCACCTTACTGTTGGAAGAGACCCTTCAAAAGCAACGCACATGTGAATGTCTTTAATAGGACATCCAAAACGACGCTGAAACCTCCTTGACAAATGGATTTCAGTCACGTCTGGCTGAAGATGAAAAATTTAGTGCTAGTAGGGAGGCAACCCATGCAATTTTTTGTAATTTTTGTTTTCATATTTTGTGTATACATGTTGTAGAGTTTTTAATTTTGTGTGTTATTTTTGTAGGGAAAAGCACAAATGGAGCATTTTAAGACAGAAGAAATGGTGTTTGGCAATCATAAAGATGAGAACCAATTCATTAGCGATGGATGAGTAAAGAATTAATTCTTGAGACACATCCTAATGAATTTGTACTAAGCAAGTGGCGTATTGCGTACACAATTCCGTTGCCTTAATTATTGCTTTGATTTGCTTTTCTGTTGTAATTATCTTTATTTTTATAGACATGATCCAGACTTTTTGACATTTCACGATTTGTTTTGTTTTGTTTAGCTAACAAGCTTCCTTTGAAAGATACTAGTGCTATTATTACTCACCATTTTTCAGGTACTATAAATTCAACTCATCATTGCACTTTTGAAGACATCCAGAGTAAAAAAATGGAAGCCACTTCAAGAAGACGAGTTGAGAACATCTGTGTGTTTTGCGGTAGTAGTGTTGGTGTTAAGCCACAATACGTAGAAGCAGCACATGAATTGGGTCGAGTCTTAGCTGCAAGGAATATGCACTTAATATATGGCGGAGGCAATCTTGGACTAATGGGGATCATTTCAAAGGCTGTACATGAAGGAGGTAGTCATGTTTTGGGAATAATCCCAAAACCTTTGGCATAGGCAAATCTTATTGGATCATCAAACGGAGAGGAACTGATCGTGCCAGATATGTCTGAACGATTGGTAGAAATGATAAACCGTGCTGATGCTTTTATCGCTTTGCCAGGTGGCTTGGGCACATTGGAGGAAATTTTTATAGTTCTATCTTGGGCGAACCTGAATATACATCAGAAACCAATTGGGCTGCTCAACGTTGATGGATTTTATGATTTTCTTTGTGTGTTTCTTGATGATGCTCGGAGAAATGGGTTCGTGTCAAAACCTTTAAAAGAACTACTCTTTACTGCCAGAACTGCTCCAGATCTACTTGACCAACTCTTAGCATATGAACCACAAGTTGACCATGTCCTTGCAAAGATAAATTGGTCCGAGGACGATCGTGGTAAGAGGCGTTGTGTTAATCTGGATCTTAACCTTTAATTTCTTGTAGAATTTCAACTAACCAGGTATTATTTTTTAAACTCTTCTTCTACTGTTTAGGGAGTAGGTGATGGTTTGATGTCTTCCTTCACTCACTACCTTTCTATAAGGAAAAGCTGGGAAGGCACCTAGATAATCATTGTGATAGACTAATGTGGAGGACTCGTTGTTTATTCCTGACACCAAGCGATAAGAGCCTAAGAGGCTTGGGTACTTAAGAGAGCCTCGCTCCACCCTCCCTCTGGGGAATCTACAACGGGAAATCTACCTTGTTTTTAGTTTGTGTGTTATTTTTATTTTTAGTCCAAAATTTTTCGAAAAATACAAAAAAATTGAAAAATTTTCAAAAAATACAAAAAAATATTTTACGTCTTTTATTTTGACTAAAAAGGTAAAATTGGTAAGAGATGGCTGAGTAAGGAGTTTTCACTCCTGATATGTATCTCAACCCATATTTTTTTTGAAACAAGTTAATTTTTGTTTATTTCATTTTGAATTATTTAATTGTGAATTCTCCATAAAACTGACTAAAATAGATCTTCATATGCTCAGTTGACAGGTATTATCAACATACATAGTAACATACAGACATGAGTTATAATTGAAAAGTTTGTAAATATCTAGTGCTCTAGTTCATTTGGAGATCATCTCAAAAAAAGTGATGGAATAAAAAAAAAATCTGAGATCCGAGTTATTAAGTCTGTAAGGGTGTTTTAACATCTAATGCCCTAAAACCAACTGATTTAGGAGTCATTGGCCCAAAGCTCGCTACATGGATCAAAAAGATGACAGAAATATATATATATATATTATATATATATATATATATATATATCTGAAGTCTGAGTAATTAAGTCCGTAGGGGTATCTTAACACCTGGTGCCCTAAAGCCAACTGGTTTGGGAGTCATCGACCTAAAGCTCGATACATAGATGGCAGATATTGTATATATAAAAAAAAAATCAAAGAAAAAATCAGAAAAAAATCAGAAAATTTATTCCATTACTACAAAAAGGTGTGAATTCTGATAAAACTTGAGGACAAAAATATTACTCTCTTATCAACTATACTTATGACTATTGTGGGCAAAAATGAGTTGATTAATATTTTGTTGGCTGTGTATATGAAGAATGGTAAAAATAATCGGAGAATTTACTTATTCAGTAATTTCGAATGAAAGAAAACAACTAGTAAACTTGGAGTAGAAGTTTCACCTAATTAGTCACTAACTTCTTTATTCTCTTTTCGCTTGTCTTTTTGCTTTTGTGTGCATTAGTTTTACTTTTATAAAATGTTTGTGGTATCATTGCTGTAAACCCTCACGAGACTACAACTCGTCCACTAGAGACACCTAGGGGTTTAAAGGCTTGTTGCATATGCTAAATGCAACCGTGATCCCTACGAAAGTGGCTTAAATTTTATTATGTTATTTTATTTTGCTCGGGGACTAGCAAAATGTTAGGTTTGGGGGTGTGATGAGTGGTAAATGTATCACTATTTCCCACTCATTTAACTTAATATTTTGTATAGTTTCTTGAGTTTTGTGAATATTTTGATGTGTTTTGTGTTATTTTGTAGATAAATAAAATTTCAGGACATTCTGGAGGTGATTTGGAGCAAAACTGTGAAAATTGGCAAAAAATGGCATTTTTGTAATTTTGTGCTTCGCGACACCCAAACCCTTGGCGTCGCGACGCCTAACGTGCGTCGAGCTGCTGCTAACGTGCGCCGGGTCCACATGTCAGAGTTTGAGAAGTTTGACTTTGCTAACGTGCGCCGTGCCACGTGTCATCATCACAAGCGATCTGCTAACGTGCGCCGCATGCCACGTGTCAAAAATTCAACGAGCCGACTTCAGCCAGCCGCCTTGCCACGTGTCAAAAATTCAACGAGCCGAAATTTTTCAGCCGCCCTGCCACGTGTCCGGTGAGATGCCAAGCAACCAATAAGGTCGTGCCACGTCATCGCGTAGCGACGCCAAAGCCCTTGGCGTCGCGACACCCAAGGTCTACCGGGGCCTATAAATTCAGCTTCAAATTTCAGTTTCAAATGTACATTTTCCTTGAAATCCTCTGATGTAAATAGGGAGTTTTCTTCTTAGTTTCTTTTAATTTCAGTTTTGTAGTTAATTTTAATTGAGTTATGAAATAGTAATAGTAATTCTATTTTTTTGAATAGTAATTTTATTTTTACTTTTTACCGTTTTACTATGCGAGGGTAACTTCTCCATGCTAAGGTGAAAAGGTAATTCTTTTACTATTACTATTTAGATTAATCTCCCTAAAATATAATATATAAACTATTTAAAACCTGACTAAATGAGGATACCGCCATACTGGTCGGTTGGTTATTCAATTTAAATTGGTTAAACCTGACTTAATGAAGATACCGCCATACTGGACGGTTGGTTTAAGTTTATATTTCTGTTTCGCCTTATGGCTGGTATATTTGAATTTGACTTAATCAGGATACCGCCATTCTGGACGGTTGATTTAAATTATCACAAGAATATATATTATATTAAAGGAGATATCTAAATAGTTAATAGTAGAAGTTAATTCCTTTTACATTAGCATTTTATTTATTTTTCTGCATTTACTTTTTAGTAATTTTTATGTCTTTTTTTTTACTTGTCATAACTATGTGTTGTAACTAAAGTTAGTTTTCTAGGGTTGTGATAAAATCTAATATCACCGGTTTATAAGAGGTTATTTTATAGTTTGAGTAATTTAAAGGTTTACTTATTAAGTCTTAAACTTAATGCTTCTTATTGTCTGATCACCAATAAGATTGATCTGGTGAATCTAAAATGAACTAGACATAGGGATTTTAGGTTTCAGCCTTAGACTTAATAGCCCACGATCTTCTTTGAGAATAGATAACCCTTTAATATATTTCCTTACAGGATAGACATATACATGTCGGGCGGGGTAGCCATAATTGGAACTTAAACTTAATGAATTCAGGTAATTTAATTGACATAGACATATGATTCAATTGGATTAACTAGGTATTGTGTCTGACCATCGACAGATGCTTTCACATAAATTCGTGTTCCAGGTTAGTAATCTGATTTATTACACAAACATAAAATAATCACTTCATCTTTTAGAAGATATTAGAATAATTCACAACCCTAGATCTTGTGTCTTTTGTATTATCCTTAGTATTTTCTCTTGTCTTTTTATTTATTTTCCAAAACCACATTCAACCAATCAAAAGCAATCAATTATATTCTCCCTATAATTAGATATTTTTAATAATAGTATCAATAATTAATAACAATAGTAGGAATTAAGTCATCGTGGGATCAATATTTTTATACTACTTGAACGATACGTTCGCTTGCGTTATACGTGTGTGTTCGCCGGTCAATACTCAATTTGATTTCAATCCAATTAAATCAACATACAAGATTTATTTCATACTTTAAACATATCCAATTGTCTAAAATCAAAAATTACCATGAGTGTTCCTAGGGCATACATTCGGCCATGCTAAGAATTTTGGGGATTTTTGATCTAATCAATTTTTCTCAATTCCAACAATGTACAAATCCAATTCAACATCATATAAACGTAACCCAACCATCAATTTAGGCAAATCAAGCTCCAAGCCAAAAAATCCCAAATTAAAGTATATAAACCCTAGGTTCAAATCAAGCTTAGATCTCTCTCTGATACCATTGTTAGTGTTCCTAGAACATGCCAAGGATCTCTGAGCGTGATTCATGTGTGAATTAATCAAAGAAAGTTGCGGAAAAACTCACATTGATCGGTTTTAGGCTTTTAAAAATTTCTTTGGATGTTGAAGCTCGGAGCTTGAAATCGAGTTCCAAACTCTCGGGTGAGTTTCCATATCACCTTGATTCACTCCTTTATGTGCTAGCAAGAACAAATTTTGAAAGAAAAATTGCCCCTCAAAGAGTGCAAAGTTTCGGCCAAGGAGCGAATTGGGAGAGAGAGATGAGTTTTTTTTTGTTGTGTTTTGTTTTCCAAAAGCTTATGACCAAGTCAACTCAAAAAAGTGTGTATATGCTTTACAAAAGCAAAAACAAAATTGTGTTGAAAAGAAATGCATTAAATGCATTCACCCACATCCATCAATTAGAATGACTAGTGATGTAAGTTGGTGGGCCCCACTTTAAATTCAAAATTCAAGTGGGCTTGCACAACACACTTTGGGCTCGGGTTCGTTTAATCTGATTAAACGAATTTTCCGTCGCGACGTAATTAAATCCAATTTAATTAAATAATAATGCCTCGCAAAATTATTACAAAAGTCGCTTACGAATTAATTCTAAATTAATTTGTTCGCACGAATTAAAATCCAATTTTAATTTCGCATTGAAATCTAATTTCAATTAATATATCTAATATATTATTTTAGCCCAAATAAATAAATTAAATAGTAAAATCCAATTTAACTATTAAATTTATTTTGCTGATTAATTCTAAATTAATCGTGCTCTCTCTACTAGTCGAATTGATCCCAAATTAATTCTTGACGCAATTAATCCTAGATTAATTTTCTCTCTATTAATTAATCCTAGATTAATTCTTGCCGTAATTAATCCCAGATTAATTTTCTCTTTCATAATTAATCCCAGATTAATTCTGTTCGAGTCAAATCTCATCGGTGAATCTTTGGGAAGCGACCCAAAGATCCATGGATATATTGGCACTAAATACGGTCATCGGACTATCCGAATACGTGCGTACCCGGTACCACGTTCTTACCGATTTACAAGACATTGTTGGCTTCTAGCAAAGCATTGTGCCTACCTAATTCCCCAGAAATATTCAACGAAGAATATACAATCTTTATCAGACAGTATACAACGTATTGCATATTACGATCCAGTATCGGAAGTCACATGCTAGGCCTGGGGCTGGAATTGTGTCTGCCCCGTACGAAGCATATATCGGATCACATGCAACTAGTCTCTTTAATTGGATAATCATGACCTAGTCATATTATCCCGATGACTGCAGTACTTAAGAGTACCAGTTCTCTATCCTACGTGATCATCATCTCCATATGACTGAAGTGATACTTCCATCTTGACATCACACCCAATACACTACGATTCTCAGTATACCCAGAAGAGGCGTACACAGAACCTGTTAAAGCCCCGGACGACCAAAACCAAAGTATACTGATTGTCGCAAGTATTAGCGATGCAAGTCTCAGGTTAAGACCAAATACACCTACCCTGATTCGGATTCCCATAGACACATAGTCATACTACCAATGGGATTCTGATGGGTCTATCTAGAGCAAAGCTATTCACGTACCATCGGTAAACAGAACCTCCTATTACACTTGCATAAGTATCCAATACTTAAATATAGGAGAACTATACAGTTAAGCTTCTATAACGCGCACAAGTGTAATACTAGCCTATTCCGCATTATCGATGTCCAGTCTCGATAATACTCTGACTAGGGATATTTAATGATTAAACCGTTCTTGGATTAATACTGTCTCATATCTTATTAATCCAGAACTAATCATAAGGACTTTTATCATTTATATATCTGAGTAATCTAATTACAAAATGATAAAAGAGCAATTTCCTTTGTCACATAGTTAATTTTGTACTTCTTTACAAAATAGTGATGTTATGGGTCATAATTGTCCAACACGAACAACCCCCAAACTGCAGTGAAATATAGGACTATTTTGGACCCGTTATGTGCCCGAACTGTATCCAAATCAGCCCCTGATTTTCGTGACTAACAAAGATGTTTCAAGTATGATTTTTCATTAAAAAATTTGTTAGTGTTCCTAGAACATGCCAAGGATCTCTAAGGTGATTTGGGTGTGAATTTTACCAAAGGAAGTTGTGGAATACTTACATTGGTTTGGATGAATTTGAAAACTTTTCTTTGAAGATGGAAGCTCCAAGCCTTCTATTAGTGTTCCAACACTTGGGTGAGTCTCCCTATCACCTTCCTTTGACTCCTTAATGTGCTAGCATGCTTGATTTTTGCAACAAAAATCCATGGGAGAAGGAGAGAAGCTCGTCATTTTGTGAGGAAGAAGAGAGAATAGGTTGCTGTGAATATTAATCTTATCCAACTTCCAAAGTCAACAAGTTAATTTATACTAAGTTTGTGTGTTGAATTGGTTTGAGTGTTTTAAAAGCAATCCAAGCTTTTACTCAACCAATTACAAAATTCCATCAAATGTCAAACACATTGATGTAAGTTGGTGGACCCCACTTTAAATTCTAAATTTAAGTCGGACAATCTAATACGCAACTTCGCTCGGGCCCGGATTCGTTTAATTCCAAATTAAACAAATTTTCAGTTGCAACATAATTAAATCCAATTTAACTAAATAATAATGCCTAGCAAAATTATTACGGAAGTCGCTTGCGAATTAATTCTAAATTAATTCGTTCGCTTGAATTAAAATACAATTTTAATTCCGCGTTGAAATCTAATTTCAATTAATATATTATTTTAGCCCAATTAATTCTAAATTAATCGCATGATCTCTTCTCGACGAATTTAATCCCAGATAAATTCTCGACACAATTAATCCCAAATTAATTCTTTCTCTGATAATTAATCCCAGATTAATTCTTGCCGTAATTAATCCCAGATTAATTTTCTCTCTCATAATTAATCCCAGATTAATTCTTGTTCGAGTGAAATATCATCGGTGAATCTTTGGGAGGCGACCCAAGAGATCCCTGGATATGTTGGCAGTAAATGCGGTCATTGGACTATCTGAACACGTGCGTACCCGGTACCACGTTCTTACCAATTTACAAGACATGGTTGGCTTCAATCAAAGCACCGTGCCTATCCAATTCTCCAGAAATATTATTTTAAGGAATACAAGATCTTTATCAAGTGTAGTATACATAGTATTGCGTATTACGATCCAATATCGGATGTCACATGCTAGGCATGGGGCTGGAGTTGTGTCTGCCCCGTACGAAGCATATATCAGATCACTAGCAACTAGTCTCCTTATTATCGAAAAGTCATGACCTAGCCATACTTTCCCGATGGCTATAGCATTATAGAGTACCAGTTCTGTATCCCTACGTGATCATCATCTCCATATGACTGAAGTGATACTTCCATCTTGACATCACACCCAATACACTACGATTCTCAGTATACCTAGAAGAGGCGTGCACAGAACCTGTTAAAGCCCCGGACGACCAAAACCAAAGTATACTGATTATCGCAAGTATTAGCGATGCAAGTCTCAGGTTAAGACCATATACACCTACCCTGATTTGGATTCCCATAGACATATAATCATACTACCAATGAGATTCCGAGGGGTCTATGCAGAGCGAAGCTGTTCCCGTACCATCGGCAAACATAACCTCCTATCACACTTGCATGAGTATCCAATACCCAAATATATGAGAACTATGACGTTAAGCTTCCATAACGCGCACAAGTGTAATACTAGCCTATTCCGCATTATCGATGTCCAGTCTCGATAATACTACGACTAGAGATATTTAATGATTTAACCTTAGTGGATTAATACTGTCTCATATCTTATTAATTCGGTACTAATCATATGGACTTTTATCATTTATATATCTAGGTAATCCAATTACAATGATAAAATAACAATTTCCTTTGTCACATAGTTAATTTTGTACAAGAACACCATGTTCTTTACAAAATAGTGATGCTATGGGTCATAATTATCCAACAATCTCCCACTTGGCCTATAGTCAATCACTAAAGTGTCCAACACCTGAACTATGTACGGGTCACTCAAACTTCTGCTGAGAAATAACTTTCGTCAGCGGATTTGTAAAGTTATCATCTGATGCGATTTATTCGATCATCACATCGCCACGATGTATGATCTCACGAATCAGATGAATTATTCGAAGTATATACTTGGATCGTTGATGAGACCATGGTTCATTAGCCTGTGTTGTAACCCAGCTCAGCTGCTAATAGAACTACTCCTAATCCAATTAGGAATTTATAGATCCAAAATGCTTCTTTTGCTGCCTCAGCTGTATCACTATTCCGCTTTTATTGTTTAATCGACAACAATATCTTGCTTGGAAGATTTCCAGCTCACTGTTCCATTATTAAAACTAAATATGTACCCTTATTGCGACTTACAGTCGTCTTTCTTGGTTTGGAAACTTGCAGCGGTGAACCCAGTCACCTCAAGTTCTCATTTCCCCATATTCTCAGAAAGCATCCTTAGTTCATCCAAGATACTCAAGGATGTTCTTTACTCAATCCAGTGACCATCACATGGATAGGCCTAATTGTGACTGCATATACTCAAAGCATATGAGACATCAGGTTGCGTACATTTTCATAACATACGATCTCTGGGAGAGTGTCAACAGCTTTCTATATCTATCCCAGTGGATCTTTATTCATAGAATAAATCCTGTTTCTCCCAGGTTTTTCATGGAGAATTTTATGAAAGCCAAGCTTTCACCGATTATAGTATGAGAATGTTATTACCGAGAAGCAATACATCATCAACATAAGGACAATGAATGTCAGTGCGCTCCCACTAACCCTCTTACATACACAAGAATCATCTTCGTTTTGAATTAAATCATATACCATTATGATTACATCAAAATGATGGTTCCAAGAATTCAATGCTTGCTTCAATCCATAAATAGATCGATTTAATTTGCAAGCCTTGTTTGCATGTTTTGGCACGACAAAACCGTCAGGATATTGCATACAAACATCCTCCAAAAGGTTTTTGTTAAGGAAAGCGGTTTTGGAGTCCAGCTGTCATATTTCACAAACGAAATATGCAGCAATAACAAGCATTATCCGAATGGATTTAATCATGGCAACATGTGAAAAAGTTTCGTCGTAATCGACACCATGTCGTTGACGATACCTTTTCTGTATAAGCCTAGCTGTATACATATATATGTTGCCATCCATGTCTGTCTTCCTTGAAGACTTATATAGTACCAATAGGCACAATGCCTTCTGGTACATCAACCAGTGTCCAAACTTGGTTGTATACATGGAATCCATTTCGGACTTCATGGCACTTTGCCATAAATGGAGTCGATACCTTGTATCACTTCCTCATACGTAGTCGGTCCATCTTCCTCAATAAGATTAATATCTACATGAGGTGAGATCGAAAACCCATACCTCCCAGGTTGTTTTCTGACTCTCTCCGACATACGCGGTTCTTGTGTATTCGAAGATTGTGGTACAGTTTCATCCCTGATGAACTGTTCATGTTTCGTAAGGGATCGGTGTCTGGAATAGTATGACTCCGATTTTCATCGAGTTCTACTTTCCTCCCACTTACCACTGCATATAGGAATTCCTCTTAGGAAAACCGCATGGAGAGCAACAATTACATTGTTCTCTTGTGAGTTGTATAAGTACTATACTTTGGTTTCCCTAGGATAACCTACAGATAAGCACTTATCCGATTTGGGTTCTAGTTTGGTATCATCCAAACGTTTAGAGTATGCCCAGCATTCCCAATCTTCAGGAATGAGAAACCCGATTTCTTTCATGTTCATATCTAATATGAAGTATGTCTAATAGATTTTTCATGGAACCTTATTCAAAATAAGTATTGCACTGTTTAATGTGTATCCTCGGAAGGAAATTGGTAGCTCAGAGTGACTCATCATTAACATTACCATGTCCAACTAAGTTCGGTTTCTCCGTTCGGTCACACCGTCCAACTGAGGTGTTCTAGGAGGAGTCCACTGTGAAAGAATACCATACTCTTTCAAGTAATCTTGAAACTCATATGTTTAAGTATTATCCATCATGGTCCAACCGTAATGTTTTAATACTTTTACCGGTCTGTCTTTCTATTTCGTGTCGAAACTCTTTGAATTACTCAAAGGTTTCCGACTTGTGTTTCATAAGATACACATAACCATAACGCGATGCCACATCCGTAAAGGTTACGAAGTATTCGTATCCACCTCTAGCCTAGCTAGACATGGGCCCACTTACGTCACTATGAACGAGGGCTAATAGATCGGTGGCACGTACACCCTTACCATGTAAAAGATGTTTTAGGCATTTTGTCTAATAAACAAGATTCGTATACATCATTTGAATTAGGATCAAATCCGTCCTAGTATCCACTCTTCGAAAATGTGGATATACGAGTCGTGTTAATGTGTCCCAGACAACAATGCCACAAATAAGTCTCATCTGATTTACTCAGTTTGAGCATTTTGTTTGTCATGTTATATGTTTGAGATTCATTTATATTCTAAATATAAAGACGATTATTCATATCTAATGTGTATATCTCAATATTATCTTTATAAACAAAACACCTAGTGTTCTGGAACATAAAGGTATACCCTCAACGGGTTAAACTAGATACAGAGATAATGTTCTTAGTCAAACTAAGTACATTATAACAGTCTCCTAATTTAAGTACATGCCCAAATGGCAGTTCCAAAACTTAGGTTTCTACGGTCAAAACAGCGACTCTCGTCCCATTTCCAACTCGCAGGTTGATCTCATCTGAAGTCAATCTCCTGCTAATCAGCAGATTCTGCACATCAGTACATATATTTATGTACCACATCCAGTATCAAAATCCAATTCTTAAAACTAGTAGTGGACATGTTTATAACAAACATACCTGAAGCCGGAGCCTTGCCCCACCTTCACTTCCTTCATGTCTGTCTTGTCCATACGGCAATCACGCTTCCAGTGACCCCGTTTTCCACAGCTTAGGAAGACATCTTGGGATATGTACTTTGTCTTCCCAGAAGACTGTGACGATTTAGCCTTGCCCTTTTCTTCACACCCCATAAGCCTTCGGCCAAGCCTTGGCCTTCTGGAATGTCAAAGTAAGATGCGCCTTGCACTTCTTGCCTTTTAGAAGTTCTGGCTCTGCCTCATTGAGCATAGCCATTAACTCTCCAAGAGTTCTCTCTTAGTTCATCATGAACCCGCCCCAATATTCGGGTAGAGACTGTAAGATCAAATCTATGGAAGTCTCGGCCTCGTAGGTAATGCCCAGCTAACCTAGCTGTTCGATGTCAGCAATCATCTGCGACACCTAGTGCTCGATAGATATACCCTCCTAAATACGCGAGCGAAAGAGCTTCTTTTGCAATTCGTACTTCTAAGATCTAAGAATAGATCTATGAAGATCCTTTAATTTCAACATCATGGTTTAAGGATCTAATCCAAATGAAAGAGTCATTGCAGCAAGCATAACAGATTGAGCACTAAAGTTATCATCACAACGAGTCTTCCAAAGCTCATGCTCTACTTATTTGCTCAACTCCGGGCTCAAGCCCGAGAGATTTCTCTATCAAATTGAGTAACTTCTCAGCTGCCAGGACTATCCTGAGATTATTTTCCCAATATGAAAATTAAATCCGTTAAAGACATTTTCACCTAGGATTATGTCTTTTGACGCTAATCTTTCAGGTCATCTTGATTGATATAGTCTAACTATCTAATCAATGATTTCAGGTACAATCAAATGTAATGATTACTATAGTCTAACTATATAACCAACTATAAATGATTGGTTAAATTCAAATATGTTGATTACTATAGTCTAATTATATAACCAACTACAAATGAAGCAGTTTGAATACAGTCCAACTGTTTAATTAAAACAACAATTGAATATTAGTCCAACTAATATATGTATAATTAATGACGAAAAATAAAATGAGCGCGTATTTATAAGTATCTAAACGAAATTGCGAATTTAATACTTGCCTCCCACTATTTTTCGGTGAGCCTCTAACCGTATGTGGAGTACTCGGGAAACCTAGTTTCCTAGTGGGCTAGAATCCCATTAAATAGCACACAACCTTGACTTGGCCAACAAGTTGTATGAAACTTAACTAGGTAGATCTCTAAGATCAATTGGATCTCATCCAATTCCTAGATCCAGTAGGTGGACCTCCAAGTCTGAAATATATATCCAATATATGTAAATATATCCAATATATTTCCTAACCTGTTTCCTCTGAATCAACTAAGCCTTGGCTTTGGCTCAACAAACTTAATGATTCCAGTTAAGCGTGACCCATTGACAGTGGGAAAGCTTCGTAATCGAAGTCGATGAACTAGAAGTGACATTGACTTTGGCCAACAAGTCACAACCGCCCAAGACATACGATATGGAACAAAGCTTACGCGGTTCAAACACATCCGCGATGGACAAAGGTCTTGACTTTGGCCAACAAACCAATGCCAATCTTGGATCTTGAGAGAGAACCACTCAATGGAAGGAAAAATGCTTAATATTGAATGAGGGTTTTTTCGCGTAAATTGGCAACCAATTTATTATCTTTAATTAGGTCTCATCATGCACCCTTAAGCATGCATTCTAAAAGCATAATAAGGCGCGATAAAATTTAATAATGATATGCGGATGGATATATAACAAATTATTCTTAGAACAAATCTCTTCATTTCCTCTCTCCCGCTAACACTATTCATACTTCTACCCAATTACATAATACTTCTAAAAAACCTCATTTACATTGAGGGGAATTGGTGAGAAGAGAAATACAAGGAGAATAGAGATAATAGGTTGGACACGCAGGTCAAATTTAAAAAATTCTAAATTTATTACAACAAATTCCAAAATTGCCCTCACCCTTCTAATATCCATCTGATATACATTATTCATACAAATACATCCAAGTATTCACACAAAGCATGTTATTCAATCAGTCTAATCCAATTAATTAATCTTTGAATTAATGACCACCAAATGTTCAAACAACGATTTGATTTGCGCGAGTCCAACTCGTTTAAGAATAAATACTCAAAGTACGTATTCTTGAATTATATCGAACTACAATTTCAAATCCAATTTAAATTGTATCCAATATTAATTCATGTTTAATTCCAAATTAAACAATTACACTTTCAATAGTGCATTTTAGACTTGGATTCCAAATCCAATCTTAACGAGTCTCAAAGGTCCAATTAGTATCCAATACTATTCAATTAAAGTCCAATGGGCTTTAAATTAATTCTTTAGGCATGAGCTTTGACCATTATGGATCAAACCCAAGATTCCAAGGCCCAATGTCATATTTTTGGACTTTATGGAAATGATTTATGCCCAAATATGATCCAAGACCAAAATTTGGCCCAACCAAGCCCATTAGCCCAAATACAACAAATTAGATTAATATATCATTCCAAATTACATATTAATCCATTTCAAGTGTAATTAACACAATTAATTAATTAATATAGTATTTCTAAAATACTAATTAATTTAATTAATCATGCCTAACTTTTTAATTTATGTCCAACACAAATTAAAGCACAATCAATCTATTCCAACATGCTAGGCTTACAGTATTGGCAAGGAATTTGTCATGCAATTTGATTTCAATCCAATTAAATCAACATATATCATACATATCATGCCAACAACACATCCAATTGTTAAATTTCAAAAAAATTAACCATGAGCTTCCTAGGGTAATTCTTGGCCAAGCATGGATTTTGGAGATTTTTGATCTAATCAATTTAGGCAAAATCAAGCTCCAAGCATAAAATCCCAAATTAAAGTTTACAAACCCTAGATTCCAAATCAAGCTCCAAGCCAAGGATCTCTAAGGTGATTTGTGTGTGAATTTTACCAAAGGAAGTTGCGGAATACTTACATTGGTTTGGATGAATTTGAAAACTTTTCTTTGAAGATGGAAGCTCTAACCTTCTATTAGTGTTCCAACACTTGGGTGAGTCTCCCTATCACATTCCTTTGACTCCTTAATGTGCTAGCATGCTTGATTTTTGCAACAAAAATCCATGGGAGAATGAGAGAAGCTCGGCATTTTGTGAGGAAGAAGAGAGAATAGGTTGCTGTGAATAGTAACCTTGTCCAACTTCCAAAGTCAACAAGTTAATTTATACTAAGTTTGTGTGTTGAATTGGTTTGAGTGTTTTAAAAGAAATCCAAGCTTTTACTCAACCAATTACCAAATTTCATTAAATGTCAAACACATTGATGTAAGTTGGTGGGCCACACTTTAAATTCCAAATTTAAGTCGGACAATCCAACACGCAACTTCGCTCGGGCCCGGGTTCGTTTAATTCCGAATTAAACGAATTTTCCTTTGCGACGTAATTAAATCCAATTTAACTAAATAATAATGCCTAGCAAAATTATTACGGAAGTCGCTTGCGAATTAATTCTAAATTAATTTGTTCGCTTGAATTAAAATCCAATTTTAATTCCGCGTTGAAATATAATTTCAATTAATATATCTAATATATTATTTTAGCCCAATTAATAAAATAGTAAAATCTAATTTCACTATTAAATTCATTTTACCGATTAATTCCAAATTAATCGTATTCTCTATTCTCGACGAATTTAATCTCAGATAAATTCTCGATGCAATTAATCTCAGATTAATTCTTTCTCTGATAATTAATCCCATATTAATTTTCTCTCTCATAATTAATCCCAGATTAATTCTAGTTCGAGTCAAATATCATCGGTGAATCTTTGGGGGGCGACCCAAGAGATCCCTGGATATGTTGGCAGTAAATGCGGTCATCGGACTATCCGAACATGTGCATACCCGGTACCACGTTCTTACCAATTTACAAGACATGGTTGGCTTCTAGCAAAACACCGTTGTAGGCACTGCATTTTTGCATGTAAGTCCCGATGATGAGCCTCGTACAGAGGCACTACCTCTTATGTCACGGAAGTCGCGGGAAACAGACGTCGGAAGGGAAAAGTCAAAAATTGACGTTTTGTTGGACTTTATTCGATTGTTTAGCTTCGGGTTCACTCGTTGGAACTCCGTTTCAAAATCACCCTTGGCCCAAAACCCAACCAAATCACACACCAAGCCTAAGAGACCAAAGCCCATGCCCTTTACACTCATTTACCTCTCCACTAACTATTCAAATAAACCAAATCACCCCACGTCCAAATTCAACAAAGGTCACCTCCCTTTTCAAATGCCACCCTCACGCCCAACACCCAAACACAAAGAGTCAAAACCAATTTAATAACCTCACATGCTTCACCCCTCTCTTTTCAAAAGCCAAACCCCACACATTTAATATTTGCCTCCCCAATAAATATCCAACCCTTCACCAAACAACAAACCCATAATTTAATAATTCCCTCACCCACCATTATAAAAAGAGAAACAAGTGAACCCTTGCTCCCCTGGCTAGGCATACGTGAAACTACCCTTTTTTTCTCCCTCGGCAACACAGGTGAAGCCCTCTACTCCCTCTCTCATCTTCACCAAAAAAACCCTTAAAAGCCATGAAACCATCCATGCACACGTAAATAGAACCGCATCAGCCCTCACAATTCCCCCTAACCTTCAACGCCAAAACCCTTCATTCAGCCCTCAAATTCACGGCTAGTAACAGCCCTCATAGCAGCCAACTCACACGTCAGTAATAGCTTTCACAGCTACCCTTCACGCACCCAAGCTCCACCCTCCATCAGACCTTACCCTAACAAGCCTTAAGCTTCTCGGCAGCCCTCTCACCACTGCTCATTGACCAAGCGATCAAAGTCTACCTTCACGCACAACACCTGCCCTCAAACTCCTCTTCATGCATGCCCATGATCAGCCATGCACGTAGGACCAGTTCAGCCCTTCAACGTGACCCCTTCACGCCTTTAACTCCATCAACCCCTCTCACGTTTTGCCAAGTTCAACACGCACCAGCCCCACTGCCTTCACACCTCACGCATGGCCACCTTCAATGCCCCTTAACCCTCCATGTAACCCTCAGCTAAACCCTTACAAATGGACACCTAGCGCCATTCAATTCATCAGCCTCTTCACTCAACACGTCACTTGCCTTCACCGAACCCATGCACGCATATTGCCAGCACCTCACACCCTTAATTGCCCTCACCTCAACAGCCACGCATATTCCCCTCACATATTCGCACAAGCACACAAACAGACATCCCACGCATATTCCCCTCACCTACGCTGCAACACATTCACGTTAATTGCTCCCTTACTTAACCTGGAAACAAGTCACTGATGCCCTACACTTGACGCACAAAACCTCTGAAACCAAATGTCCTTCATCACGCCTATAACAGCGGACAAACTGCTTCCATAACAGCGGGCGGAAACCGCGAGTGAAAACAGAAGAAATAGTGAAAACAGTGGAAACAGTGGACTAATGAAAACAGCGGAATGATAACCCTTCCGACGGCCGTGTAACGTACTTTCGAGGGACGACAAAAGAGGTTAGACCTGAGGGCACCCATTTTACTTATTATCCTTTATTTTTAGTTTCTTTTTTACTTTATTTCGCATGAATATTGTGAATTAGTGTATGATGTGATTCCGGGTGAATGAAATATGGGTTCCTTTTTGTGGTATATCGGATGGAAACCCGGACATAAATTCTGTAGCCGAATCCGAATGGACGGTATTATGGTTTGCACTCGGGATACAATGCCCCGTACCACTTGAGAGATTCACATATTTCATTTCATCCAAACTTGTATTTAAGCATGATTAGGCCGTTAGGAGGTTATTTTATTTTCAGTATGATTTAGTTTTAGTACGTTATTCTTTAATCATGACTTAGTTATTTACCTTTCACAGTAGGAATTTAAATTACATCATGTTTAGATCGTTATCTATTCAACATGTTTATTGTGTGATATCATGTGTTTTCCCTTATGATAACTAGCTTTTAAAACATGCGAACTTAGATTTAGGCCTTATAAGAGTTTAGATCACCTTTGCAAATGTATGTTGAGTAGACTTGGTTAAAATTGCACAAATCCGTTCATTACAAGTGACATAAGTAAGGGACCATTCCGAACCCAACGGTTTGAGGTCTTCCCTTGCGAGGGGTGATTGCGGCCTTAAATCATTTCCCGGTTCACACCGGGTGGCGACTCCATTATTCTCCGGTTTAGTCCCTCGTGGGCTATTCCGTACTCCCGACCGGGCCGCAAGCCTAGAACAACATGCGTCGCCGGTTTCTGTGTCCTACAACCGTGCCTACCCAATTCTCCAGAAATATTCTTTTAAGGAATACAAGTTCTTTATCAAGCGTAGTATACAAAGTATTGCATATTACGATCCAGTATCGGATGTCACATGCTAGGCTTGGGACTGGAGTTGTGTCTGCCCCGTACGAATCATATATCGGATCACTAGCAACTAGTCTCTTTATTATCGGAAAGTCATGACCTAGACATACTTTCCCGATGACTATAGCACTATAGAGTACCAGTTCTGTATCCCTGTGTGATCATCATCTCCATATGACTGAAGTGATACTTCCATCTTGACATCACACCCAATACACTACGATTCTCAGTATACCCAGAAGAGGCGTACACAAAACCTGTTAAAGCCTCAGACGACCAAAACCAAAGTTTTAGATTGTCGCAAGTATTAGCGATGCAAGTCTCAGGTTAAGACCATATATACCTACCCTGATTCAGATTCCCATAGACACATAGTCATACTACCAATGGGATTCCGAGGGGTTTATCCATAGCGAAGTTGTTCCCATACCATCGGAAAACAGAACCTCCTATCACACTTGCATGAGTATCCAATACCCAAATATATGAGAACTATGCCGTTAAGCTTCCATAACGCGCAAAATAATACTAGCCTATTCCGCATTATCGATGTCCAGTCTCGATAATACTATAACTAGGGATATTTAAAGATTAAACCTTATTGGATTAATACTGTCTCATATCTTATTAATCTGGTACTAATCATATGGACTTTTATCATTTATATATCCAGGTAATCCAATTACAAATGATAAAAGAGTAATTTTCTTTGTCACATAGTTAATTTTGTACAAGAACACCATGTTCTTTACAAAATAGTGATGTTATGGTCATAATTATCCAACAAAATCAGTCTTAACACAGCCCCAAAAATACCCCAAGTGTTTCCTAAAATTCTGGATTAAATAAAATTCAAACCAAGCCCCGAAACAATTATATGTTGCACGACAGTGAACAATGAAACACCCCCACTACCGTGAGATGTAGTAGATGAGAAGAATGATTTTGGTTCAACGCCACAAGGTCTTCCGAGCTATGTCTCACAACCAACGGAAAGTAATGTGGGCTATACTCACTAAATGAATCTCTAAACCTTTTAGAGATTACTAGGCACACTTGTGTTTTTCTTAATTTTCTTCTTTTTCTTATTTTTCCTTTTCTCAACAATTGAGAGAGAATGAGGAAGAATATGGAGGCTAGGTTTAGAGAATGAAAATCCACCCTAAAGAAAAATCATATTTTCCTTTTTATAGTTAGGGTTTAATTTTACAAAATAAAACAAAACCCTTCATATTCTACCAAGCCCAAATTTCGGCCAAGTCTTTATTTTCTTTATTAATTTTGTAACATGTAATATTAATTTCCATAATAGAATGATATGTTACAAAACTAAATAGTTATTACCTTTCAAAATGGTGAAAATACAAAAATCAAGCTAAGGGATTCTAAAACCCAAAATTTCGAAATTCCAAATTTAGCCTTACATTAAATTATATATTATATAATTTAATACATGTGATTAAATATCAAATATTTAATAAAATCATATATTAACCTTTTAATATATGATTCCAAGTGTGACAAAATAATATTATTAATCATATTAATCAAATGGACATACGGTTCCGAGCTCCAATAATCTCGAAATATTAATTAAGCTCTTAATTAAATATTTCGAATTATTAACTCCGAGTTATTCCACTAAAAACCCAAAGTTGCACTCTCATTGCCGCATATGATATATTAAGCCGAACCAAGTCGGTGTCCATCGATATAGTCGCTACATATGAATTTACCCTTCACAAGTATCTCGTAATTAGAGCCATGTCATAATGTCCATTATAAACCTCTAATTATTTTTACCTTAAGTACCATTGATTCTTTAATGAACGATTTATTCATAACCATTATGAATTTTAATCTTTCTATTCGTAATAGAAAGACTTGAGCGCTCAAATCGTTCAAGCACTGAATCAACCTTTAAGAAAAATACTTATCTACTTCTCGCAAGAAGGTGTGAACTCCATGTCTATGTAAAACGTTCACAGCTACACAACAGACCATGCCCCCAAAGTATGTAGCTATTGGTCGGGACTGCTACACCAACCTCACCTTTGTAAATCAAAGGACATAGTCTGCTATGTAGGAGTTCGTAGTACACTCATAATTAAGATAATCCATATATGACCATCTAGTAGATCGAAATGACTTTCTTTGTTTAACGGATATTATAAGAATGTCATTTCCATATAGGTCCAGTCATATATGATCGCATCATACAAGGTGCCTCCATTCTCATGTCTCTACATGGACGATCCCGGATCAAGGTCGCCATACAAATATAGAATGGACCGCAGCTATAGATAAACCAAAAACAAAATACCCGCTTTGTTTGCTCTCTATGGACTATTTAATATTACTAACTTCAGACTTAAATCCTCTTGTGTATGACACGTATGCACTAAGTCTGAAGGCAAATAAGTAATCTAGGGTATTCAAGATGATTTATAAGATGCGAAAATTAAACAAACACTTTGATAAATGAATAATGCATCATTTTATTTCAAAACACATAAAATCGTTTACATCACATGTAACTCTAAGGCATACATCCCATTAATCTCCCACTTACACTATAGCAAATGGGACATGTCACGTAATCATAGTCCATCTAAGTGACCTTCAATCACTTTAGCTGACAAGGTCTTTGTAAACGGATCAACCAGGTTCTCTGCGGATGCAATCTTTGTGACGGTGACGTCTCCTCTCTGCACTATCTCCTTGATGATATGATATTTCCTCTCTATATGCTTTCCCCTATTGTGGCTTCTTGGTTTTTTGGAGTTTGCCACTGCACCACTATTATCGCAATAGAGTGTGAGTGGTCTATCCATATCTGGAACAACTTCCAGATCTCCCAAGAATTTACGGAGCCAGACTGCTTCCTTAGCTGCTTCACAAACTGCTACATAATCAGCCTCCATGGTAGAGTCAGCAATGCAAGATTGCTTTATACTCCGCCATACTATAGCCCCACCACCTAGGGTAAACACTGATCCAGATGTTGATTTCCTAGAATCGACATCCGTCTGAAAATCAGAGTCTGTATATCCCTTTAGGATCATATCCTCACCGGAATATACAAGCATATAATCTTCCGTTCTCTTAAGATACTTGAGAATGTGTTTCACAGCCACCCAATGATCCAATCTTGGGTTCGACTGAAACCTACTGACTACTCCCACTGTAAAACAAATGTCCGGTCTCATGCATAACATAGCATATATACATGAGACTACCAACTACCGAGGCATAAGAGATATGTCTAATTTCCTCAACATCTTGAGGTGTCTTAGAAGACTGTTCATTTGAAAAATGAATTCCATACCGATAAGGCAGATTGCCTTTCTTGGAATTCTACATCCTAAATCGCCCAAGGATCTTGTTGATATATGACGCTTGAGACATAGCTAACAGTCATTTCTTGCGATCTTGAAGTATCTGAATCCCAAGAACATAACTGGTCTCTCCCAAATCTTTCATTTGGAATTGGTTAGCTAGCCAGATTTTCATATCCGATAATATCTTTACATCATTCCCAATGAGTAAAATATCATCGACATATAAAATAAGAAAAATCACATTCCTGTCAATGACGCGCTTGTATACACAAGGCTCATCAACATTCTTCTCAAAATCATAAGACTTGATCGTGGTATCAAATCTTATATTCCAAGATCGAGATGCCTGCTTAAGCCCATAAATGGACCTTTACAACCTGCAAACCTTTTGCTTTGACCTTGGGCTATGAACCCTTCTGATTGTACCATATAGATACTCTCATCAAGATTTCCATTCAAGAATGCAGTCTTGACATCCATTTGCCATATTTCATAGTCATAATATGCGGCAATGGATAGAAGAGTGCGGATGGATTTGAGCATGGCTACTGGCGAGAAAGTTTCCTCATAGTCAACTCCCTCTTTCTGGGTATAACCCTTGGCCACTTACCTAGCCTCGAAGGTATGTACCTTCACATCTGCTCCTTTCTTCCTATTGTAGATCCACTTGCAACCTATGGGTTTCACCCCATCAGGTTGGTCTACAAGTTCCCAGACTGAGTTGGAGTACATGGGCTTCATCTCTAGGTTCATGGCTTTGAGCCATTCCTCTTTGTCAGAATCATCTATTGCACTACGATAAATCAATGGATCATCTATACCATCGCTGGATGCGACAACTTGTGCCTCTCTAAGCCCAAGGTAGCGATCAAATTGTCGTACAACCCTCCCACAACGTCTAGGTGGTAGATCATTCTGACGAACTTGCATCTGACTCTCAGATGTCGAAGATGCTATGTATTTGTCAACTGTCGTTGACGATGGTGTGCTGGTCAAACCAGCAAGTAACTCATCGAGTAACACCTTACTTCGAGGCTTGAACTCCCTCATATAGCCATCATTTAGAAACGTAGCATTTGTCGATACAAATACTTTGTTATCATCAGGACTATAGAAGAATCCACCCCTAGTCTCCTTAGGATAGCCTATAAATAGGCACACCTGAGAACGTGGCTCCAACTTTGTAGTCTGATTCTTCAGCATATGTGCTAGACACCCTCATATGCGGAAATATCGTAAACTAGTTTTACGACCATTCCACAACTCTAATGGAGTATTAGAAACAGACTTAGATGGAACTACATTAAGGATATGCATTGCAGTTTGCAGTGCATATCCCCAGAATGAACTAGGTAGTGAGCTATAACTAAACATAGATCTCATAATGTCTAGTAGGGTCTGATTTCTCCTTTCTGCAACACCATTTTGCTGTGGTGTTCCAGACGATGTGAGCTGGGATACTATCCCATGCTCAACTAAGAATTCCTCGAAATCTCTGTCGAGGTATTCTACTCCACGATCTGATCGTAGAGTTTTGATTGTCTTGCCTAATTGGTTCTCAACCTCAGCACGATACTCTTTGAACTTTTCAAAGGTATCTGATTTGTGATGCATTAGGTAAACATACCCATATCTAGAATAATCGTCAATGAATGTTATGAAGTATTCATAACCTCATCGGGCTTTTACATTCATCGGTCCGTAAATGTCCGAATGTATTAGCTCAAGTGGTTGACTGGCTCTTATACCTTTTCCAGTAAAAGGTCTATTGGTCATTTTTCCTTCTAAATAGGATTCGCAGACTGGTAAGCTCTGTTCTTTATCAATCTTCCTATCCGGTCAAGGTTGATATGACCAAGTCTAAAATGCCATAGATATGTGTCACCGTGAGAAATCTTTGGCCGTTTGGTTTTAGGTTTCTCAACCTTAAATATTTTAGCGTTGAGCAGTGACCTATGTGTTAACAGTCTTAACACATACAAGTTATTTTCTGAATTTCATGTGCATATGGTTAATCCATTTCTACCAATAATAACCAAATTGCTATTAAAAGAAACTGAATAACCATCATCCAAAAGTTTAGAAACAGAAATCAAACTCCTGCGAAAACCAAGAATGAACAACACATTGTTCAAATTCAAATAACTATTATTTGTGAAATTTAAACTAGAAACTCCCACTGCTCTTGCTGAAACGGTATCCCCTGTCCCGACCCTCATGGTGTAGTCACATTCAGCAAGGTTTCTCCATGAATCAAGTAGCTGCAAAGAAGAACAAACATGATTAGTGGCTCCAGAGTCAACCATCCAGACGGATTTATCATCCTCCACTAATAGAGATTTGATAACGAGTAAATCATATTTACCTGTTTCATTTTTCTCCTTCAGCTCAGCAAGGTATTTAGGACAATTCCTTTTCTAATGCCCATTCTTGTTGCAGTGGAAACATTTTCCTTTGGGCTTGACATCTTTGGAGCCTTTCTTGTTCTTCTTCTTCATGGACTTCCCCTTAGCTTTCCCAGTGCTTTTCTTCTTCATCTTTGCAGATTTAGAAGACTCAGCAACATTTGCCTCAGCACCAGACTTACGAGGATCCACAAGCATGGACTCGTAAAGGGTGAGCTCATTAAGCAGTTGGGTCAAAGTAAAAGTCAATTGTTCATAATATAATTGCTTTTAAACTGCTGGAAACTCTTTGGAAGAGTTTCCATAATCATGGTCACCTGGCTACGCTCGTCAATACGAGCTCAATGGTTTTCAACAGTGTTGAGATAGGTCATCATCCTCAAGACGTGCTCTCGGACTGATGTCCCATCATTCATCCTAGCAATTATCGCTGAGACCATGGCCTCATGGTGTTGACGCTCCGAAGGCTGCCCAAACATGCCTTGCAATGACTCCATCATCTGAGATCCTAGAGCCATAAGTTCATGCTTTGCAGTAAGAACCTTAGACATCTCTGCTAGCAAGTAGCAGCGGGCTTTCTTGTTTGCTGCGACCCATTTCTGGTAGGTATCGCGCACAGCTTGGCCAGCATTTCTGGCCGACTCGGGAGGACTCTCCTCCGTCAGGATAAATTTTAAGTCTTCACAGACCAGGGTAGCGTTCATGTTACTTTTCCACTTAATATAGTTTTCTCCCGTTAATTTATCGTTTGAGAGTATGAAAATAATTGGAGAAACCATGGCTGAAAAATAAAATAAACATGCATTTAACATTCATTCATCACATATTAAAATCATCAAATAATTTTGGCATAAAATTAAACATGATGCATGAACCATGAATAATGAAATAGAAACCTAAGAGAATTACTTTACCACGAAAATCTATCATCCCACAAGTAAATGCCGCCGTAGGGTAGGTCAAGTACTTGCATGATAGATCGAGACAATCTCAGTTGATTTAATATATGCGGGAATAACTCTTATTCCTATATTAAACATCTATCATTTCATGCGATCAAGAAATTTTATTAACAATTAATTATTCCTTTGTGAGTGTGACCCGCCGTTACAGGATTCTTAGACTTAACGAGTGAAGTGCCGCCGTAGGGTAGGTCAGTTCACAAGATGCATCTAGAATCCCTATCCTCTCGGAACCCAAACCTGATATTGACCCAAAATGGACACCATCCGTAGGGGGACAAAAGAAAAGCCGTCTCGAGGCGCCTTTTGAATCTCACGTTTTCGGACTAACAACGGAGATTGCGGGATATACTGTCGTATATCCCTCTCCCACTCACTATTTTAAAAGGAAGGTTTCTATTTATAAAATATCTAATATTTTATTTTAACTAGTGTGGATAAATCATGGCGGCTAAATCATAACTATTATTAACACTAGTTCAACATTAGTGACCTAACCAATTTTAACTCTTAAAATTTTATATCACTAATTTTCCATTAGTCTCTACTAATAGTATTACTCAATTAAACTAATTTAATTAGAGTGGTATTAGTGATCTATTATATTTTAACTCTTAAAATACTAGAACACTAAAATGTTTAAAATTTTTAGAATCCTAGAAGGTCAAGATTTGTATTAAACTACTTAATTAATCTTAGTGCATTATAAAATCCAATGGTACGTGGAATTGTATCTCGAGTGCAGACCATATTACCGTCCATTCGGATTCAGCTATGAAATTTATATCCGGGTTTCCATCCTATATACCAATGGAATTTATTATGCACTAATTAAGCCCAACATATTAGAATTCAAATTTTAAACAATAAATCCAATTAATTGCTTTTCATGCATATCATATTCTATTTTAAACACTTTAAATTACATAAAATCATATTTTATGTCTATAATGATAATGCATCTAAAACATGTTATGGCATGTAAAATGCAAGAGTGGACACCCTAAGCTATATAACATGTTATTCAAATAATTCAAAATAAACATGCATATAACATAAAATTATTTTACATTGACCGGGCTCTTATTTTTCCTATACTAATCTAATTAGTACATCAAATATACCAAGGCATCCCTTGGTCTTCAAATCCCGCTCCAAGGTGGTGTTTTATCCTTTTATGACTTCGGTGCTCCAAATTACAATAATTGAAATTTTACATTGGAAAATAAAATTACAACAATTGTAAACAATGGCCTTATGGCCTTACATCCCAAAAAAAAACCCAACTACAAAAATAAGAGCCGGAAAAATTTACGACCAATGCAAAATCCATCATCACATGAAATAACAATAAACATTCATCACATGAATATTTTTTGTGCACACTCATCTTTACATGCATATCATATTTATAACTCATATAAATATATAAAAAAAATAGAAACTTTAAATGAAAAAGAGAAGGGTTGAGAACACTTTTCAACCTCACTCTCGATGCCAATTGTAGGAAACGCTTTCCTCGCACATCGGAAGCGTCTTAGGCACCCGGATCGGACTTGAAAAATTTTTCTACTCTTCCCTTCCTCTGGCCGAATGCAACCAGCAGCAACATTGAAATTTTGTTTCTATTTTGAACAAAGTTTCAGCCCCAGAATGCCCCTGAAACAGTCCTCGAACAGCCCCCGAACCGCAGTAAAATATAGGACAATTTTGGACCCGTTATGCGCCCGAACTGTACCCAAATCAGCCCCTGATTTTCGTGACTAACAAAGATGTTTCAGGTCTGATTTTTCACTCAAAAATCAGTCCTAACACAGCCCCAAAAATACCCCTAGTGTTTCCCAAAATTCTGGATTAAATAAAATTCAAACCGAGCCCCGAAACAATTATATGTTGCACGGTAGTGAACAATAAAACACCCCCACTGCCGTGAGATGTAGTAGATGAGAAGAATGATTTTGGTTCAATGCCACAAGGTCTTCCGAGCTATGTATCACAACCAACGGAAAGTAGTGTGGGCTACATTCACTAAATGAATCCATAAACCTTTTAGAGATTACTAGTCACACTTGTGTTTTTCTTATTTTTCTTCTTGTTCTTATTTTTCCTTTTCTCAACAATTGAGAGAGAGTGAGGAAGAATATGGAGGCTAGGTTTAGAGAATGAAAATCCATCCAAAAGAAAAATCATATTTTCCTTTTTATAGTTAGGGTTTAATTTTACAAAATAAAACAAAACCCTTCCTATTCTACCAAGCCCAAATTCGGCCAAGCCTTTATTTTCTTTATTAATTTTGTAACATGTAATATTAATTTCCATAATGGAATGATATGTTACAAAACTAAATAGTTATTACCTTTCAAAAAGGTGTAACTACAAAAATAAAGCCAAGGGTTTCCGAAACCCAAAATTTGGAAATTCCAAATTTAGCTGTACATTAAATTACATCTTATATAATTTAATACATGTGATTAAATATCAAATATTTAATAAAATCATATATTAACCTTTTAATATATGATTCCAAGTGTGACAAAATAATATTATTAATCATATTAATAATATTTATACCTTTGTGAGTATATAATTGGACTATCCAATTATATTAAATCCGCTATAGTAAATCGAGCTAGCACGGGGACCAAATGGACCTACGGTTCCGAGCTCCAATAATCTCGAAATATTAATTAAGCTCTTAATTAAATATTCTGAATTATTAACTCCGGGTTATTCCACTAAAAACCCAAAGTTGCACTATCGTTGCCGCAGATGATATATTAAGCTGAACCAAGTCGGTGTCCATCGATATAGTCACAACATATGAATTGACCATTCACGAGTATCTCGTAATTAGAGCCAGGTCATAATGTCCGTTATACACCTCTAGTTATTTTTACCTTAAGTACCATTGATTCTTTAATGAACGATTTATTCATAACCATTATGAATTTTAATCTTTCTATTCGTAATAGAAAGACTTGAGCGCTCAAATCGTTCAAACACTGAATCAGCCTTTAAGAAAGATACTCCTCAACTTCTCGCAAGAAAGAGTGAACTCCATGTCTATGTAAAACTTTCCCAGCTACACAAAAAACCATGCCCCCAAAGTACGTAGCTATTGGTCGGGACTGCTACATCAACCTCACCTTTGTAAATCAAAGGACATAGCCTGCCATGCAGGAGTTCGTAGTACACTCATGATTAAGATCAATCCATATATGACCATCTAGTAGATCGAAATGACTTTATTTGTTTAACGGATATTATCAGAATGTCATTTCCATTTGGTTCAAGTCCTATATGATCGCATCATACAAGGTGCATCCATTCTCATGTCTCTACATGGACGATCCCGGATCAAGGTCGCCATACAAATATAGAATGAACCGCTGCTATAGATAAACCACAAACAAAATACCCGCTTTGTTTGCTCTTCATGGACTATTTAAGATTACTAACTTCAGACTTAAATCCTCTTGTGTATGACACTCATACACTAAGTTTGAAGGCACATAAGTAATCTAGGGTATTCAAGATGATTTATAATATGCGAAAATTAAACAAACACTTTGATAAATGAATAATGCATCATTTTATTTCAAAACACATAAAACCGTTTACATCACATGTAGCTATAGAGCATACATCTAAACACAAGATTGCCACCGCCATACACTAAGTGCATATTCCTTTCATCAATGACTCTACCCAATTCATGTGCTGCCTCAACGAACTTTGGCTTAGAACCAACACTAGTACCAGAAAACAAACAGATATTTACAACTCATCTTCTTGAAGTGCTTCTATTTTTTTTTCTTAACTCTTGATGTCTTCAAGAGTGCAATGATGAGCTGAATTTATAAAACCTGAAAAAAGGTGAGTAATAATAATACTAGTACCTGCCAAATGATAATTATATGCTAAACAGTAAAATATATCATGAATGTCAAAAAGTCTGGATCCTGTCGAAGAAAATAAAAGAAAATAACAAAATAAATCTCAATTATTATATAAATACAAAGAGAATAATATTTACAAGAAGTAACAGCTTGAATGATGTCTATGCGTCAGGGACAAACTTCCCATCCAATTTTCTTATAAATTGGAAAATAGGGTCTTTTAGAGTCAGATTCCCGAGACTTAAATGTTGTCGTTCTTTTCAAAATTGTGTATATAACATGTGCATTGTGTGATGCACATATCCACTGGAATGCGTCTCAAGAGTCAAAGATATGTCATCCAAATACTCCTTACTCAACCCATCCCTAATGAAATTAATTTTATCTTCACGGTTATCAGACACCATTCTTAAAGAACGACAACGAGTATTACATGTCATGCGTGCATATTTATAGCAAACACCTAGCCTTTTAGCTCTTCTTTTCTTAACATAGGTGCTTCTTCCTAAACCACGCAGAGATGAAATAAAAGAGTCAGAGGACTCACCTGCCAATCAGACCCGTGCTTTGATAATCCAACGAATGTCATTAGGAATACCTTTGATCATCAGAAGTCTCATTCGTTCCAAGCGAGCTTTGTAGACTTTCATCAGAGAGTTTTGAGGGAAAGAAGGAAATTGCTTGTGAAGATTTGTGAGAACGTCTTCCATCCTGAAATGTGACTTTACCTAAAAAAATTAAACACAAAAAAAAACACACCAAATCTGAATATATACACAATTTGCATGGGTTGCCTCCCTGCTTGCGCTAAGTTTAATGTCGTCAGTTAGACATGATTGCCCGAACGTTAGGCTCTGAAAGTGTGAAACTCTCTTTTTGTCACTCAAATGATTCTCCCAGTAGTGTTTGACATGCTGGCTATTAACTTTGAATGTATCGTTGGTTTTGGGATCAAGTAACTCAACAACTCCATATGGTAAAACCTGAGTAATCATAAATGGACCCGACCACATTGATTTCAGCTTTCCAGGGAAGAGTTTCAACCTTGAATTGTATAACAACACCTGCTGCTTTGGTTCCAGTTGTCTGCACACTATTTTTTGATCATGCCACTTTTTGGTCTTTTCTTTGTATATTTTGGCATTCTCATAAGCCTGTAGGTGAAATTCCTCCAATTTGTTGAGTTGGTGTAGCCGTTTTTCTCTTACTGCTTGTGGATCAAGATTTAACTTCTTCATTGCCCAGTACGCTTTGTGTTCAAGCTCCACTGGCAGATGTCATGCTTTACCAAACACTATTCGATATTGGGACATAACAATGAGTGTTTTGTAAGCTGTCCTGTAGGCCTATAATGCGTCATCCAATTTTATAGACCAGTGACTCCTTGTTGATCCAATGGTTCTTTCCAATATTCTTTTGATCTCCTTGTTTGAAACTTCAACCTGTCCATTTGACTGTGGATGGTAGGCAGTGGCAACTTTATGAGTAACTCCGTATTTGGATAGGAGTGCATCAAGGTATCTGTTGCAGAAATGTGTGCCACCATCACTGATAATTGCTCGAGGTGTTCCGAAGTGAGTGAAAATATTCTCTTTAAGGAATTTTATCACCACTTTTGAATCATTTAATGGAAGTGCTATTGATTCAACCCATTTGGAGACGTAGTTTACTGTAACTAGTATGTACAAGTTATCGAATGATGGAGCAAAGGGTCCCATAAAATCAATCCCCCATACATAAAATATCTCCACTTCCAGAATATTTTGCAGAGGTCCTTCATTTCTCCTCAATATATTTCCCGTTCTCTGGCACCTGTCACATTAAAGAGCAAATAAGTAAGCATCTTTAAACATAGTGGGCCAAAACAAACCTGATTGTAGGACTTTGGCTGCAGTTTTATTTTCGCTGAAATGTTCGTCGTATAGTGATGAATGACAGTGCTGCAAGACACTATTGACCTCCTCATGTGGAACACAATACGTCAGTAATTGATCAGCACAACATTTGAACAAGTACGACTCATCCTAGACATAGTGCTTGACTTCTTTGAAGAACTTCTTTTGTTGCTGACATGTCCATTCGAACAGCCATTTTCCCGATACTATGTAGTTTACACTTATTTGCATGAGTATTTATGCAGGAGTTAGCACAACCTACATAGCCACACAAATAAATTCTCACCAGCAGGAACCTGATCAACTCTGCACCTGATAGTGTTGTTCCTTAATCCTTTTTCTATATATTTATCTTACATTGAGGAAAATTCAAGTTGTAAGTGTGGGGGTGTATGCATGCGTATGATAATACCTATCATAAATACATTTTATTAAAAAAACAATTATTGTTTTGTTTATTTTTAGTCCTTAATAGTTAAGCATAAGTCCAATGATGATATTGTTTGCTTTAGGGTGAAATCTTAGAAACGATAAGTCATTTAATGTACTTTTATATGATGTTTTGAATAGTTTATCTAGGTTAAACTCGTAAGCACTTAATTATAGGTTTTTAGCAGTGAAAGCCTGAGTAGTTAGCAATGTGACTAGTTGAAGAAATTTCATGTCGATGAATGACTGTTTGCTTAGATGTATATCCTGGTTTACTTGTGTTATGATGTGTGGTATGGTTAAAAATAAAAAGAAAAAGTCTCTAAAGAAAGAAAATAAACCACATATAACCGATAAGCGTGAAGCTACCCATGGGCGAGTATTAGGACCACCATGAGGAGAAATGCTACCTTAAAGGGTAGGTGTGTTGAAAAAAAAAAGAAAAAAAATCAAAAAGAAAAGCAAAAAATGAGACAAGAAAAGAAAAAGAGAAATCATACCATATTGAGCACAAAATGGCAAGTACAAAGCAAAAATGAGATATCTAGGTTGGTTTGACCCATCAGATCCCAATTTTTAAACGAAATCATTGAGTTGGCTTACATATGAATCAAGCTGTAAATGAACATTTACACACACATCTGGCTTAGATGATTTATTCAAGGACTTGAATTTGAGTTACATTGAGTACTTTGAAGGTTATCTGGTTTCATTACTGGGCATTCTTTAAGGACAATAATATGTGTAACTATTGGGACTATTTTATTTTGTTTGCATGTTTGTATGTGTTTTGAATGACGTTTGTGAGTGTTGTCGCTGTAAGCCCTCACGAGACTATAACTCGTCCACTAGGGACACCTAGAGGTTTAAAGGCTTGTTGCATACGCTAAATGCAATCGTGATCCCTACGAAAGTGGCTTAGATAATTTTTATTTATTTATTTAGTTCTTATTTTATCTTTACGCTTGAATTGCAAGGGACTAGCAATAAACTGGTTAGGGGTTTTGATAAGTGTACGAAAGTGTACTTAGAACACTGCTAACTCGGCCTTATTATCATATGTTTTAATCTTAATAGAGTCATTTTGTGCTTTGTTATTAGGAGCAATGGATTACGGAAAATGGAGCAATTAAACATGATTCGGAGCCTAACGGACGTATCGGATGCGCGAAGAAAGCAGCGCATGGCCGAGTGAAAGGGAGAGAGGAAATAAATTACAACTCACGTGGGCCCCTGCAAATTTCCTTCCAATTTTGCAATTGTTGACCCAATTAAGAGAAGCTCACATGGGCTAAGAGAGAGAGAATGAGTTGCTTAAGTTGACCAAATTAAAATAAAGAAGTAAAAGAGAAGAAGACAAATTGAAAGAGAATTAAAAGTAGCAAGTTGCGTGGGCCCAGCTTGCATTAGGGTTCAATTTGCATGCTATAAAAGCATGCAAGGTGACAATTAGCATGGAGGATGCGTCACGCATAGAAAGAAAAATATTTGAGGCAGAGGCGTGAATTGAAGAAAACGAAGAGCTGGGCTGCGAGTGCGTGAAAAGCAGAGAAGGAGAATACAGAGCACAGCCGAGAGCCGGGACACGGATCAGTATTAATTCAGAATAATATGTCGCTCCAATCCCAGGCTAGAATTAATTTTATGGAGAACTAATCTCCTTGACAAAGGTAGGGGTGAACTCTTATGTTTGACTTCTATTATTTATGTTTTTTATTCCTAAAAGTACCTTTTAGTCGTTTAATAAAGTTGATGTTTATTGTTCTTTATTATTTTACAATTTCTGAGCCCAGAGACTATGTTTTGTCAACTGACCGGTGTTGTCACACGTGTATAACGCAAGCACACGTATCGTTCAAGTAGTATAAAAAGTATCGATCCCACGAGGACTTAAAACCTTTTATTAATTTATGAAGTTAAATGTTTACGAGTATATGATGGATTGGTTGTTTGATTTGAAAGTGATTTTAAACTTAAAACAAATAAATAAAATTTCTTGAAAATAGATTGAAGAAAATTCAAATTTATAAAACTATCAAGGGTTGTGAATCTTTCCAATAACTTTTAAAAGATGAAGTGGTTATTTTACGTTTAAGTAATATATTGGTTTATTAACCTGGAACACGAAATTATGTAAAAGTCTCTTCCGATGGTCAAATACAAATACCAAGTGTAACCCAATTAATCATATTCTTATGTCAACCAAGTTACCTGAATTCATTAAGATTAAGTTCCAATTATGGCTACCCCCGCCCGACATGTATATTCATATCCTGTAAGAAAATCTATTAAATGGTTATTTATCCTCAAGGAAGATCGTGGGCTATTGAGTCTAAGGTCTCAAACCTAAAATCCATTTTCCAAGTTCATTTTAAGTTTACCGAATCAATCTTATTAATGGACAGTTAACAAGAAACATTAAGACTAAGGCTCAATAAATAAACCTTTAAATTACCCAAACCATAAAATAACCCCTTATTAACTGGTGAAATTGGAATTCATCACAACCCCAGATAACTGACTTAGTTACGACACAAACCTAGGGCTGGTAAAAGCTTAAATAAAATAAAATAAAAGACATAAAGTAAATTGCTGGAAAGTAAATGCTGAAAAATAATTGCTGAAAAGTAACAGTTGAAAAGTAAAAGCTGAAAAGTAAATGCTGGAAATTAAAAATGTAAAAGAAAATGATGAGGTTAAAGGATCCACTTTTATCACTACTATTTTAGATATCTCCCTTAATATAATTTATTAACTTTGCGTGATAATTACCAACCGGCCATATAGGCGGTATCCTGATTAAGTCAAATTTATAATTAATTACCAACCGGCATATAGACGGTATCATGTTTAGTCAGGTTAAAACCAATTTCAATAATTACCAACCGACCAATCAGACGGTATCCTCATTAAGTCAGGTTTTAACTAGTTTATATATTATATTTAAGGGAGATTAATCTAAAAATTAGTAATAAAAGCTTTACCTCTTACCCCAGCAGGGGGAGTTACCTCCTCATTACTGAAAAGTAAATTGCTGAAAAGTAAAGAAAGGAAAGTACTGTGCGGAAAAGTAAATTGCGGAAAGTTAAGACTGAAAAGTAAAGAAAAGAAAGTGCAAAAGCGGAAATTAATTGATCAGCACAACGTTTGAACAGGTACGGCTCTTCCCAGACACACTGCTTGACTTCTTTGAAGAATTTCTTCCATTGCTGAGTTGTCCATTCCAACGGCCATTTTCCTGATACTATGTAGTTGACATAGTCAGCATATCAATGGACATCATGCTTTTTCATGGCAAACAACTGTTCATTTGGAAAAGTTTCTCCATTCTCGAGCCTCGATAACTGATCTACCACTTGGTTTTCTGTCCCTTTCATGTCTCTGATCTCCACATTGAATTCTTGCAGTAGAAGTATCCAACTGATCAATCTGGGTTTGGCATCTTTCTTCACGATCAGGTATTTGATTGCTGAATGATCTGTGTAGACCACCACTTTGGGACCTAACAGATAGGAGCAGAATTTATCAAAAGCAAACACAACTACAAGAAACTATTTTTCAGTGGTTGTGTAGTTGAGTTGTGATTCATTCAAAGTTCTGCTGGAGTAGTAAATGGTATGGAAAATTTTTACTTTTCGTTGTCCCAAAACTGAACCTATAATAAAATCACTAGCATCGCACATCACCTCAAATGGAAGAGTCCAGTCTGGTGCTACTATGATGGGGGCAAAGACCAGCTTCTGTTTCAAGATCTCAAAAGCTTCATGGCATTCTTTGGTGAAGTTAAAAGGCATATCTTTCTCCAGAAGATTGCACAGAGGTTTAGTAATATTTAAGAAGTCTTTAATAAATCTCCTGTAAAAGCCTGCATGTCCGAGAAAACTATGAATCCCTTTGATAGATGTTGGAAGAGGTAGTTTTTCAATTATCTCGATCTTTATATTGTCTACCTCGATTCCCTTTTGTGAGATCCGATGTCCCAGGACAATGCCTTCATGCACCATGAAGTGGCATTTCTCCCAGTTGAGTACCATGTTGGTATCTTCGCACCTTTGTAACATTTGTTCCAGATTTTGCAAGCAGTGGTCGAAAGAGTCTCCAAACACAGAGAAATCATCCATGAAAACCTCCATACTTTGTTCCAGCATGTCTAAGAAGATAGCCATCATGCAACGTTGAAATGTAGCGGGGGCATTACATAATCCAAATGGCATCGTGCGAAAAGCAAAAGTGCCATACGGACATGTAAATGTGGTTTTCTCCTGATCTTCTGAGGCGATGGCAATCTGATTGTACCCTGAATATCTGTCCAGAAAACAATAGAATTCATGTCCCGCCAGTTTTTCTAGAATCTGGTCAATGAATGGTAGCGGAAAATGATCCTTCCTTGTTGCTTTGTTTAGCTTCCGGTAGTCCATGCATACTCTCTATCCAATCACTGTTCTTGTTGGAATCAGCTCGTTCTTTTCATTAGTGACTACAGTAATTCCTTCTTTCTTTAGCACACACTGCATAGGACTCACCCAAGTGCTGTCAGAAATGGGGTAAATGATGCCAACATCCAACCATTTGATGATTTCTTTCTTCACGACCTCCTTCATGATTGGATTTTGTCTTCGTTGATGCTCTACTGTGGGTTTGTACTCATCGTTCATCAGAATTTTGTGCATGCAAAATGATGGACTAATGCCTCGAATATCTGCTATAGTCCAGCCAATGACTTTCTTGTGTTCTCGTAAAACTCTCAGCAACTTTTCTTCATGCTCCAATGTTAGCGAAGAAGAAATAATCATAGGTAATTTAGAAGAGTTTCATAAGAATGCATACCTGAGATGGCTCGAGAGTAACTTTAGTTCTAACTGTGGTGGTTCTTCAATCAAAGGCTTGATTCGCTCCTTTTTTGGTAGTTCCAGACTTTCCACTTGTGGTGTCGATTTGAAGCGAAATTGCTTGTCAAGATAGTTGATACATTCCATAATTTCAGCATCTAGCTCGCTGTCAGTCATGTTGGTGATGCAAGGTTCAAGTTTATCCGTGGGAGGTGGCATTGCATCATTATCATGGATGATACTATCAACAACGTCAATTCTGAAACATTCCTCCTCATTTTCATCACTCGGGAATTTCATGGCTTTGAAAACATTGAAGGTAACTTCTTGGTCCTGCACTTTCATGGTTAGTTCTCCTTTTTGTACATCAATAACAGTTCGACATGTAGCCAAGAATGGTCTCCCCAAGATGATAGGTACATCTTTGTCTTCCTCCATATCAAGGATAATGAAATCTGCTGGGAGAATGAGTTTGTCGACTTTAACTAGCACATCTTCAACTACTCCTCGCGGAAATGCGATCGTTCTCTCATTAAGTTGCAAAGAGACTGAGGTAGGCATTGCTTCTCCAATTTGCAGTTTCCTGTAAATAGAAAAGGCATCAAATTAACATTTGCACTTAAATCACATAAAGTCTTACCGATATAATGTTCTCCAATGGTGCAGGGAACTGTGAAACTGCCAGGATCTTTCAACTTCGGGGGAAGTTTCCTCTGAATGATGGCGCCGCATTCTTCTATCAATGCTACTGTCTCGTAATCTCCCAACCTCCGTTTTCGTGAAAGAATGTCATTTATGAATTTAACATAGCTAGGTATTTCTTCCAATGCTTCTGCAAATGGAATGTTGATGTGCAGCTTTTTGAATACCTCCAGGAATCGAGCAAACTGTTTGTCCAGTTTGTTTTTCTGGAGACGTTATGGAAAATGTGGAGGTGGAATGATTTTTTCTTGATCTTTTTCTTTTGCTTCTTTTTCCTCCATCTGTGGAAATGCTTCTTTTGGAATTTCTTCAATGGATGCCTTGATTTCAACATCTTTGTTGATTTCAGTACCGCTTTTCAAAGTAATGGCTTGACATTGCTCATTCCCTCTGTTCCTTGGATTTGGTTCTGTTTTGCTAGGAATGTTACCTGGCGGTCTGTAATTTTGAGCATTGGCTATTTGTCCAATTTGATTCTCCAGTGCCTTTATAGATGCATATTGGCTTTGAAACATAGCATCATATGTTGCTTGTTATTTTTTGAACATCTCTGCAATCCATTCTTTCATTTCTGGTTCTTTTTCAAACTATTGGCCTTTGTTTTGTTGTTGGAATCTAGGTGGTGGATTGTTCTTTTGCCCTGAATTGTTGCTCTATGAAAAATTGGGATGATTCATCCACCCTGGGTTGTAGGTGTTGGAATATAGATTGTTCCCCTGTCATTTGAAATTGTTGACATAATTCACCGTTTCATTTTGTTGATTTGGTTCTGGTGCTCCTCCATATGGTGAATTTATGGCTCCGACAATGTTTACAACTTACGTGCTGAGTGTTTCCAAGAATTTGCACATCTGCTCCAGCTTGGAATTCATTGTTGTGTTGGCTCCAACTTTGTGGATTCCTACAATTCTTTAGATCATGCTCCTTTCTGTTGGCCACAAGGAATTGTTGTTGGCCATTTCTTCAATTAGATACCAGGCCTGATCTTCTCCTTTCGCCATCAAAGCTCCTCCAACAACAGCATCAATAGTGGTTCTCATCAGTCTAGAAAGTCCATTATAGAATGTTTGGACTTGCAGCCACTTTGCAATCTCATTGTAAGGACATTTTCTGAGTAAATCCTTGTACCTTTTCCCAAGCTTCGCAAAGAGATTCTGAATCATGTTGCATAAAAGATGTGATGTCATTCCTCAGCTTTGCAGTTCTGGCTAGTGGAAAATACTTTGCAAGGAATTCGGTGGCTAGAATGTTCCAAGTTGTGATGAAACCTGCTGGTAATGAATGCAGCCAAGCCTTAGCTCTGTCTTTCAAGGAATATGGGAAAACACGCAGTCTCATAGCTTCTTCAGCTGCTCGGTTGTAATTGGAAGTGCCGTAAACTTCCAGGAAGTTGCTGATGTGGGCATTAGGATCAGTAGCATTCCCCCCAAACTGAACTGACTACTGAATCATCTGAATGCATGTTTTGATGTCACATGCATTTACTGGTAATGGAGGAAGTACAATACAAGAAATGAAGACGTCAACCACCGGAATGGTTTTGTCTCGAATAGGAATTGGTGGTGCAACTTTAAGAGGTTCAGGTTCCATATTAACGATTGCTTCTTGGCCTTCTCGTCATTCCCTTCTCAACTGTCTGATGGTTCTTTCAATCTCTGGGTCAGGCGGTCGGATTTCAAAGCTTTTAGTTCGTCTCATGTAGTGTCTGAGAACCTGAAACACAAGAAAACAAAAACAATAAGTAAAAATAAATTAGATACAAGTAAGATATCTAACCCCAAAATTAATATTGAAAGATAAATAATTCCCGACAACGGCGCCAAAAACTTGACCGGTGCGAAATCACACGCGTATAACGCAAGCGCACTTATCGTTCAAGTATTATAAAAAGTATCGATCCCACGAGAACTTAATACCTAAGCTATTAATTTATGAAGCCAAATTATTACAAGTATCTAATGGATTAGTTGTTTGATTGGATGGTGACTTTAAACTTAAAACAAGTAGATAAAATTGCAAGAAAGTAAATTGATGAAAATTCAATATTATGAAATTATCCAGGGTTGTGAATCCTTCCAATATCTTTAAAAGATGAAGTGGTTATCTTACGTTTGTGCAATATATTGGTTTATTAACCTGGAACACGAAAATATGTAAAAGCCTCTTCCGATGGTCAGCTACAAATATCCAGAATAACCCAATTAATCATATTCTTATGTCAACCAAGTTACCTGAATTCATTAAGATTAAGTTCCAATTATGGCTACCCCCGCCCGACAGGTATATTCCTATCATGTAAAGAAATCTATTAAATGGCTATCTATCCTCAAGGAATATCGTGGGTTATTGAGTCTAAGGTTTAAACCTAAAATTCATTTTCCAAGTTTATTTTAAGTTTACCATATCAATCTTATTAATGGCCAGTTAACAAGAAGCATTAAGACTAAGACTCAATAAATAAACCTTTATATTACCCAAACCGTAAAATAACCTCTTATAAACCAGTGATATTAGAAATCATCACAACCCCAGATAACGGGCTTAGTTACAACACATATCTAAGGCTAGTAAAAGTTTAAATAAAATAAAAAGACATAAAGTAAATGCTGGAAATTAAAAACGTAGATAAAACAATAAAGAAAATGCTGGGGGTTAGAGGATCCACTTTTAATATTTCAAAATTATAAATCTCACTTATTATCAATGTTACCGATTAATTAATTATATTTAACCAGACCATAAAGGCGGTAATTCCATTTGTCTCAATTAAATCCAACAGACCATATAGGCGGTAACAAGGTTATTACCTAAACCGACCATATAGGCGGAAACTACGTCTGAAATGTAAAACCGACCATATAGGCGGTAAATAAGGTTGTCACCTAAACCGGCCATATAGGCGGTAACTAATTAATCCAAATTTTAATTAAAATAAGGGAGATTAATCTAATTTATTATATTAAAAGTCTCACATTTTCACCCCAGCAGAATGAGATTACCTGTTCATGTTGTAAATGAAAACACACAAAATTTTATTAAATAAATAAAAAGAAAATACAAGAAAACTTAAATAAATACACAAGACACTTTCCTTTAGGTTTTCATGGAGAAATTCCTCCAAAGAAAGCATGAAAAATTTACAAAGTTTAGCTTGGTATTTATAGGCAAATCTAAAGGCTTCCACCAATTTATCTACCAATTGCTCCACCAAAAATGACATTAAACATGGTACAAAACATGGCACCAAACATGGCACCAAATCCTCCACCAAATATGCAAGCATGTTTGGTGGAAGTTTGACAATTTTTATTTTTTTATTTTATTAGTTTTTATTATTATGAAAATGATTTTAATAATTACACAAAACATACTTCCGAATGTTTTATCAATTTCTGTCATGGAAACTTCAGAATTCGAAATTATAATAAACCTCAAAGTTGTAGATCTTTGCGTCTTCGTTAATCTGGAACTTGAATCACCTCAATCCGATATCGGAGTAAAGAGTTATGGCAAAAATACAAAATTGCGCAAAGTTGGAATTTCCGAAATTGTACTTCGTTAGAACGCCATTTCAAGTTTCCAATCTCCAAAATCAAAATGTTAAGTCCAATTTTTGCCCGTATTTGACCCACATTTTGTCCTAAATGATTCCATTAAGTCCCAATTTTATTTTATTTGCAAAATAAACTAAAACACATCAAAACATTCATCAGACCCGAGAAACTAAACAAAATATTATGTAAAATGGGCGGTAAATATTGAAATATTTTCCGCTCATCAGCAGCCCCACCTTTGTTGGTAGCATAACCTCTGAACCATACACCAAAGTGAATGGTGTTTCCCATGTTTCCTCTTTTGGTGTGGATGAAAGCAATCATGTTGTTTTGAGTGACCTTAGTGTATGGTTGGGCTTCTACCCAATTGGTGAAGTAATCAGTAACCACCAGGACAAAGCGATTCTCCCATTTTACTACCGGGAGTTTCCCAATGATGTCCAAATCCTAAATGCTAAGGGTCAGTGGCTAACTATAGATTTCATCATTTCAGAGGGCTAATGTATCGAGTGTGCGTGTTTAAGGCACTTTTCACATCGTTATGCAAAATTTTTTGCACTATCCATCAGGTATAGCCAATAATATTCGGCGGTTAGGATTTGGTGTGCTAAACTTATACCACATATATGATTGACACATGTCCATGCATTCACTTGCTGTAACATATACTCCTGATCTTGCTCCCTAATGCATCGCATGAGTGGCTCATCGAACGATCTTTTGAACAATTCCTCTTCTTTCATTGCTTAACTGACTGCCTTCAATCAAAAATTTCTGGCTTCACCTCTGCCCTGTGGATGTGTTCCATTTTCTAAATAGTCTATGATTGGGTCCATCCAGTAGTTAGTGTTTCCCCCGATCATTAATAAACTCTCTGGTTCTGATCTATTGGGCTCTGGTCTGTCAGATTCTATTGGAGTAGGGCTTGGTGGTTTTGGTCAGTCCTTGGAGGTTCTGCTGTGGCAAGGTCTGATATTTAAAGTCTTTCGATCTCGGGGATTAATACTCGATTTTCCCTTCGATGCTCATCTGCTATCGCCTTCTTTGCTAGACTGTTGACTTTGTCGTTCGGTTCTCTCTTGAATTTTGTATCTCAACCCTTGTAAACTTCTCTATTGCTTTTTTCACTCTCCGTACATACTCATGTATTCTAAGGTCCTTGGCCTCATACCTCACATCCTGATGTCCTAACACCAATTTAGAGTGGTGGTTCACCTTAAATATCTTTATTCCCATCATGGTAGCTAACTTCAGCCCATACATCAAAGCCTCGTACTCTGCTTCATTGTTGGTGGAAGCATCTGAGAGCTTGAGAGCTTAAGAGCTTCTTCCATGAGCACTCTCGAGTCTGATTCGAGTATAACTCATAACCCAACCCCTCTTATATACACAGGTCCATCCAGCTGTTAGTGTTTCCCTCGATCATTAGTACACTCTCTAGTTCTAGTCCCCTGGGCTCTGGTCTGTCAGATTCTGTTGGAGTATAGCTTAGTGGTTTTGGTTAGACCCTGGAGGTTCTACTGTGGCAAGGTCTAATATATTGAGTTTTTCGATCTTGGGGATTGATAGTTGATTTTCTCTTCGATGCTCCTCTGTTGCCGCCTTCTTTGCCAGACCATCGACTATGGCATTCAGTTCTCTCTTTGATGTTTGTATCTCAACCCTTGTAAACTTCTCTATTGCTTTCTTCACTCTCCGTACATTCTAATGTATTCTAGGGTCATTGGCCTCAAACCTCTCATCCAACTGTCCTAACAATAATTTAGAGTGGTGGTTCACCTTTAATATATTTATTCCCATCCTGGTAGCTAACTCTAGCCCGTATATCAAAGCCTCGTACTCCACTTCATTGTTGGTGGAAATGTCTGAGAGCTTGAGAGCTTCTTCCATGAGCACTCTCGAGTCTGACTCAAGTATAACTAATAACACAACCCTTCTTATATTCGCAGCTTTGTCGGTGTGCAGAGTCCACTGAACAACATCTTCGGGTCGAGTCAACTGGTCATTCTTAATGAGCTCAAAACTCTGAATTTTGATTAGGAATTCTCATACTGTCTGTCTATTCCTTGATGTATCTGGCGCATAGCAGGTGTCATATATCCTCAGTTCGATTTTCCACTTGATGAGTCTCCTAGAAAGATATGGCTTCGATAGTACCTGTGTTAGTCTCCAAGACATGTCCCAAGACTAAGCATGATTAAAGTGCGAATAATCAAAGAGAGTTGTGGAAAAACTTACTTTGATCGGATGGGTTTCAAGACTTTTTATGCATTTCCATGGAAGCTCCAAGCTTTGAATGAAGTTCTAAACCCTTGGGTGAGTTTCTCTATCACATTGATCCACTCCTTTATGTGCTAGCATGAACAAAAATTGAGAGAAAATTTTCCCCTCCAATGGAAGATGGTTTCGGCAATTTGAGAGAGAATGAAGAGAGTGAATATTTCAATTTGGTTTCAATATCTAATAATGAAAAATTGAATTCCAAAGTTGGTACATGTCTTTTAAAATATTAAAGACAAAGTGTGTTGGAATGGTTTGTGTGTTGAATAAGCAATCCAATTCTTTTTCAACTATTACCAAATTCCATCACATGTCAAACATGTTGATGTAAGTTGGTGGGTCCCACTTTAAATTCTAAATTTAAGTCAGACACGCAACTTCGCTAGGGCCCGGGTTCGTTTAATTCTGAATTAAACGAATTTTCCGTTGCGACATAATTAAATCCATTTAATTAAATAATAATGCCTAGCAAAATTATTACGGAAGTCGCTCGCGAATTAATTCCAAATTAATTCGTTCGCTTGAATTAAAATCAAATTTTAATTCCACATTGAAATCAAATTTCAATTAATATATCTAATATATTATTTTAGCCCAATTAAATAAATTAAATAGTAAAATCTAATTTAACTATTAAATTTATTTTACCGATTAATTCCAAATTAATCGCGTTCTCTCTTCTCGACGAATTTATTCCCAGATAAATTCTCGACGCAATTAATCCCAGATTAATTCTCTCTTTTGATAATTAATTCCCAGATTAATTATTGCCGTAATTAATCCCAGATTAATTTTCTCTTTCATAATTAATCTCAGATTAATTTTCTGTTCGAGTCAAATCTCAACGGTGAATCTTCGGGAAGCGACCCAAGAGATTCCTGGATATGTTGGCAGTAAATACGGTTATCGGACTATCCGAATACGTGCGTACCTAGTACCACGTTCTTACCGATTTACAAGACATGGTTGGCTTCTAGCAAAGCACCGTGCCTACCCAATTCTCCAGAAATATTCTGTAAACGAATATGTAATCTTTGTCAGGCGTAGTATACGTAGTATTGCGTATTACGATCCAGTATCAGATGTCACATGCTAGGCCTGGGGCTGGAATTGTGTATGCCCCGTACGAAGCAAATATCAGATCTCTGGTAACTAGTCTCTATAATCGGATAAACATGACCTAGTCATATTATCCCGATAGCTGTAGCATACAAGAATACCAGTTCCTTATCTTACGTGATCATCATCTCCATATGACTGAAGTGATACTTTCATCTTGACATCACACCAAATACACTACGATTCTCAATATACCCAGAAGAGGCGTACACAGAACCTGTTAAAGCCCTGGACGACCAAAACCAAAGTATATTGATTGTCGAAAGTATTAGCGATGCAAGTCTCAGGTTAAGACCAAATACACCTACCCTGATACGGACTTCCATAGACACATAGTCATACTACCAATGGAATTCCGAGCGGTCTATCCACAGCGAAGCTATTTCCGTACCATCGGTAAACACAAACTCCTATTACACTTGCATGAGTATCCAATACCCAAATATGTGATAACTATGCCATTATGCTCCCATAACACGCACAAGTGCAATACTATTCTATTCCGCATTATCGATGTCCAATCTCGATAATACTACGACTAGGGATATTTTAATGATTAAACCTTAGTGGATTAATACTGTCTCATATCTTATTAATCTGGAACTAATCATATGGACTTTTATCATTTATATATCCCGGTAATCCAATTACAAATGATAAAAGAGCAATTTCCTTTGTCACATAGTTAATTTGTACAACAACACAATGTTCTGTACAAATAGTGATGCTATGGGTCATAATTGTCCAACAATCTCCCACTTGGCCTATAGCCAATCACTCAAGTGTTCTACACCTGAACTATGTATGGGTCGCTCAAACTTCTGCTGAGAAATAGTTTCCGTCATAGGATTTGCAAGGTTATCATCTGATGCGATTTATTCGATCATCACACCGCCACGATGTATGATCCGACGAATCAATGAAATAGTTGAAGTATATACTTGGATCGTTGATGAGACCATTAATTCTTTAGCCTGTGCTGTAGCCTAGCTCAGCTGCTAACAGAACTACTCCTAATCTAATTAGGAATTTTACAGATCCAAAATTGCTTCTATTGCTGCCTCAGCTACAGCAATATTCCACTTTTGTTGTTTATTCGGCAACAGTTTATTGTTTGGAAGATTTCCAGCTCACTGTTTCGTTTTTCAAACTATATAGTACCCTTGTTACGACTTGCTGTCGTTTTTGTCGGTTTGGAAACTTGCAATGGTGAACCCAGTCTCTTCAAGTTCTCCTTCTCCATAATTTAAAAGGCATCCTTAGTTCATCTAAGATACTTAAGGATATTCTTAACATCAATCCAGTGACCATCACCTGGATCGGCCCATTTGTGACTCAAATGCTCAAAGCATATGAGACACCAGGTCACGTACATTTCAAAATGTACGAGTTCTCGGAGAGTGCCAACAACTTTTAGATCTATCCCATTAGATCCTTATTCCTAGAATAAAGGTTGTTTCTCCCAAGTTGTCTACGGAGAATTTTCATGAAAGCCAAGCTTTCACCGATTATATTATGGGAATGTCATTTCCAAGAAATGATATGTCATCAATATATAGGACAATCATTGTTAGTGCGCTCCCACTAACCTCCTTATATACACAAGAATCATTTTCATTTTGAATTAAATCATATACCATTATGATTACATCAAAACGTTGGTTCCAAGAACGCAATGCTTGCTTCAATCCATAAATGGATCGAATTAACTTGCAAACCTTGTTTGCATGCTTTGGTACGATAAAACCGTTAGGATGTTGTAAACATCCTCCAAAAGGTTTCCGTTTAAGGAAAGCGGTTTTGACGTTCAGCTGCCATATTTCATAAATGAAACATGCAACATCAACAAGCATTATCCGAATGGATTTAGTCATGGCAACAAATGAAAAAGTTTCGTCGTAATCGACACTATGTCTTTGAAGATACCCTTTCTGTATAAGCCTAACTTTGTACATTTGTATGTTGCCATCCATGTATGTCTTCCTTGAAGACTCATATAGTACCAATAGGCACAATGCCTTCCGGTACAACAACCAGTGTCCAAACTTGGTTGGTATACATGGAATCCATTTCGGACATCATGACATTTTGCCATAATAGGGAGTCGATACCTTGTATCACTTCCTCATACGTAACCAGTTCGCATTCCTCAATAAGATTGACATCTTCATGAGGTGAGATCAGAAACCCATACCTCCCATGTTGTTTTCTGACTCTCTCTGACTTACGCGGTTCTTGTGTATTTGAAGATTATGATACAATTTCATCCCTGATGAACTGTTTGTGTTCCATTAAGGAATCGGTGCCTTGAACAGTATTACTCTGATTTTCATCGAGGTTTACTTTCCTCACACTTACCACTGCATATAGGTATTCCTCTTAGGAAAACCGCATGGAGAGCAACAATTACATTGTTCTCTTGTGAGTTGTATAAGTACTATACTTTGGTTTCCCTAGGATAACCTATAGATAAGCACTTATCCAATTTGGGTTCTAGTTTGGTATTATCCAAACGTTTAGAGTATGCCCAGCATTCCCAATCTTCAGGACTGAGAAACCCGGTTTCTTTCATGTTCATATCTAATATGAAATCTATCTAACAGATTTTTCATGGAACCTTATTCAAAATAAGTATTGCACTGTTTAAATGTATATCCTTAGAAGGAAAATGGTAGCTCAGAGCGACTCATAATTAACCTTACCATGTCCAACAAAGTTCGGTTTCTCTGTTCGGACACACCGTCAAATTGAGGTGTTCCGGGAGGAGTCTACTATGAAAGAATACTATACTCTTTCAAATAGTCGAGAAACTTATTGCTTAAGTATTTTCCACCACGGTCTAACCGTGATGGTTTAATACTTTAGCCGGTCTGTCTGTCAACTTCATGTAGAAACTCTTTGAATTTATCAAAAGTTTCTGATTCGTGTTTCAAAAGAAACACATAACCATAACGCGATGCCACATCCGTAAAGGTTACGAAGTGTTCATATCCACCTCTAGCCTAGCTAGACATGGGCCCACTTACATCAATATGAATGAGGGCTAACAGATCGGTGGCACTTGCACTTTTACCAAGTAAAAGGTGTTTTAGGCACTTTGCCTATTAGAACTAGATTTGTAGACATCATTTGAATTAGAATCAAATCCGTCCTAGTATCCACTCTTTGAAAGTGTGGATATACGAGTCTTGTTAATGTGTCCGAGACAACAATGCCACAAATAAGTCTCACCTGATTAATTCAGTTTGAGCTATTTGTTTGTCATGTTATATGTTTGAGATTCATTTATATTCAAAATATAAATACTGTTATTCACATCTAATGTGCTTATCTCAATATCATCTTTATAAAATAAAACACTTAGTGTTCTAAAATATAAAGGTATACTCGCAACGAGTTATACTTAGATATATAGATAATGTTTCTAGTCAAACTAGGTACATTTTAACAGTTTCCTAATTTATGTACATGCCCAAAGGGCAGTTCCAAAAATTAGGTTTCCACGATTAAAACAATGACTCACGTCCCATTTTCGACTCGTAGGTCAATCTCAACTGAAGTCAGTATCCTGCTTATCAGCAGATCCCGCACATTAGTACATATATTTATGTACCACATCCAGTATCTAAAATCTAATTTTAAAACCAGCAGTGGACATGTTTATAACAAACATACCTGAGGTCGGTGCCTTTCCCGTCTTCACTTCTTTCATGTCTGCCTTGTCCATACGGCAGTCACGCTTCCAGTGACCCTGTTTGCCACATTTTAGGCAGACATCTCGGGATATGTCATTTGTCTTCCTAGAAGACTGTGACGATTTTTGCCTTTTCCCTTTTTCCACACCCCAAAAGGCTTGGCCTTCTGGGATGTTGAAGTAAGATGCGCATTACGCTTTCTTGCCCTTTTTGCAAACTCTGGCTTTGTCTCCTTGAGCATAGCCATTAACTCTCCAAGAGTTTTTCTATTACAATTAATCCTTCTAAGATCTAAGGTTAGATCTATGAAGATCCTTCAATCTCAATATCATGGTTTAAGGATCTAATCCTTGGTTCTAACGAAGAAATTCAAGGAGTCAATGCGGTAAGCATGACAGATTGAGCACTAAAGTTATCATCACCTGAATCTTCCAAATATCACGTTCTACTATTTTCTCAATTCCGGGCTTAGGCCCGAGACATCACTCTATCAAATAAAGTAACTTCTCGGTTCACAGGACTATCCTGAGGTTTTATTCCCATTCTAAAATTAAAGCCATTTAAAGACATTTTCACCCAGGATTATGTTTTAAACGCTAATCTTTCAGTTATCTTGATTCCAATAGTCCAACTATCCAATCAACGATTTCGGGTGCAATCAAATATAATGATTACTATAGTCTAACTTTATAATCAACTACTACTTGATTGGTTAAATCCAAATATATTGATTACTATAATTCAATTATATAATCAACTATAAATGAAATAGTTTGAACACAGTCCAACTAATATTTAAAACAACAATTAAATATTAGTTCAACTAATATATTTATTTAAATAATGACGAAAATGAAATGAGCGCGTATTGGCAAGTATCTAAATGAAATTGCAAATTTAATACTTGCCTCCCACTATTTTTCGGTGAGCCTCTAACCTTTTGTTGAGTACTCGGGAAACCTAGTTTCCTAGTGGGTTAGGATCCCGTTAAATAACACACAACCATGACTTTGGCCAACAAGCTGTATGATATTTAACTAGGAGATCTCTAAGATCAATTGGATCTCATCCAACTCCTAGATACAGTAGGTGGACATCTAATTCCGAAACATATATCTAATAAATGCCAATATATTCCCTAACATTTTTCCTCTGAATCAACTAAGCCTTGGCTTTGGTACAACAAGCTTAATGATTCCAGTTAAGCGGGACCCATTGACCTTGGTGTTGGACAATTATGACTCATATCATCACTATTTGTACAGAACATGGTGTTGTTGTACAAATTAACTATGTGACAAAGGAAATTGCTCTTTTATTAGTTGTAATTGGATTACCGGGATATATAAATGATAAAAGTCCTTATGATTAGTTCTGGATTGAGATGATATGAGACAGTATCAATCCACTAAGGTTTAATCATTAAAACATCCCTAGTCGTAGTATTATCGAGATTGGACATCGATAATACGGAATATACTAGTATTGCACTTGTGCGTGTTATGGGGGCATAACGACATAGTTCTCATATATTTGGGTATTGGATACTCATGCAAGTGTAATAGGAAGTTTTGTTTACCGATGGTATGAAAACAGCTTCGCTCTGGATAGACCCCTCAGAATTCCATTGGTAGTATGACTATGTGTCTATGGAAATCCGAATCAGGGTAGGTGTATTTGGTCTTAACCTGAGACTTGCATCGCTAATACTTGCGACAATCAATATATTTTGGTTTTGGTCGTCCAGGGCTTTAACAGGTTCTGTGTACGCCTTTTCTGGGTATATTGAGAATCGTAGTGTATTGGGTGTGATGTCAAAATGGAAGTATCACTTCAGTCATATGGAGATGATAGTCACGTAGGATACAGAACTGGTACTCTTGTATGCTGCAGCTATCAGGATAATATGACTAGGTCATATTTATCCGATTATAGAGACTAGTTACTAGAGATTCGATATGTGCTTTGTACGGGGCAGACACAATTCCAGCCCCGGGCCTAGCATGTGACATCTGATACTGGATCGCAATACGCAATACTACGTATACTACGCCTGATATAGATTACATATTCTTTTAAGAATATTTCTGGAGAATTGGGTAGGCACGTTGTTTTGCTAGAAGCCAACCATGTCTTGTAAATCGGTAAATACTTGTTCGGATAGTCCGACGACCGGATTTACTGCCAACATATCCGGGGATCTCATGGGTCGCTTCCCGAAGATTCACCGATGACGTATGACTCGATCATTATTAATCTAGGATTAATTAATAGAGAGAGAAAATTATTCTATGATTAATTACGAAGAATTTTATATAGGATAAAATTCATGAAAAAAGAGAGAAAACGATTAATTTGGAATTAATCGATAAAATAATATATTTGATATATTAAACGAAATTAGATTTCGACGCGGAATTAAAATTGGATTTTAATTCGGGCGAACGAATTAATTTAGAATTAATTCGCTAGCGATGTGAATAGTAATTTTGCTAGGCATAATTATTTAATTAAATTTGATTTAATTACGTCGCAACGGAAAATTCGTTAATTCGGAATTAGCGAACCCGAGCCCGGGAGTGTTTGTGGGCCCACTCGGACTTCAAATCAAGTGGGGCCTATAAGTCACATCACGCGTCACATCATTAGTCATTCTTGTGATGTAAGTCACATCAACTTTGAGTGAAGTGATGCATGTCACTTTTGTGATTGATGGAAGTAGTTGAAGACTTTAAAGTCTTGTACTAAATTTTGAATTTGGTAATTGGTATTAGTTTTTGAAAACAAATACACAACATTATCTTCTCTTCTCCCTCTCTCTCTCACGGCATTCTTGCCATTTTCTCTCTAATTTCTTGGCTTGGCCGAGAACAAGAAGAAAGCAAAGGGAAATTTTGTGACAAAATTTCCAAGGTGCTAGCACACTAAATGAGTCTCACAAAGGTGATAGGGAAACTCATTCATGAGCATGGAATCCACACTCAAAGCTTGGAGCTTGAAGACCACACATGGAGGGTTGACCGAAACACAATGAGCACAAAAGGAGGGCTTGGCCGAGAGCTTCAATGGAGGAGAAATTTTTTTTGTGTTCATCGCATCCAAAAGCTGATCAAAGTGAGTATTCCACAACTTTACTTTGATGTATTCGCACTTTTCATAGCTTAATTTGATCTTGGTTTGACCTAGAAAACCCAACACTTGGAAAGCTTCGTAATCGATGTCGATGGACAAGAAGTGATCTTGACTTTGGCTAAAAAATCACAACTTGGACAAGACATACGATATGGAACAAAGCCTTCATGATTCAAACACATCCGCGATGGACAAAGGTCTTGACTTTGTCCAACAAACCAGTGCCAATCTTGGATCTTGAGAGAGAATCACTCAATGGAAGGAAAACGTTTAATATTTGTTGAGGGTTTTTCGCGTAATTGGCAACCAATTAATTATCTTTGATTAGGTCTCATCATACACCCTTAAGCATGCATTCTAAAAGCATAATAAGGTGCGAATAAATAAATTAATAATGATATGCAAATGGATATCTCACAAATTGTTCCTAGAACAAATCTCTTCATTTCCTCTCTCTCTCTAGCATAAATCTTACTTCTACCCAATTACATAACACTTCTAAGGAAACCTCATTTGTATTGAGGGGAATAGGTGAGAAGAGAAATACCATGAGAAAAGAGGTAATAGGCTGGACACGCATGTCCAATTTAATAAATTCTAAATTTATTACAACAATTTCCAAAATTGCCCTCACCCTTCTAATATCCATCTGATATACATTATTCATACATACATCCAAGTATTCACATATAGCATGTTATCAATCAATCTAATCCAATTAATTAATCTTTGATTAAGGATCATCCAATGTTCAAACAACAATTTGATTTGCGCGAGTCAAACTCGTTTAAGAATAAATACTCAAAGTACGTATTCTTGAATTATATCGAACTATAATTTTAAATCCAATTTAAATTATATTCAATACTAATTCATATTTAATTCCAAATTAAATAATTACACTTTTAAAGTACTTTTTAGACTTGGATTCCAAATCCAATCTTTATGAATCTCAAAGCCCCAATTAGTATCCGATACTATTCAATTAAAGTCCAATGGGCTTTCAATTAATTCATTAGGCATGGGCTTTGGCAATTATGGGTCAAACCCAAGATGCCAAGGCCCAATTAGGAATCACCCAATGCCAAAATCAATTTAGGCCCATTAGGCCCAATTAAATTATTTAAAGGCACAATTGTCATATTTGGATTTTATGGAAATGGTTTTAGGCCCAATTGGATCCAACCAATTATCCTAAACCAAATTGGCCCAACGAAGCCCATTAAGCCTAAATACAACAATTAAATTAATTCATTATTCCAAATTATAAATTAATTCAATTCAAGTGTAATTAGTACAATTAATCAATTAATCTAATATTTCCAAAATGCTAATTAATTCAATTAATCATACTTTACATTTTAATTTATGTCCAACACAAATTAAAGGAAAATAATTCATTATAACATGTTTCATGCTCACGGTTTTGACACGAAATAATTATGCAATTTGATTCCAATCCAATTAAATCAACATCCAATATACATTTCATGCCAACAACACATCCAATATGTCAAATTTCAAAAATTCCCATGAGCTTATCTAGGGTATATATTCGGCCAACCTATAGGATTTGGGGATTTTTGATCTAATCAATATTTCACAAATCCAATTAAACATTATATAAGCTCAACCAAATCACCAATTTGAAGAAATTATGTTCTAAACACAAAAACCCCAAATAAAGTCCATAAACCCTAGAATTCCAAATCAAGCTTAGGATGGCTCTGATACCATTGTTAGTCTCCAAGACATGTCCCAAGATCACTACGCATGATTAAAGTGCGAATAATCAAAGAGAGTTACGGAAAAACTTACTTTGATCGGATGGGTTTCAAGACTTTTTATGCATTTCCATGGAAGCTCCAAGCTTTGAATCTCCTGTATGTGCTAGCATGAACAAAAATTGAGAGAAAATTTTCCCCTCCAATGGAAGATGGTTTCGTCAATTTGAGAGAGAATGAAGAGAGTGAATAGTTCAATTTGGTTTCAATATCTAATAATGAAAAATTCACTTCCAAAGTTGGTATATGTCTTTTAAAATATTAAAGACAAAGTGTGTTGGAATGGGTTGTGTGTTGAATAAGCAATCCAATTCTTTTTCAACTATTACCAAATTCCATCACATGTCAAACATGTTGATGTAAGTTGGTGGGTCCCACTTTAAATTCTAAATTTAAGTCGGACAATCCAACACGCAACTTTGCTCGGGTCCGGGTTCGTTTAATTCCGAATTAAACGAATTTTCCGTTGCGACGTAATTAAATCCAATTTAATTAAATAATAATGCCTAGCAAAATTATTACGGAAGTCGCACGTGAATTAATTCCAAATTAATTCGTTCGATTGAATTAAAATCAAATTTTAATTCCACATTGAAATCTAATTTCAATTAATATATCTAATATATTATTTTAGCCCAATTAAATAAATTAAATAGTAAAATCTAATTTAACTATTAAATTTATTTTATCGATTAATTCCAAATTAATCGCATTCTCTATTCTCGACGAATTTATTCCTAGATAAATTATCGACGCAATTAATCCCAAATTAATTCTTCTCTTTTGATATTTAATTCCCAGATTAATTATTACCGTAATTAATCTCAGATTAATTTTCTCTTTCATAATTAATCCCAGATTAATTTTCTGTTCGAGTCAAATCTCAACGGTAAATATTCGGGAAGCGACCCAAGAGATTCATGGATATGTTGGCAGTAAATACGGTTATCAGACTATCCGAATACGTGCGTACCTAGTACCACGTTCTTACCGATTTACAAGACACGGTTGGCTCCTAGCAAAGCACCGTGCCTACCCAATTCTCCAGAAATATTCTGTAAATGAATATGTAATCTTTGTCAGGCGTAGTATACATAGTATTGCGTATTACGATCCAGTATCGGATGTCACAAACTAGGCCTGGGGCTGGAATTGTGTCTGCCCCGTACGAAGCACATATCGGATCTCTGGTAACTAGTCTCTATAATCGGATAAACATGACCAAGTCATATTATCCCGATAGCTGCAGCATACAAGAGTACCAGTTCCTTATCCTACGTGATCATCATCTCCATATGACTGAAGTGATACTTCCATCTTGACATCACACCCAATACACTATGATTCTCAATATACCCAGAAGAGGCGTACACAGAACATGTTAAAGCCCTGGACGACCAAAACCAAAGTATATTGATTGTCGCAAGTCTTAGTGATGCAAGTCTCAGGTTAAGACCAAATACACCTACCATGATACGGACTTCCATAGACACATAGTCATATTACCAATGGAATTCTGAGGGGTCTATCCAGAGCGAAGCTGTTTCAATACCATCGGTAAACACAGCCTCCTATTACACTTGCATGAGTATCCAATACCCAAATATATGAGAACTATGTCGTTATGCTCCCATAACACGCACAAGTGCAATACTAGTCTACTATGCATTATCGATGTCCAATCTCGATAATACTACGACTATGGATATTTTAATGATTAAACCTTAGTGGATTAATATTGTCTCATATCTTATAATCTGGAACTAATCATATGGACTTTTATCATTTATATATCCCGGTAATCCAATTACAAATGATAAAAGAGCAATTTCATTTGTCACATAGTTAATTTGTACAACAACACAATGTTCTGTACAAATAGTGATGATGTGGGTCAAAATTGTCCAACAACCTTCCAGCCTCTGATGTAGGGTCTCCTTCAGCCACTTTAGATTCTTCAGAGGGTGTAGCCGCTTCTGCAGTTAGTCCCACTTCTATCTAAGATCTTTCAAAAAATAATATATTATAAATGTATATGGCCTTTGGGCTTCACTTTTTCTTATTGTACCCCATATCATTTTCCATATAAATAAAATAATTATTTTCTTTTCAGATCCCCTTGTCTTTTCTTTATTTTTGAATACAAAACAAGGTCATGGATCTTTGATAATGTTGGCCCACATTCTAGTGAGTCATCTTGAGCGTATTCGATTGGATTAGCAGGATCCTCTCAGGCATAAGTTTATCCTCAGCAACATAATGCTAGAGTATATGGTCGGGATAAGCCACCTGCCTCATGAGACTGGTGGATTGGGCCATCCTCGTGTCGAAGGCCAAAACTGATATTTGGGGAGCAAATATAAAAGAGGCTCTATCCCTTTTATTCCAGAGTCGGCCACAGACATTGGTACTTCCTTGCATGCAAGGTTCTACCCTGCTGATTTTGTTGAGGCCACTTTATTCCATCCGGATAGCTACATGGATTTCAATAAGTTCTTCCCTTTCGAGGTTACACATAATGTCCTAGTTGGGAGTACGAATGACTGGTACTCGTGGGGAGTCTATATGGAACTCTGAGTCTGAGAAGAGCCTCGTTGGGAGTGGTAAGGGCTGGTACTCGTGGAGTTACTGGGACTATAAAGCAGAGGCAGGAGACAGTCAGAGGAGGCATCATTCTACAGCTGCTTTCTAGCTAAGGAATGCGTGCAATATTGCTAAAAAAATGCCCATAAGGGAGTCGCGACGCCCACCCTAGGTATGTGAATGTGTTTTAAATAGTTTAATAACATGGCATATGGTCTAGGGTGTCTACTCTTGCATTTTCATATGCCATAACATGTTTAGATGCATGATATTCTAAGTCATAAAATGTGATTTTATGTAAGTTAATAGTTAAATTAAAATATGATATGAGATTAATTTGTTTTATGAGTGCATTAAATTTTCATTGGTATATCGGATGGAAACCCATAAATTAATTCCATAACCGGCTCCGAATGGACAGTTATATAGTCTGCACTCATGATACAATTCCATGTACCATTGGAATTTATAACGTGCTTAAATCAATTAAATAGTTTAATTACATTTGGTCCATTCGTTGAATTCTAAAATTTTAAAACATTTTAGTGAACTAATATTTTAAAAGTTAAAATAAATTAAACCACTAAAGCGAATTTGATTAAATAGTTTAATTAAGTTAAAATGATTAGTAGAGACTAATCAGTATTAGGAATAAAATTTTATAGAGTTTAAATTGGTTAGATCATTAATAGTCCACTATATATGGATCATGCGTCATGTTTAATTTTATGCCTAATTTTTTGACAATTTTAGTACGCGATGAATTAATATTGAATGCGCGTTTATTTATTTATTTCAACCATGACATCTTCAATTATTGCAATTCTCAAATAAGACAAATAAACCGGGGAAAATTATGTAAAATGGAAAAGTGACATGAATTCTATATTGGTCTGTGAAGACCTTAAATTTGTCCTGACGGAGGAATGTCCTCCTAAGCCAGCCTTAAATGCTGGCAAAGCTGTACGCAATGCCTATAATAATTTTATGAAGTCAATGAGAAAGCCTACGGCTATTTGATAGCAGGGATGCTTGAGGTTCTTGCTGAAAAACATGAGCCTATGGCGACAACATCTTTAATAATACAGTCATTACAAGACATGTTTGGGCAGCCTTTGGAGCGGCAACAACATGAGGTTGTCGTCTCAGTGTTAGCCGCAAGGATGAAGGAATGTTCATTAGTCCGAGAGCCTGTTTTAAGGATGATGTCTCATCTCAACATGGCTGAAACTCTTGGTGCTCATATTAATGAGCGAAGCCATGTGACTATGATCATGGAAACCCTTCCGAAGAGTTTCCTGCAGTTTAAAAGCAATTATTCTATGAAAAAATTATATTTTACGTTGACACAACTGCTAAATGAGCTCACCAGTTATGAGTCCATTCTTGGACCTCGTAAACCTAGTGTAGAGGCAAATGTTGCTGAATCTTCTAGATATGCAAAGATCAAGAAGAAAGACACTGGGAAGGCAAAGGATAAGGCAAAGCCAATGAAAGAGAAGAACAAGAAAGGCTCCAAGGATTCCAAGCCCAAAGGTAAATGTTACCATTGCAAAAACGATGGCATTGGAAGAGAAATTATCCTAAATACTTTGCTAAGCTTTAAGAGAAAAAGAATACAGATAAATACGATTTACTTGTTATCGAATCTATATTAGTGGAAGATGATAAATCTGCATGAATTGTTGATTCTGGAGCCACTAACCATATTTGTTCTTCTTTGCAGCTACTTGACTCATGGAAGGACCTTACTGAATGTGACTTTGTCATAAGAGTCGGGACATGGGATGTTATTTCAGCTAAAGCATTGAGAGTTTCCAATTTAAGCTTTTTAAATAACAGTTATTTAAAATTGAAAAATGTGTTGTTTATTTTTAGTTTTTGCAGGAATTTGATTTCTGTATCTAAACTCATGGAAGATGGTTTCTCCATTTCTTTTGATAATAAATTGGTTATTATTAGTATAAATGGATTAATAATATACTCATGAAACTTTCAAAATAATCTATATATAATAAGGCCGTTACCACATAATACACTGCTAAATACTGAAATGTTTAAGGTTGTAAAACCTAAAACAAAAGGAAAAAGATTTCTCATGATGACATATATCTATGACATCTTAGACTTGGACACATTAATTTTGTCTGGATAGATAAATTAATAAAGAATAGAGTTTTAAATCACTTAAACTTGATATTTTACCGATCTATGAATCCTATCTAGAATGTAAAATGACCAATAGACCTTTTACTGGAAAAGATATAAGAGCCAACCAACGACTTGAGCTAATACATTCGGAAGTTTGCGGACCGATGAATGTAAAAGCCTGAGGTGGTTATGAATACTTTTATTGATGATTATTCAAGATATGGATTTGTTTACCTAATGCAACATAAGTCATATACTTTTGAAAAGTTCAAAGAGTATCGTGTTGAGGTTGAGAACCAACTAGGTAAAACCATCAAAAATCTATGATCGGATCATGGAGGAGAATACATTGCCAGAGTTTTCGAGGAATTCTTAGTAGAGCATGGAATAGTTTCATAACTCACAGCACCTGGAACACCACAATGAAATGGTGTTGCCGAAAGGAGAAATCAGACCCTACTAGACATGATGAGATCAATATTTAGTTACAGCACACTACCTAGTTAATTCTGAGGGTATGCATTGCAAACTGCAATGTATATCCTGAATGTAGTTCCATCTAAATCTGTTCCTAAGACTCCATTAGAGTTATGGAATGGTCGTAAAGCTAGTTTACGACATTTCCACATATGGGGGTGTCCAGCACATGTGCTGAAGAACAATACTACAAAGCTGGAGACACGTTCAAGGGTATACCTATTTGTAGGCTATCCTAAGGAAACTAGGGGTGGGTTCTTTTATTTCACAAGATAACAAAGTATTTATGTCGAAAAATGCTATATTTCTTGAGGAGGACTATATTAGATAGTTTAAACATCGAAGTAAAATATTACTTGAGGAGTTACTTGTTAGTACTACCAGTACACCATTGTCAACTGTTGACAGAAACATAACACCTTCAATATTTGAGCATCAGATATAAGTTTATCAGAATAATATACCACTTAGTCGTAGTAGGAGGGTTGTACGACAACCTGAACGCTATCTAGGAAATAGAGAGGCATAAGTTGTTGCTTTAGTGATGGTATAGATAATCAATTGACTTATCGTAGTGCAATGGGTGATTTTAATAAAGAGGAATGGCTCAAAGCTATGAACATCGAGATGAAGTCTATGTACTCTAACTCAGACTAGGAACTTGTAGACCAACCTGATGGAGTAAAACTCATAAGTAGCAATTGGATCTAGAAGATAAAAAGAGTAGTGGATGGGAAGGTACAGACCTTCAGGGCTAGGCTAGTGGCCAAGGGTTATACACAGAAAGAGGGAGTCGACTATGAAAAGACTTTCTCGCCAGTAGCCATGCTAAAATCCATCCTCATTATTCTTTCCATGGCCACATATTATGACTATGAGATTTGGCAAATAGATGTCAAGACTGCATTATTGAATGGCAATCTTGATGAGAGTATCTATATGGTACAACTAGAGGCGTTCATGATCAAGGTCAGGAGCAAAAAGTTTGCAAGCTGCAAAGGTCCATTTATGGACTTAAGCAAGCATCACGATCTTGGAACATAAGATTTGATACTACGATCAAGTCTTATAATTTTGAGCAGAACGTCGATGAGCCTTGTGTTTACAAGCGCATTATTGATGATAAAATGGTTTTTCTCGTTTTGTATATCGATGATATTTTACTCATTGGGAATGATGTAAAGATATTATCGGATGTAAAAATATGGCTAGATAACCAATTCCAAATGAAATATTTGGGAGAGGCACATTATATACTTGGGATCCAAATCATTCAAAATCACAAGACACGACTCTTACCAATGTCTCAGGCATCCTATATCGATAAGATTCTTGTGAGATTTGGAATGAAGAATTCCAAGAAAGGTAATTTGCCTTTCAGACATGGAATTCATTTGTCGAAAAAACAGTCTCCTAAGACACCTCAATGAGTTGAGGAAATGAGACATATCTCATATGCCTCAGCAGTTGATAGTCACATGTATGCTATGTTATGCACTGTAGGAAACGCTTTCCTAGCACAGCGGAAACGTCTTAGGCACCCAGATTGGACTTGAAAAAATTTGTTGCTCTTCCCTTCCTCTGGCCGAATGCAACCAGCAACAACAATGAAATTTTGTTTCTGTTTCGGACAAAATTTCAGCCCCGGAACTCCCCCGAAACAGTCCCCGAACAACCCCCGAACTGCACCCAAATTAGCCCCTGATTTTCGTGACTAACAAAGATGTTTCAGGTCTGATTTTTTACTCAAAAATCAGTCCTCACACAGCCCCAAAAAGTCCCCAAGTGTTTCCCAAAATTCCGGATTAAATAAAATTCAAACCGAGCCCCGAATCAATTATATGTTGCACGGCAATGGACAATGAAACACCCCACTGTCGTGAGATGTAGTAGATGAAAAGAATATTTTTGGTTCAACGCCACAAGGTCTTTCGAGCTATTTCTCACAACCAACAGAAAAAAAGTGTGGGCTACACTCACTAAATGAATCCCTAAACCTTTTAGAGATTACTAGTCACACTTGTATTTTTCTTGTTTTTCTTCTTGTTCTTATTTTTTCTTTTCTCAACAATTGAGAGAGAATGATGAAGAAGATGGAGGTTAGAGTTATAATGAGAGGCTTGGGAAAAAGAAAAATCATATTTTCCTTTTTATACTTAGGGTTTAATTTTACAAAATAAAACAAAACCCTAAGCCTTCCCACCATCCATATCTTTGGCTAAGGCATAGAAAAAATATTAATTTTGTAACTCCAATATTAACTTTCCATAAAGCCAATATATGTTACAAAAATAAATATTTAATTAATCTTTTGAAAGTCATAAATTCCAAAATAATACCAAGGATTTATTATTTCCAAAATAAATAAAACTCTTCCCGTTATTACATGAAGAAATCGGCCACCACAAGGAATAATAAAAAAAAATTGTAACATTAAGCATTCAATTCCATAATTGAAATATATGTTAGAAAATTAAAGAGTTACCACCTTTCATAAAAGTGTAACTTCCAAATTTAATTCAAGGGTTTCCAAAACCCAAATTTGTAATTCCAATATTAGCCTTCATTTAAATTATATTAAATATAATTTAACAATAATAAATAATTATCATATAATCGTTTATTATATAAACCATATATTAACTTTTAATATATAGTTCCAAGTGTGACAAATAATATTATTAATCATATTAATAATATTTATACATATGTGAGTATACAATTGGACCATCCAATTATATTAAATCCGCTATAGTAAATTGAGCTAGAACGGGGACCAAATGGACCTACGGTTCCGAGCTCCAATAATCTCGAAATATTAATTAAGCTCTTAATTAAATACTCTGAATTATTAACTCCTGGTTATTCCACTAAAAACCTGAAGCTGCACTCTCGTTGCCTCATATGATATATTAAGCCGAACCAAGTCGGTGTCCATCGATATAGTCATTACATACGAATTGACCCTTCACGAGTATCTTGTAATTAGAGCCGGGTCATAATATTCGTTATACCCCTCTAATTATTTTTACCTTAAGTACCATTGATTCTTTAATGAATGATTTATTCATAACTATTATGAATTTTAATCTTTCTATTCGTAATAGAAAGACTTGAGCGCTCAAACCGTTCAAGTACCGAATCAACCCTTAAGAAAGATATTCATCTACTTCTCGCAAAAAGGAGTGAACTCTATATCTATGTAAAACGTTCCCAGCAACACAACAGACCATGCCCCCAAAGTACGTAGCTATTGTTCGGGACTGCTACACCAACCTTACCTTTGTAAATCAAATAACATAGCATGCCATGCAGGAGTTCGTAGTACACTCAAGATTAAGATCAATCTATATATGATAATCTAGTAGATCGAAATGACTTTCTTTGTTTAACGGATATTATAAGAATGTCATTTCCATCTAGGTCCAGTCCTATATGATCACATCATACAAGGTGCCTCCATTCTCATGTCTCTACATGGACGATCCCGGATCAAGGTCGCCATACAAATATAGAATGGACCGCAGCTATAAATAAACCACAAAAAAGTAACCGTTTTGTTTGCTCTCTATGGACTATTTGAGATTACTAACTTCAGACTTAAATCCTCTTGTGTTTGACACTCATACACTAAGTCTGAAGGCATATAAGTAATCTAAGGTATTCAAGATAATTTATAATATGCGAAAATTAAACAAACACTTTGATAAATGAATAATGCATCGTTTTATTTCAAAACACATAAAACCGTTTACATCACATGTAGCTCTAGGGCATACATCCCAAAAATCTCCCACTTGCACTAGAGCAAATGGGACATGTCACGTAATCCTAGACCATCTAGGTGACCTTCAAACACTTTAGCCGACAAGGTCTTTGTAAAGGGATCAGCCAGGTTCTCTACGAATGCAATCTTTATGACAGTGATGTCTCATCTCTGCACTATCTCCCTGATGAGATGATATTTCCTCTCTATATGCTTTCCCCTCTTGTGGCTTCTTGGTTCTTTGGAGTTTTCCACTGCACCACTATTATCGTAATAAAGTGTGAGTGGTCTATCCATATCTGGAACAACTTCCAGATCTCCCAAGAATTTACGAAGTCAGACTGCTTCCTTAGCTGCTTCACAAGCTGTTACATATTCAGCCTCCATAGTGGAGTCAGCAATGCAAGATTGCTTTATACTCCGCCATACTATAGCCCCACCACCTAGGGTAAACACTGATCCAGATGTTGATTTCCTAGAATCGACATCTGTCTGAAAATCAGAGTCTATATATCCCCTTAGGATCATATCCTTACCGGAATACACAAGTATATAATCTCTCGTTCTCTTAAGATACTTAAGAATGTTTCACAGCCACCTAGTGATCCAATCCTGGGTTCGACTGAAACCTACTGACTACTCCCACTGCAAAACAGATGTCTGGTCTCGTGCATAATATAGCATACATGAGACCGCCAACTGCTGAGGCATATGGGATAGTCTCATTTCCTCAACATCTTGAGGTGTCTTAGGAGACTGTTCCTTTGACAAATGAATTCCATGCGATAAGGCAGATTGCCTTTCTTGGAATTTTGCATCCCAAATCACACAAGGATCTTGTCGATATAGGATGTCTGAGATATAGCTAATAGTCGTTTCTTGCGATCCCGAAGTATCTAAATCCCAAGAACATAACTGGCCTCTCCTAAATCTTTCATTTGGAATTGGTTAGCTAGCCAGGTTTTCACGTCCGATAATATCTTTACATCATTCCCAATGAGTAAAATATCATCGACATATAAAACAAGAAAAATCACATTCCCGTCAATGACGCGCTTGTATACACAAGACTCATCAACATTCTGCTCAAAGTCATAAGACTTGATCGTGGTATCAAATCTTATATTCCAAGATCGAGATGATTGCTTAAGTCCATAAATGGACCTTTGTAGCTTGTAAATCTTTTGCTCTTGACTTTGGGCTATGAACCCCTCTGGTTGTATCATATAGATGCTCTTATCAAGATTGCCATTCAAGAATGTCGTCTTGACATCCATTTGCCAAATTTCATAGTTATAATATGTGGCAATGGATAGAAGAGTGCGGATGGATTTGAGCATGGCTACTGGTGAGAAAGTTTCCTCATAGTCAACTCCCTCTTTCTGGGTATAACCCTTGGCCACTAACCTAGACTTGAAGGTCTGTACCTTTCCATCTGCTCCCCTCTTCCTCTTGTAGATCCACTTGCAACCTATGGGTTTCACCCCATCAGGTTGATCTACAAGTTCTCAGACTTAGTTGGAGTACAAGGACTCCATCTCTAGATTCATGGCTTTCAGCCATTGCTCTTTGTCAGAATCATCCATTGCACTACGATATGTCAATGGATCATCTATACCATCGCTAGATGCGACAATTTGTGCCTCTCCAACCCCAAGGTAACGATCAGGTTGTCGTACAACCCTCCAATTGTGTCTAGATGGTAGATCATTCTGACGAACTTGCATCTGACTCTCAGATGTCGAAGGTGCTATGTATTTGTCAACTGTCATTGACGATGGTGTGATGGTCGAACCAGCAAGTAACTCCTCGAGTAACACCTTACTTCGAGACTTGAACTCCCTCATATAGTCCTCCTCTAGAAACGTAGCATTTTTCGATACAAATACTTTGTTATCGTCAAGACTATAGAAGAATCCACCCCTAGTCTCCTTAGGATAGCCTACAAATAGGCACACCTGAGAATGTGGCTCCAACTTTGTAGTCTTATTCTTCAGCACATGTGCTGGACACCCCCATATGCGGAAACATCGTAAACTAGTTTTACGACAATTCCACAACTCTAAGGGAGTCTTAAGAACAAACTTAAATGGAACTACATTAAGTATATGCATTGCAGTTTGCAGTGTATATCCCCAGAACGAACTAGGTAGTGAGCTATAACTAAACATAGATCTCATCATGTCAAGTAGGGTCTGATTTCTCATCTCCGCAACACCATTTTACTGTGGTGTTCCAGGTGTTGTGAGCTGCGATATTATCCCATGCTCAACTAAGAATTCCTTGAAATCCCCATCAAGGTATTCTCCTCCACGATCTGATCGTAAAGTGTTGATTGTTTTACCTAACTGGTTCTCAACCTCAGCACGATATTCTTTAAACTTTTCAAAAGTATCTGATTTGTGATGCATTAGCTAAACATACCCATATCTAGAATAGTCGTCAATGAATGTGACGAAGTATTCATAACCACCTCAAGATCTTACATTCATCGGTCTACAAACATTCGAATGTATTAGCTCAAGTGGTTGACTGTCTCTTATACCTATTCCAGTAAATGGTCTCTTGGTCATTTTTCCTTTTAAAAAGGATTCGCAGACTAGTAAGGTTCCGAGCTTTAACTAGTTTAAGGCTCCGTTCTTTATCAATCTGTTTATCAGGTCAAGGTTGATATGACCAAGTCTAAGATGCCATAGATATGTGTCATCGTGAGAAATCTTTGGCTGTTTAGTTTTAGGTTTCTCAACCTTAAACATTTCAGTGTTGAGCAGTGACCTATGTGTTAACGGTCTTAACACATACAAGTTATTTTCTGAATTTCCTATGCATATGGTTAATCCATTTCTACCAATAATAACCAAATTGCTATTAAAAGAAACTGAATAACCATCATCCAAAAGTTTAGAAACAGAAATCAAATTCCTGCGAAAATCAGGAATGAATAACACATTGTTCAAATTTAAATAACTGTTATTTGTAAAATTTAAACGAGAAACTCCCACTGCTCTTATTGAAACAGCATCCCTTGTCCCGACCCTCATGGTGTAGTCACCTTCAGCAGGGTCCCTCCATGAATCAAGTAGCTGCAAAGAAGAACAAATATGGTTAGTGGCTCCAGAGTCAACAATCCAGATGGATTTATCATCCTCCACTAATAGAGATTCGATAACGAGTAAATCATATTTACTTGTTTCCTTTTTCTCCTTCAGCTCAGCAATGTATTTAGGACAATTCATTTTCCAATGCCCATTTTTGTTGTAGTGGAAACATTTTCCTTTGGGCTTGGCATCCTTGGAGCCTTTCTTGTTCTTCTTCTTTATGGGCTTCCCCTTAGCCTTCCCAGTGCTTTTCTTCCTCATCTTTGCAGATTTAGAAGACTCGGCAACATTTGCCTTAGCATCAGACTTACGAGGATCCACAAGCATAGACTCGTAATGGGTGAGCTCATTAAGTAGTTGGGTCAAAGTAAAAGTCAACTTGTTCATAACATAGTTGCTTTTAAACTGCAGGAAACTCTTCGGAAGAGTTTCCATAATCATGGACACCTGGCTACGCTCGTTAATACGAGCTCTATGGGTTTCAGTGGTGTTGAGATAGGTCATTATCCTCAAGACGTGCTCTCGGACTAATGTCCCATCCTTCATCCTAGAAGTCATCGCTGAGACCATGGCCTCATTGCGTTAATGCTCCGAAGGCTGCCCAAACATGCCCTGCAATGAATCCATTATCTGCGATGCTAGATCCATAGGTTTATGCTTTGCAGCAAAAACCTCAGACATCCCTGCTAGCAAGTAGCAGCGGGCTTTCCTATTTGCTGCGACCCATTTCTGATAGGTATCATGCACATCTTGGCCAGCGTTTCTGGCCAGTTCGGGAGGACTCTCCTCCGTCAGGATAAATTTTAGGTCTTCACATACCAGGATAGTGTTCATGTTACTTTTCCACTTAACATAGTTTTCTCCCGTTAATTTATCGTTTGAAAGTCTGGAAATAGTTGGAGAAACAATGGCTGAAAAATAAAATAAACATGCTTTTAACATTCATTCATCACATATTAAAATCATCAAATAATTTTGGCATAAAATTAAACATGATGCATGAACCATGAATAACGAATTAGAAACCTAAGAGAATTACTATGCCACGGAAATCTATCATCCCACAAGTAAGTGCCGTCGTAGGGTAGGTCAAGTACTTGCATGATAGATCGAGACAATCTCAGTTGATTAATATATGCGGGAATAACTCTTATTCATATATTAAATAACTATTGTTTCATTCGATCAAGGAGTTTTATAAAACAAGTAATTATTCCTTTGTGAGTGTAACTCGCCGTTTCGGGATTCTTGGAGTTAACGAGTGAAGTGCCACCGTAGGGTAGGTCAGTTCACAAGATACATCTAGAATCTCTATCATCTCGGAACCCAAACCAGATATTGACCCAAAATGGACACCATCCGTATGGGGACGAAAGCAAAGCCGTCTCGAGGCGCCTTTTGAATCTCACATTTTCGGACTAACAACGGAGATCGCGGGATATACTGTCGTATAGCCCTCTCCCACTCACTATTTTAATATTAAGGTTTCCATTTATAAAATATCTAATATTTTATTTTAACTAGTGTGGATAAAATTATGCCCGCTAAATCATAATTGTTATTAACACTAGTTCAACATTAGTGACCTAACTAATTTTAACTCTTAAAATTTTATATCACTAATTTTCCATTAGTCTCTACTAATAGTATCACTCAATTAAACTAATTTAATTGGAGTGGTATTAGTGACCTATTATATTTTAACTCTTAAAATACTAGAACACTAATAGGTTTAAAATTTTAGAATCCTAAAAGGTCAAATTTGAATTAAACGATTTAATTAATCTTAGTGCGTTATAAAATCCAATGGTACGTGGAATTATATCCCGAGTGCAGACCATATTATCGTCCATTCGGATTCGGCTATGGAATTTATATCCAGGTTTCCATCCTATATACCAATGAAATTTATTATGCACTAATTAAGCCCAATATATTAGAATTCAAATTTTTAAACCATAAATCCAATTAATTATTTTCCATGCATATCATAATCTAATTTAAACATTTTAAATCACATAAAATCATATTTTATGTCTATAATGATAATGCATCTAAAACATGTTATGGCATGTAAAATGCAAGAGTGTGTACCCTAAGCTATATGACATGTTATTCAAAAAATTCGAAATAAACATACATATAACATAAAATTATTTTGCATTGACCGGGCTTTTATTTTTCCTATACTAATCTAATTAGTACATCAAATATACCAAGGCATCCATTGGTCTTCAAATCCAGCTCCAAGGTGGTGTTGGCTCATTTTGTGACTTCGGTGCTCTAAATTAAAAAAATCGAAATTTTACATTGAAAAATAAAATTACAACAATTGTAAACAATGGCCTTATGGCCATACATGCTAAAAAAAACCAACTACAAAAATAAGAGCCGGAAAAATTTACGACCAATGCAAAAATCATTCATCACATGAAATAACTATAAACATTCATCACATGAATATTCTTTTGTGCCCACTCATCTAAACATGCATATCATATTTATAACTCATTTAAATACATAAAAAATAGAAACCTTAAATGAAAAAGAGAAGGGTTAAGAACATTTTTCAACCTCGCTCTCGATGACAATTGTAGGAAACGTTTTCCTAGCGCAGGGGAAACGTCTTAGGCACCCGGATTGGACTTGAAAAATTTTTCTGCTCTTCCATTCCTCTGGCCGAATGCAACCAGCAGCAACACTGAAATTTTGTTTCTATTTCGGACAAAATTTCAGCCCCGGAACGCCCCCGAAACAGTCCCCGAACTGCAGTGAAATATTGGACTATTTTGGACCTGTTATGCGCCTGAACTGCACCCAAATCAGCCCCTGATTTTTGTGACTAACAAAGATGTTTCAGGTCTAATTTTTCACTAAAAAATAATTCCTAACACAACCCCAAAAAGTCCCTAAGTGTTTCTCAAAATTCCAGATTAAATAAAATTCAAACCGAGCCCCGAATCAATTATATGTTACACGGCAATGGACAATGAAACACCCCACTGTCGTGAGATGTAGTAGATGAAAAGAATAATTTTAGTTCAACGCCACAAGGTCTTCCGAGCTATGTCTCACAACCAACGGAAAGTAGTGTGGGCTACATGTTGGAATATTATGACCCATAGCATCACTATTTGTAAAAGACATGGTGTTTTTGTACAAATTAACTATGTGCGTGAAGAATAATTTTGCAGTTTCTTCTGCCTTACAATACTTCGGTGCTGGTATGAATGTTGCATATTTGGAGAACCTATCAATAATTACCAAGATGTTGGTTAGTTCACCAATTTTTGGAAGGTTGGTTATGAAGTCAAGAGAGACGCTCTCCCATTGCCTGTTGGGGACACTCAATGGTTCTAATAACCCAGGAGTCTTCAACTTCTCCACTTTATCCTGTTGGCAAATAAGACAAGTCTTCGTGTACTCAATCACATCATCCCGCATCAAAGAAAATTGCCCTTTTATCATTTTGTAATTGGATTACTTGGATATATAAATGATAAAAGTCCATATGATTAGTACCGGATTAATAAGATATGAGACAGTATTAATCCACAAAAGGTTTAATCATTAAATATCCCTAGTCGTAGTATTATCGAGACTGTACATCGATAATGTGGAATAGGCTAGTATTACACTTGTGCGCGTTATGAAAGCTTAACGGCATAGTTCTCATATATTTAAGTATTGGATACTTATGTAAGTGTGATAGGAGGTTCTGTTAGCCGTTGGACCGGGAACAGCTTCGCTCTAGATAGACCCCTCGAATCCCATTGGTAGTATGACTATGTGTCTATGGGAATCCGAATAAAGGTAGGTGTATGTGGTCTTAACCTGAGACTTGCATTGCTAATACTTGCGACAATCAGTATACTTCGGTTTTGGTCGTCCGGAGCTTTAACAGGTTCTGTGTACGCCTCTTCTAGGTATACTGAGAATCGTAGTGTATTGGATGTGATGTCAAGACGGGAGTATCACTTCAGTCATATGGAGATGATGATCACGTAGGGATACAGAACTAGTACTCTTAAATGCTACAACTATCAGGATAGTATGACTAGGTCATGATTATCCGATTACATAGACTAGTTGCTAGTGATCCGATATATGCTTCGTACGGGGCAGACACAATTCTAGCCTCAGGCCTAGCATGTGACATCCGATACTATGTATTACGCAATACATAGTATACTACGCCTGATACAGATATATATTCCTCGTTGAATATTTCTGGAGAATTGGGAAGGCACGGTGTTTTGCTAGAAGCCAACCATGTCTTGTAAATCGGTGAGAACGTGGTACGGGATACACGCACGTGTTCGGATAGTCTGATGGCCGTATTTACTGCCAATATATCCAGGGATCTATTGGGTCACTTCCCAAAGATTCACCGATGACATTTGACTCGAACAGAATTAATTTGGGATTAATTATAAGAGAGAAAATTAATATGGGATTAATTACGGCAAAAATTTATCTGGGATTAAATTCGTCTAGAAGAGAGAACGCGATTAATTTGGAATTAATCGGCAAAGTAAATTTAATAGTTAAATTGGATTTTACTATTTAATTTATTTAATTGGGCTAAAATAATATATCGGATATATTAATTGAAATTGAATTTCAATACGGAATTAAAATTGGATTTTAATTCGAGCGAACGAATTAATTTGGAATTAATTCGTAAGCGACTTTCGTAATAATTTTGCTAGGCATTATTATTTAATTAAATTGGATTTAATTACGTCGTGACTGAAAATTCGTTTAATCGGATTAAACGAACCCGAGCCCATAGTGTGTTGTGTAAGCCAACTTGAATTTTGAATTCAAAGTGGTGGGACCCACTAACTTACATCAACTTGTCACAAGTGTGATGGAAGTAGTTGGTTGCATTTAATGTAACTTTTTACACAACCAAAGCTTCTTTAACAAGTTTTGTTTTTGAAAAACATATACTTGACTTTTTTTTTTGAAACAATACAACACAAAAAGCTTCTCTCTCTTCTTCCTCCATGCTTGGCCGAATACTCCCTCTCTTGTTCTTGAAATTTTATTGCAAAATTTCATCCAAGCTAGCACTTAAGGAGTCAAAGAAAGGCGATAGGGAAACTCACCCTTGAGTTTGGAATTCATTTCAAGGGCTTGGAGCTTCTACATACAAAGAAAAAGTTTTGAACTTCAACCGATCAATGTAAATTTTTTCCACAAACTTTCTTGATATATTCACACACGAATCAATGTTTAGAGATCCTTGGCATGTCTAGGACACTAACAATGGTATCAGAGCCATATCTAAGCATGATTTAATTCTAGGGTTCTAAACTTTAATTTGGGGATTTTGCTTGGAGTATGTATTTTCCTAAATTGATTGTTTGGTTGTGTTTATATGATGATGAATTGGATTTGTGCATCTTTGGATTTGAGAAAAATTGATTGGATCAAAAATCCCCAATTCCTTTAGCATGGCCGAATGGTACCCTAGAAATACTCATGGTGAGTTTTTGAATTTTGACAATTAGATATGTTAAAAGCATAAAATGAATATTGATTTTTGATTTAATTGGATTGAAATCAAAATTGGATGTTATTTCATGTAATTGTCGTGGGATGTAGCATGTTGGAATGAGTTGATTTTGCCTCAATTTGTTTTGGACATGAATTTGAGAATTAAGCATGATTAATTTGATTAATTAATATTTTGGAAATATTAGATTAATAGATTAATTGTGTTGATTAAACTTTAATTAAAATTAATGTGATATTTGGAATATTATGTTAATATAAATTAGTCTTTAAAATTGGATTGGGCTAATTTGTTATATTTGGGCTAATGGGCTTGGTTGGGCCAAGTTTGGTTTTGGACAATTGGGTTGGATCCAATTGGGCCTAAAACCATTTCCATAAAGTCCAAATATGACTTTTAGGCCTTTAAAAATTTAATTGGGCCTAATGGGCCTAAATTGATTTTTGGCACAGGGTGATTCCTTATTGGGCCTTGGCATCTTGGGTTTGATCCATAATGGCCAAAGCCCATGCCTAAAGAATTAATTGAAAGCCCATTGGACTTTAATTGAATTGGCATTGGATGCTAATTGGGCCTTTGAGACCCAAATGGATTGGATTTGGAATCCAAGTCTAAAAGGCACTATTAAAAGTGTAATTGTTTAATTTGGAATTAAACATGAATTAGTATTGGATACAATTTAGATTGGATTTAAATTGTAGTTCGATATAATTCAAAGAATACTTACTTTGAGTATTTATTCTTAAACGAGTTGGACTCGCGCAAATCAAATCGTTGTATGAACATTGGATGGTCATTAATCAAAGATTAATTAATTGTATTAGATTGATTGATAGCATGCTTTGTGTGAATACTTGGATGTATTTGTATGAATAATGTATATCGGATGGATATTAGATGGGTGGGGGAAATTTTGGAAATTATTGTAAGTATGGTACTTATTTATTAAATTGGACCTGCGTGTCCAGCCTTTCACCTTCTTATCTTTTTGTATTTCTCTTCTCACCAATTCCCCTCAATGCAAATGAGGTTTCTTTAAAGTATTATGTAATTGGGTAGAAGATTGTAAAGTGCTAGCGGGAGATAAGAAAGAGAGAGTGATTTGTTCTATGAACAAATTTTATTATATATCCATCCCCATATCATTATTAATTTATTCGCGCCTTATTATGCTTTTAGAATGCATGTTTAAGGGTGTGTGATGAGACCTAATCAAAGATAATAAATTGGTTGTCAATTTACGCGAAAAACCCTCACTTTAATATTAAGTGTTTTCCTTCCATTGAGTGGTTCTCTCTCAAGATCCAAGATTAGCTTTGATTTGTTGGCCAAAGTCAAGATCATTGTCCATCGCGGATGTGTTTGAACCACGTAGGCTTTGTTATATATCACATGTCTTGGGCAGTTGTGACTTGTTGGCCAAAGTCAAGGTCACTTCTGTACATCGACATGGATTACGAAGCTTTCCCACTATCAATGGGTCGCGCTTAACTGGAATCATTAAGCTTGTTGAGCCAAAGCCAAGGCTTAGTTGATTCAGAGGAAAATGTTAGGATGATATATTGGATATATGTTTTAGACTTGGAGGTCCACCTACCGGATCTAAGAATTGGATGGGATCCAATTGATATTAGAGATCTACCTAGTTAAGTTTCATACAGCTTGTTGGCCAAAGTCAAGGTTTTGTGTTATTTAACGGGATCTTAGCCCACTAGGAAACTGGGTTTCCCGAGTACTCAACAGAGGATTAGAGGCTCGCCGAAAATTAGTGGGAGGCCAGTATTAAATTTCCAATTTCGTTTAATACTTACTAAACACGCTCTTTTATTTTATTTATCATCGTTATAAATATATATTAGTTGGACTAATATCTTTTATTGCTTTCTTTGAACAGTTAGACTGTACAAAACACTACTGCACTTGTAGTTGGTTATATAATTAGACTATAGTAACCATTACATTTTGAGTGTACCCGAAATCGTTGATTGGATAGTTGGACTATTGCAAACAAGATGGATGGAAAGATTAGCATTAGGGACATTATCATGGGCGACAATGTCTTTAACGGCTCCAATTTTACAGATTGGGAGATGAATCTCAGGATAGTCCTGGGAGCCGAGAAATTACTATAGGTCATAGAAAAACCTCTCGGGCCTGAGCCCGGAGTTGAGCAAATAGTAGAGCATGAGCTTTGGAAGACTCATCGTGATGATAACTTTGGATCACGGTTGCATTTAGCGTATGCAACAAGCCTTTAAACCCCTAGGTGTCCCTAGTGGATGAGTTGTAATCTCGTGAGGGATTACAGTGACGATACCCACAAACGTCAATGAAATGCACACAAAAGCAAAAAGACAAAAAGATAGAAAATAATAAAATAAAATAAAATAATAGCTATATAATAAAATGTCCTCAGAGAATATCTAGCAACAAAGTTAAAAGGACCTTCAAAATAAAAACTACAACTAAAATCCTTTCCTTTGAAGAAAGTATCTAAATCAGACTCTGAGTGTGTGTGTGTGAATAGCCCTGCAAATAGCTTGATTCTAAGTTATTAACTAGGTGAGTTTGTCTCAATTCTTAGTAGTTAATGGGTCAAACCAACCTGACAATCTAAAATTGTTCTATCTACTACAATCTGCGCGAAGTGAGGTATGTGATTTTTTTTGTAACATCTTTAATCCATGTAGCGAGCTTTAGGCCAGTGACTCCCAAACCAGTTGGCTTTAGGGCACTGGGTGTTAAAACACCCCTACGTACTTAATCACTCAGATCTCGGATGTTTCTTTTTTTTTTTTTTTATATATAACATCGCTAATCCATGTAGCGAGCTTTGGGCCAGTGACTCCCAAGCTAGTTGGCTTTAGGGCACTAGGTGTTAAGACACCCCTACATACTTAATTACTTGGATATCAGATGTTATTTATTAATATACATATTTTTTTATCATCATTCCTCACATAAGAAATAGTTGAAGACAGAAACAGATATTCAGGCAAACGGTCATTCATCAACCACTGATTATTTTAACTAGTCACTTTGTCAATTCCTTATTATCTAACTGCTATAGAACTATTTTTTTAAATGCATATGAGTCTGACCTAGATATTAGGTTTAAAGTATAGGATAAATGTGAAATAAGCATTTATCTTTTCCTATAACTTTTTACTAAGACAAACAATCTCATCATTAGACTATATATTTTTTTTTCTTTTTTTTTCCTTTTTCCTTTTTTTTTTCATTTTTTTTAATAAAAAAATACACACAAAATAAAACACACATAACATGCAAGATAAAAACATGCAGGGAATAAAAAAAATGAAGGACGAAAAAATGACGGAGAAAACAAATAAACATAAACAACCTCACCCCCAAATCTAAACCTAGCATTGTCCCCAATGCATTACAAAACTAAATAGAGATAGCGGAACAATGTCATCGTGATTTCTTTTAGGGGCCATTTAACTTCTTCTTCTTCTTCTTTTTTTTGGCAAAATCGAGTCATGTGACGAATATATCCCCTAGGACGCGTATCAAGAGTTGACTTCTTACTCCGCCGTCTCTACTGAATTGACTTTTTAACTTCACGATTTTGTCAAACTTTATTCCATGATAACCTCATTTTCACTAGTTTTTTTTGCCTTAAGTACTCCGTCTATGTTTTTCTTGCAAAAATAACATACAAAATTAAAATCTCTAGAACATGTATACACAAAATACAAAAAATTTAAATTTAAATAAAAATAAAATTTTTGCATGGGTTGCCTCCCTACTAGCGCTAAATTTTTCGTCTTCAACCAGACGTGTCTGAAGTCTATCTGTCAAGGAGGCTTCAACGTGGTTTTGGACGTTTGAGAGAGGACAATCTCGTGTACGTTGCTTTTGAAGGGTCTCTTCCAACGGTGAGGTGGTAAAAAGAATTCTGTTCGACTCGATGCTTGTGCCACCTTCTTAAACTTTATCACTTCAGTGGTTCCTGAAAAGTAGGAAAGAATATGAGGAGGTCTCGTATGATGCTTGACTTGGAATGGGAGTTCCATTTTGTCAAGCTTCTGGCGATATATTTGATTTGTACTCCTCAAAACAGTGATGTTTCTCCTGAATGTATGAGATCTTCAATTTGGTCAGATATTTGCTCTTCCATTTTCTCTGCATCTTCCTCCACATTTTCTTCACAAATGTATTTTAAAATTTTTGCATTCAGTTTTCATTTGTCGTCTGTGAAATACATGCTCCATAAGTGTCAACCTGAAGATGTAAAGATATGTCCGATTGTAGGCTTTCATCTTCTGTGGTTGGTATGACCGGTTCGGGTAGCTCTTCTTCAAATATTAGTGCAATGCATGATCCAAGATCTTCATTTTAAGGATACAAAGTTTCATCCTCACTTGTTGGTGTAATGAGAACAAACAGCTCTGCTTCTTGTTCCTCCTCAGAGTCCGATGAATAATAAAAATGAAATTGAGATTCTGCTGGTTTGGGCTCCTGAAATGATGCCTCTGATTCTTGATACCGATCAGCATCTTCCTCTATTAAGGTGTCATCATGAAACTCTGGGTACTCAAAGGCTTCATCAGTGTCATTTGTTCATTGAGATATGTAATTCAGGTTTTATGTTAATTGTCTAATTTGATATGTCATCCTCTGTATGGATTCCCCTTAACTCTGAAATTTTGCATCAAATTGAGCTTCCCGTTCTTCAAGCCAATCTTTGAGCATGTCAATCAACTGATCTTCCTCTGATGGTTTTGGTTTTTGATGAATATCATAGGTAGATAGTGGATAAGATGGAGAATAGGGGTTAGTGAAATATGCTGGTTCATCATACCTTAAAGGATTCTGACAATTCTGCCACCCTGAATTGTAGTAGTTGTTTATGCTCGGGTGGTTACCATCACATATCTCACATCTCCTCATTGCGTTCTGATATGGTTGAACAAATGTTGTATTGATTGGTTCTGACATCCAAGGATAATTGTTGGGCTGAACAACAGGACTCAGAAAACCGAACTGTTGCTCTATGATTTGGAGTGTATCTTCACCTCGTAAAACTCGTAATCTTTCAATCGTCCAATAATGTTCCATTTTCAACCACCTGAAAAATAAAAGAAAAAAATAAAAATTACAAATAAAAATAAAGAAAATTAGATACAAGTAAAATATATAGCTTCAAAATTAATAACGCAAGAAAAATAAGTCTCTGACAACGGCGCCAAAAACTTGATCGGTGAAATCACACACGTAACGCAAGCGCACGTATCGCTCAAGTAGTATAAAAATATCGATCCCACGAGGACTTAATTTCTATTGTTGTTATTAATTATTGATGCTAAATGTTCACATGTATCTAATTAAATGGAGAAGGGAATGATTGTTTTTGGTTGGTTGAATGTGGATTTGCGAAATAATTAAATAAATAAAAACACAAAAGAAAATACTAAGAAAAATAACAAAAGACTCAAATATCTAGGGTTGTGATTCCACACAATATTATTCTAATGATGAATTGATTCTTTTATATATGTGTAATAAATTAGTCTGCTAACCTGGAACACGAAAATATGCAAAAGCCTATGTTGATGGTCAGATGCAAACACCCAGTATAACCCAATTAATCATATTTCTATGTTAACCAAGTTACCTAAATTCATTAAGTTCAAGTTCTAATTGTGGTTACCCCCGCCTGACAGGTATATGTCTATCCTGGAAGGAAATCTATTAAGGGTTATATATCCTTAAGGGAGATCGTGAGCTATTGAATCTAAGGCTGAAACCTAAAATCCTTTTTCCAAGTTCATTTTAAGTTTACCATATCAATCTTATTTTTGATCAGGCAACAAAAAGCATTAAGCTTAATATTCAATTAACAAACTAAAGAATTACCAATAATATAATTAAATCAATTATGAAGCATGTTAATATTGTGTTTTATCACTTCCCTAGAATAAAAATAGAATGTTGGGGTTAGGGGATCCACTTTTACTATTTCTAATTTAGAAATCTCCCTTATTATAATATAGCAATTATCAGTGATATTACCAACCGACCATATAGGCGGTATCTTGATTAAGTTAGATTTTCAATTAAGTCCAACCGACCATAAAGGCGGTGTTATTATTTGTCCATAAACCAGCCATATAGGCAGTAATCATCTGTCACATAAAGACCAGCCATATAGGCGGTGTCACATTATGTCAAATAAATAAAACCAAGTCATTAAGGCGGTATAACCTTTAGTCCATTAAATTATAATTTCCATATTATAATTAAGGAAGATTAATCTAAACTATAATAATAAAAGCTTCACCATTCCCCCAGCGAAAATTAACTACTAAACTTAAAAGAAAGTAAAAACACACAAACTAATATTATTAAAAATAAAAATAAAACTACATTACAAAACTACTAAATAAAACACACAAGATACAATTCTTAATTTCTTATCAAGAAACTAAGGAAAGTATGAAATTTACAAATGAAATGGCTTGGTATTTATAGGCAAAATTTTGCCTTCACCAGATTCTCCACAAATTCCTCCACCAAACATGCAAGCATGTTTGGTGGAAATTTGACAATTTTTATTTTTGATAATGACTTTAGTAATTAAACATAACACAATTTCGGTTTATTCATCAATTGTGGTCATGAAAACTTCAAAATTCGAAAATCTTATAAACTTCAAAGTTGTAGATTTTTGAGTCTGCTTTAATCTGGAACTTGAATCACCTCAATACTATATCGGAGTAGAAAGTTATGGCCAACATACAAATATTGCGCAAAGTTAAAATTTCTGAAATCATACTTCGTTAGAACGCCATTTTAAGTTTCAACCTCCAAAATCCAAATGTCAAGTCCAGTTTTTGCCCTTATTTGTTTCATATTTCATCCTGATTGATTCCATTAAGTCTCGATTTTATTTTATCTGCAAAATAAACTAAAACACATCAAAACGTTCATAAAACCCAAGAAACTATACATAATATTAAGTTAACGGGGCGGGAAATTGTGATATATTTACCGCTCATCACATATGTAATTAGACATAAAATATTGGAGAGTATGGCAAGCCATATAGATTTGTTTCCAAGATAATGCATATACCATTATCTTTATAATCATATAATTATCATAATTATGATGTAATAATTATCTCATAATTATTACTTGATTATCTCATAATCTAGCATTATTATTAATGATGTAATAATTATTTCATAATTATAATTTGATTATCTCATAATCAAATAATTCTAGAAAATATTATATTAAACTAATTTAATATAGTTTTCAATTATGACAAATTATATTATTAAGCACATTAATAATATATATATATATATATATATAAGCATATAATTAGACAATCCAATTATATTATGTTTGCTACAGTTTATCGAGCTAGCACATTGACCAAATAGACCTACAGTTCCAAGCTCCAATAATCCCGAAATATTAATTAAACTTTTTAATTAAATATTCTGAATTGTTAACTTCGTGTTATTCCACTAAAAACACGAAGCTGAACTCTCGTTGCTATAGATGGAAAATATAAGCCGAACAACTTCGGTGTCCATCAATATAGTCATTACAAACAGATTGGTCCTTCATGAGTATCTCATAATTAGAGCCCAGTCATAAGTCTGTTATGTTGGAGCGGATGTTGAACCTCTAGGGTCAGATTGGTGCTCCGCGCAGCAGAAGTGGATCTTGTTGGGGTCAGGCGCAGCGGAAGCATGGTTCGGGCGAAATCGTAATTTTAAAACTTTTAAAGTTACCGAATAAATTATTCGATATCATATATCTATAACATATTATTCGATATCATATAACGACATAATTAATGATGAAAATATTAGGAAACTTTCACGAAAACGATTTTCCGCAAAATAACATAAAACGTGTTTTAGTCGAATCGACCAACCGAGACCACACGGAGGGCTGTCCAGGTCATCCCCAATGGTATTTGGGCAGTTCATGGGCTGCCCAAACTGTGGCCAATTCAATGTTTGGACAGTCGTCACTCAATAAGCCCGAAAAACTCACCCGGTAACACCGTTTTCCGTTGTTTTCAATTATTTTCACTCCAAAACAATTTCCGAAAATTATCCCAACTTCCAATACATATCCAACATATCTAAATGACATATTTTCATCACAAAAATTTCAGATTTTCAGGTCTGAAATTGAGAATAAAAACAGTCCACATATTATGCTTTAAATCCAATTTTGGCAAGATTAATCTAATTAATCCCATACCCATTCAAAACCACCACACATGAAGAACTCTAGAACAATTCTAGGCATAACAAGAGTGATCATTAAACTCTAGAATGGCAACCAAGTTGTCCAACAATAAATTGAACTCAAATTACCTTAATCTAGTTCAAAGTTTACTTACACAAGCATCTAACCACTCAAACCATCATCCAAATGAAAAAGCCTCAATTTTGAGAAAACAAAAGAAACCCTACAATTATTGTAGAAGCTCAAGAACATCAAAAAATAATTTTTCAAGCTAAAGGAAATCAAAGTTTACCTCACAAAACTTTAAAATCCCTAAGTTTGTTCTTGATTTTTCCTTTGGTTTTGTCTCTCAAAATTTGGAAGCCATTTTATTGGCTAGATTCGGCAACTTCACAACCCCAAAAAGAGGAAAAAACTTTTTCTTTCCCTTTTGCCCAAATCTGACGTGACTGGTTGGGGGAAATTTTGTCACTTTTTCCACCAAAAAAAAAAAACAAAAAACAACATTTCTTTTTATATACAAACGTGGCGTGAGTTGTGGTAGAAATTTGGTTATTTTTGGTCAAATAAATATTTTTTAATCATATGAAAAAATGCTTGGTAATAAAGCCAACATTTGGTTTAATAAAAATATATATTAGACAACAAATAAGCATGTTACATTTAAAAAGTAAAAAATAAATTATCTAATTCATTAATTAGACAAATTAATTATTTACTTTTAAAGTGCCATGCCATCATTTATTAATAAATGTGTATCTAATCTAATTATGTATCAAATATAAATACACATTAAAACGACCAAAAATTTTCCGATATGTGTAAATTCGTTTATCGATTAAACGATTCGAATTAACTAATTTAATCCAATAAAATATTATGAATAATCAGTATTATTCATAACGTGTTGCCCAAGTGCTCAACGAGTATACTTCATATTGTTGGACTCTCTAAGTTCGGATATATCTGTCACGAAATCTAATTTCGTGTCATAATTTACCCACTCGTAAATTATGACGACCATAGATAATCTCGCTGAACTATGCAAGTCGAGATCATCACATACGTATAATCCATCTGTCACAGGCTATCGATATTATACCGGGGATATAAATGGGAACGTCAAATCCCTAAGGTATAATATAGTCGACTTACAAATTTATGATCTCTAAATAACACTCGGAACTCGCTTTTGCAGTGTACCATGGCCATGGATTTACTAGATCGTAAACACGTGCAGGATATTTATGCCATGTACACATGACTGACGAATTCTATCTTGATATATAATGGATATCATGAGTATCAGTCTAGACTAGGGATGGCAGTGGGTAGGGTATGGTGCGGGTTTTCCATTACCAAACCCGCACCCGCATATGTAAATAAATTACCAAACCCGCACCATACCCGTTGCATACCCGTTGCGGGTTTTAATTTTCATTACCAAACCCGCACCGCATATAAAAATAAATTACCAAACCCGCATTGGTACCCAACGGATTTTTTGCGGGTTTTTAAAATATTGAATTACTTTGTGTTCTTAATAATATAATTTTTTTAATTAAATAATTTATTTTTAATTGTTAGCTGTAGTTTTCACATTTGTTTTTCATTTGACATATACAACATGCAATGTATGTATATACAGTACATAGATAACATAATGTATGAAATACTCAGTACCATATGTTTATTTTTTCATATAAACATAATTAAAACGAGTTATTCTCTTCATAATTATAATGATCTAAATTAGTCAACTCAATCGACAATAAGCTAAAAAGTAATCACCAATCTTTGGTCATATTTTTTATGCTAATTGTAATGAAAGTGATGCTTACAAGGCTCAAGTGGTGTAAGTGTAATGAAGAAGCAGGAAAGCTACTGAAGTTGCAGCAAACACTAGCTTATTTTGCTCCTCTCCCGTTTCTGATTATGTGAACTTAATCCAAATTTTTGCATTATAATTTTATTAACAGGTGTGATTAAAAAAAAAAATTAATAGTCATGCAAAAAATCTTCAGTTGGGCAGGTTGCGGGCTGCGGCTGAGTGAGAGTGTGGAACTGTGGATTAGTGTTTTAGGTTTAGATTTTGTTAGTTGTTTTTATATGAATGTTTTTTTATATTGTCCTAAAAATATTAATTAATAAAAAATAATATTGCGGGTATATGGATACCCGCAGCGGATACCCGCATTTTTTTCTTAAATACCAAACCCGCACCGCACCCGCAGCGGGTTCTGTTTTAAATTACCAAACCCGCACCGCACCCACTAATATATTTACCAAATCCTACCCATTGCGGGTGGGTTTTTGCGGGTTTGCGGGTTTGTGGGTAAAATTGCCATCCCTAGTCTAGACCCAGCGAACAGGCGGATGTCTGACCAAAAAAGGTTGGTGACGTGACTGTCATCAAAGTGTGGAGGATAACTCATATATACATCGTGGTATCTTAAGTCTAAGGACCACTATGCTACTCGACTTGAGAATATTCCTATTGACGTTGGTGTACCATCTATTAGGAAATCTTCGATGAGTCGTTCAATATTTATCGAATAAACACCTACATGTCTATACGAGTCTCCAATGGCTCATGGTTCACTGGGATAAACCTTTAGACCAAGTATCGATATATGACATGTACTGGTCTCAATGGATTTTACTAATCGACCCGTGTCAGTAAATCTTGACCATAAACTTTATTTGAAAATATACAACTTATAGCGTCGCTTCACGATGTCAATTACAACCTTATGTTATAACTGCGCACCACGTTGTAAATTCTTGAGTCTTTGTCCAAAAAATATCACTAAACCAGATTTAGTTTCAATCTAATCAAATTAGATCGAATATATATATATAAGAGACAAGATATGCTACCATCTATTATGTAATATTATGAAAATAAATTATTCGTATTCATGAACAGGTCATAAATACGATTCGGATTGGCGCTTCGAGCAACAACCCTAACAATTTCTCCCACTTGCTCTAGTACCAATCCACGGTATCATATACACATCTAAATGTGTGTCACATATACATGGCCCTCAGGAGCTCACCTAGCACTCAAGAGGTAGGCAACAACAAGTAGGTCCGCTATAACATTTTTAGTTTGTCCAACAATCTCAAATGTTTCCATTGGCAAGCATCATTCATATTTTTTAGAACCTAAGTTATACATCAATATGACTCAAATGCAACATCAATATTATACTACATCTACTGAGTTGTCCAAGTATTTAGGGATCAAATCCAAAAATACTATGCAGACAACGGCAAGCACAACACTAATATCAAAACTTATAATCTATATGGTCACTATGCAACTTCATAAGTCAATACTTCATAAGTTGCAACTAACTCCACTCACACAGTAGAATCAATTATGACACTCCCACTGCATCTTTTCTAACTCTTTATGATGTAGACCTTCTAACATCACAATTAGACTCAAAACTAATCTCACCATAATGGTTGCATACTATAATCTCAATGAATAAGAAATTCGTTCTTAATATCTCAAAGATACTATAGAACATGTTTCAAGTTCCATCATATGGTTTACAGCATATCCGAATAGCTCGTAGCAATTATGACTAAACTGATATATTTAATCGTATATAATATAATATTCATAATGCCATCATCCTATGATGTGTAAGATTGATTAGACATTCTAATCAATTTCTCTTTCGACTAAGAAATCACCCTTTACGAAAGCTGAATACTATATCTAAAAGACACACTAACTGTCCAATAGTTACATTAACTGTCACACAGATAGTCATGTTGTGTATTTTATTAGATCATATCTTATGCATGATTAATAAGAGTATCTCACAAGTCTTTTAGATTTATATTATATATAAAACTTTATATCAAATATGACAAAGGCTACTCTCACTGCTTTCATGGAGATAAGCAGACTTAGGTAAACCTTTTACCTCAAAAACATCTCATTATTACATTAATAATGATAATGTTGTTATGATGTATAACATTAGAAAGAAATTTGTACGCTCCTACACTAGCACTTATGTATTCTCTATGCTTTGATAAAATTAGACAATCTGACTGATATCAAAATTAGAGAATACAGTTTTCTAAAAAGCTCATCCGAGTGTACAATAGGCTCTATAAGCTAGTATATCAAACTGTGATCTTAGCATAATACAAACTCTAAGGCCATTCTAGAATGAACTCTTCAAACAAAGAAATCAATGGATCTCTTTTCCGAAGAAACCATTCAGAAACATCATTTTGCATTCCTAGCTAAAATACATAGTTTAATATCAACATTAACCAATAGATCTTTAATTGTTCAATTAGTGCGACTAGAGACAAGTTTCCTCAAAATCTACAATAAATTACTGAGTATAACATTTCTCACTGTCATATTATAAAGGTCAAACATTTAATAAGCTCACTTTGCTTTTGCTGCGCAAACCATTTGCACATTTTATGAACGATTCATAATGAAAGCTCAATCAAGTTCAAAACTTAATCGTAGTAAGTTATGAACAATCTTAAATCTATGGTTTAGTGCTAACTTCCGGAATCGATATCAAATATCACTCCCACTATAAGTTATAGGATAATTTTATTTGATAAGAAAAAAAAATAAACATTAAGTATCAAATACTTCGCAAATGGTTCTGACATCTTATTGGACTTATATGGAAGATGTCTAAGGGTCTTTTCATCTTATTAATTATTTAGTTATATTTATAGTTTATCACTCTCACATTTGACTTCAATAAGTCAAGTCTTTTCTACAATACTCAACATCGGATGTTACACATGTTAGGGTTGTGCTTGAAGCAATATATTTTTCCATAATATTACTTAATTATGGTTGCACATCTTGTCTTTTATTATATATATTCGATCTAATTCATTAGATTGAAACTAAATCATATTTAATGATATTTAATTATTAGACAAAGACCCGATAATATATAATGTAGTGCACAATTACAATGTAGCTTGTAATTGACATTGGGAAGTGTCACTACTAGAAATATATTATTAAATTAAGTTCCTGGTCAAGATTTACTAACACGGGTCGGTTAGTAAAAATCTGTTGAAACTAGTACATGTCGTATATCGTGACTTGGTCTGATGGTTTATCCCAATGAACCTTGAGTATCGGGAGACTCGTATAGACGTGTAGGTGTTTATTTGATAAACACTGAACGACTCACCAAAAATTACCTAATATATGGTACACCAACGTCAATATGAATCTTCTCGGGTTGAGTAGCATAGTGATTCTTTGACTTGAGATACCACTGTGGATATATGAGTTATCATCCACACTTATATGGCAGTCATGTCACCGATCTATTAAGATCAAACCTCCGCGTTTTCATTGGGTGTGGACTCATGCTCATGATATCTTATGTGTATCAAGATAGGATCTGTCGGTCCTGTGTACAGGGCATAAGTTTCCATTATATGATTAGCAATCTGTTAAATCCATGGTTGTGGTATACTTCGGAAGTAAGTTCCGAGTGTTATTTAGAAGATTGTTAATATATACGTCGACAGGATTATACCTATAGAGATTTGACGTTTATATCTAGATCTCTGGGATAATCCGGATATTTGTGACGAATGGATTATACGTATGCAATGACCTCGACCTGTATGATTCATCTAGTTTATCTGTGGTCGGCATAAATTATGGGTGGGTAAATTATGGACATGAAATTGGATTTCATGACAGACATGCCCGAATCTAGAGAGTCTCGCTAATGAAATATACTTGTAGAGCACTAGGGCAACTTTTATGAATAATGGAGATTATTTATAAATTGTTTAACCGTTAAACGAAAAATACATGCAAATGGACCTAATGATCATTTCTTAATTAATGTGTATTTATATTTAATATTTTATATTATTAAATACACATTAATTAATTGTCAAATTGAGATATTTTACATATATCATTAAAATATGTATTTGAGATATTTAATGTAAATATAATACATATATTTAAGATATTTTTATTTAATTATTAAATAATTAAATTAATTGAAAAATAAATTTCTTTGTCATGATTAAAGTTAGGAAATGGCATGATTTGGTTGATTCACTTGTTGATTCACTTTTTGATAAAGGTTATCAAATAAAACAAGTAAACTTTAACAAATCAAATTGGAACAAAAATTAAATATTTGATATTTATTTATTCACATTTTCGGCCATAGCAAAAATGGAAGATAAATTATTATTTTTTCTTTTATTTTTGTTACACAACACAAGTTACCAAATATTTACTAAGAAAAGTTTGAGAGAAAGTTGACGAACAAAAGGGAAAAGCTTGGGAAAATTTGATTTTGTAAGTATTTTCTTATTTTCTTCCACTTGAAAATTGTTTCCATGTTTCTAAGCTTCAATATGTGTTGCTTAGAATTTTCTCTACTTTTTACATATGTAAATTAATTTTTTGAAAACTTGTTGGATTGATGTTGCATGTGTGTATGAACTAAGTATGCTTATAAATGGTTATTAATCATTCTTTTGATTAATAAGTAATCAAGTTGTCATTCTAGATTTTTAAGGCCACTCATTTATGACCTAGAATTGTTCTTAAGTTATTTCAAGTGGTGAGACTTGTTTGGTATGTTGAAGAATTGATTAAAGGATTGAATTTATTCAATTTAGTGTATTGATCAATTGGAGTAATTTGTGAAATTAGGGTTCTTTACCTATTCCAATTTTGGGGCTTTTCATATATGTGATATATTGTGGTGTGTATATGATGCATATCAAATTTTGGATTGATTGGATTTGGTCTTGAATTGTTTTGAACAAGATTGGACTAAATTGCAAAAAAATTGGAAACCTTTGGGGCTTCTCGGCAATTTTGTCTTTTAGTGGGGATTTTGTTGCAATTTGTATTTTGATATGTTGGACATGTTAAAAATCATTTTAGAACTAATTTGGAATCATCCAAAATTGTATTTGACAATTTGAGGACTAAAATGAACAAAATGTAAAGTTTATGGGTCAAACGATATTTTTCAAGAAATATGATTTCTTAGGTAAAATTCCAGTTTTTAAGTATTGGGTAATTAAAATAAATAAGTTTATTTTAATTGTCCAAGAAAAATAATTACCGGAAAATGTTTCGGAGTGAAATTACGCGAAAACGGTAAAAAACAGCATTACCGGGTAACGGCTGCCCAAATAGTGAAATGGTCACTGTTCGGGCAGTCCGTGAACTGTCCAAATATTTTTGGTGATGAACTGGGCAGTCCCCATGTGCATTGGTCGGTCGGTTCGGTCGGAAACGCGTTTTATGCTATTTAAAGGAAAAATATTTTCGTAAAAGTTTCGCGGAGTTACTATATTATTTATGTCGTTATATGATATCGAATAAATAATTTTAGGTAAAATATGAATGAATTATTAATATTGGATATTGTATAATTTATTCGTGAGTTTAAAAAATTTAAACTACAATTTCGCCTGAACCGCGCTTCTTCCGCTGCGCCGCCCTGATAATACCCCAACAACACACTGAGTAATAAAATAATTTTACTACTAGGGATCGTAGAAAAGATATTCTATCAAATAGAATACAATATTCTATTAAATAGAATAAATGATAAATTTTTACTTGTACCTCCGAGACGCCGGTACTTTCAATTATATAACCATTATATAAAAGAAAGATTTAAATCTCAAACTTTTCAAGATTCGAATTTTCTACTTATACATATTATATAGTAAATATAGAAACTAATGGAACCTTAATTAAAATGATGAATTAGTGTTGTTGGATCATATCCCCAAGAGTATTGAAACTAATTTGGAAATACTCAATATCAAACGAATCAAATCATATAAGATTTGATTCCTCCCACTAACCAATTCCATCACGATGGAATCGTAAAAGAATAATATTGAGCAAGAATCATATTCATTAAATTACCTTGGAACTTATTACCATAAATTCATATGTTTGATCATATCAAACATCTTTGAACAATTCAAAGACCCATAATGAATTTTAAAGATACATTTTCTAAACTTCAGATATAATATCTTTGAACTAGTCAAAATATTCGATCCACATTTCATCAGAACAAATTGAAAGTTCTCGAACCTTTCAAGATGTTCAATATGTGTTCTTTCAGAAACACGTAACTAAGTCATGACAATTTATTAACTAAGTCACAAAATAAAGAAAATTACCCAAGGCAATTTACAATTCATTACACTACATACATCCAATGTATTAGTTTAATAAATCTGTGGTCCAATGACAATCATTAGTTAAATGAGATTTTCAATCACATTCCCTGAATACAATATTCATTAAATGGATATGGATATGCGGCGTGATCTAGATCAGACCATCATTTTTCCATACGGGATAAGCATCTAATGTTTAAGTGATAAAACTTCATAAACTACTGTTCTAAATTATTTATATACCGAAAATAATAATGTTATCTCTACGTCAATGACACTACTAGTCGTATTAAAATATGTAACAACCATTTATAAAGAATAAGTAACTATCCAATAGTCGCAAATTCTGATATCAAATATTAAAATAATATTTTAAATAACTAGAAGGGAGCTCTGGTATCCAATACTTATAGTTGTCGTGTTGTGAGAATCGATATTCTCTACACACAGCTATACGCATCTCTTTTCTTTAGCTTTCTAATTTGCATTCAACTATTCACAATAGTTGCAAGTAATTGACTAGCAAACAGTGTCGGATACATGACCTCTAAAGGTCATAAAAGCCAAGAAATATCATTATCAGATAAACAAATACCTAATGGGGTTTTCTTAATGCTAGTCAAGAATCTCGAGACATGAACTAATTCACGTCAATTCTTACTGCACAAGAAACTATTCTTTCTAGAGAATTATATCTTAAAACGGATATCTATTTAGATTACCTATCGTGACTTAGTAACTAAGTCACTAACCATCTTGATTTTATAAGAAAATTGGAACAACAATTCCCGATGGTTTAGACTAATCTAACAATATCCAAGCCTACTCTAATCTAGAACATATTCTAGAAAAATGCAGCCAAAAGAGAAATCAGAAAATATATATCAAATATGTATGCAGTGGATTAGAAGTTAAAATCTATCTTCACGACATAATAAGGAAAACAATAGCGGATAATTTTCATAATATCACACACTACCTAAGTTATGGATTTTTAACCTAGCAGTGCCTCCCACTACTTTACATAATACTGTAATCCCCAATGGAAATGAGAATTCAATAATCAAATTGAATTCCAAAGTGAGAAGTGGACCCCGTGCATATACTCCGACTCACAACTTTGGCACGTTCTCGCCTACGTATATTCACAGGTAGACAACTCATTGTAAATCACACTCACTGTGACTCTTGATTTTGGTCCTGACCGTTTCTTGTTTTGACAGCTTTGGCACGTTCACAGGAGGAGTATCAAGGCTACACTTGTCAATGACAAAATAAAGCTATCGATGTAGTCCTGACAACTTTGGCACGTTCAGGATTTCCACTTTCACTTGAATTTGTCTCTTATTATATAAGTTCTACCGGCGCAAATGAACTATCATCGGTCATAACTGCACAGCTTAGGCACGATACAGCTACAACATCAGGAAATCATTCGCATCCGTACTGACAAGGCAGACCAAGAAACAAGTATTCCTAATACTAGTTACTATAAAACCTTATTAAGTAGGGATATTCCTAATTTTAGTTTTACTCTACATAAAATGAAAATATTTAATCTAGATCAATTTCTCAGTAATTTAATTCTACCCGAAAAGACATAACTTAACTTAACCATGAAATCTCTGTTACGTTTTCTCGTTAACGTAGAACCAAAAAATCAAGAAACATCTAGATTACAAGCATCTGTAAATATCAAAATTGGATTATATATCATATATCAAGCATGAAATATGTGATGGAATTAGGATCAGACTCGCTCTGATACCATTTTGTTGAGGTCAGGCGCAGCGGAAGAGCGATTCGGGCGAAATCGTAATTTTAAAACTTTTAAAGTTACCGAATAGATTATTTGATATCATATATCTATAACTTATTCATATTTCACCTAAATATATTATTCGATATCATATAACGACATAATTAATGACGAAAACATTAGGAAACTTTCACGGAAATGATTTTCCGTAAAATAACATAAAACGTGTTTTAGTCGAACCGATCAAACGATACCACACAGGGGCTGCCCAGGTCAGGCCCAATGGTATTTGGACAGTTCATGGGCTGCCCAAACAGTGACAATTCACTATTTCGACAGCCGTCACCCGATAAGCCTGAAAAACTCACCCGGTAACGCCGTTTTTCGCCATTTTCACTTATTTTCACTCCGAAACTATTTCCGAAAATTATCCTAACTTCCAATACACATCCAACACATCTAAATGACATATTTTCATCACAAAAATTCCAGATTTTCAGATCTGAAACTGAGAACAAAAACAGTCCACATATTATGCTTTAAATCCAATTTTAGCAAGATTAATCTAATTAATCACACTCCCATTCAAAGCCAACACACATGAAGAACTCTAGAACAATTCTAGGTATAACAAGAGTGGTCAATACACTCTAGAATGGCAACCAAGTTGTCCAATAATAAATTGAACTCAAATTACCTTAATCTAGTTCAAAGTTTACTTACACATGCATCTAACCACTCAAAGCATCATCCAAATAAAAAAGCCCCAATTTTGAGAAAACAAAAGAAACCCTACAACTATTGTAGAAGCTCAAGAACATCAAAAAATAATTTTTCAAGCTAAAGGAAATCAAAGCTTACCTCACAAAACTTCAAAATCCCTAAGATTGTTCTTGATTTTTCCTTTGTTTTTGTCTCTTAAAATTTGGAAGCCATTTTGTTGGCTAGATTCGGAAACTTCACTACCCCAAAAATAGGAAAAAACATTTTCTTTCCCTTTTGCCCAAAAGTGGCGTGACTGGTTGGGGAATTTTGTCACTTTTTCCACGAAAAAAAAAAAACTTTTTTTTATATATATATACAATAGTGGCATGAGTTGTGGTAGAAATTTTGGTCATTTTTGGTCAAATAAATATTTTTTAATCATATTAAAAAAATGCTTGGTAATAAAGCCAACACTTGGTTTAATAAAAATATATATTACTTTAATATATATTAGACAACAAATAAGCATATTATATTTGTAAAGTGAAAATAAATTGTCTAATTCATTAATTAGACAAATTATTTATTTACTTTTAAAGTGTCATGCCATCATTTATTAATAAATGTGTATGTAATCTAATTGTGTATCAAATACAAATACACATTAAAACGACCAAAATTTTCCCGACATGTGTAAATTCGTTTACCGATTAAACGATTCGAATTAACTAATTTAATTCGATAAAATATTATGAATAATCAGTATTATTCATAATGTGTTATCCAAGTGTTCAATGAGTACACTTTATATTGTTGGACTCTGTAAGTTCGAATATATCCGTCACGAAATCCAATTTCGTGTCCATAATTTACCCACTCGTAAATTATGACGACCATAGATAATCTCGCCGAACTAGGCAAGTCGAGATCATCACATACGTATAATCCCTCCATCACAGGATATCCATATTATACCGGGGATATAGATGGGAACGTCAAATCCCTAAGTTATGATATAGTCGACATACAAATTTACGAGGAACTCACTTCCGCAGTGTACCATGGCCATGGATTTACTAGATCATAAACACGTACAGGATACCTATGCCATGTACACAGGACTAACAGATTCTAACTTGATACACAACGGATATCATGAACATCAGTCCACACCCAACGAATAGGCGGAGGTTTGACCTAAAAAGGTCGGTGACGTGACTATCATCAAAGTGTGGAGAATAACTCATATATTCATTATGGTATCTCAAGTCTAAGGACCACTATGCTACTTAACTCGAGAAGATTTCTATTGACATTGGTGTACCATCTATTAGAAAATCTTCGATGAGTCGTTCAGTGTTTATCAAATAAACACATACATGTCTATACGAGTCTCCAAAGACTCATGGTTCACTATGATAAAAAAATCGGACCAAGTCTCGATATACGACATGTACTAGTCTCAACGGATTTAACTAACCAACCCATGTCAGTAAATCTTGACCATAAACTTTATTTGAGAATATACAACTTATAGTGTCACTTCCCGATATCAACTACAACCTGCGTTGTAACTGCGCACTACGTTGTAAATTCTCGGGTCTTTGTCCAATATATATATCACTAAATTAGATTTAGTTTCAATCTAATCAAATTAGATCGAATATATATATATATATATATATATATATATATGAGACAAGAGGTGCTACTATCTATTATGTAATATTATGAAAATAAATTGTTCGTATTCATGAACCGGTCATAAATACGATCCGGATTGGCGCTTCGAGCACCAACCCTAATAGGTCTAACCCATGAATATCTAGCATTGGTGTATTTTAAAATATTAAATGTAAAACTACATTTTGTTTCAAGTCTGTAGGAGAAAAAAAGGACCAAAACGAAGTTTGGAAACTCTGGAACGGAGAAAATGAAGTTTTAGTATTCTTCAGCACTACGAGTCGCGACGCGGAAGCTTGGGCGTCGAGACACTCCAAAGTGCGAGAGAAACTACGAGAGCTGAACATCTCGGTGTCACGATGTGGAAGGGTGAGCGTCCCGACATACCTAGGTCTGATACTCGGTGTCGCGACGCTAGAGGGGTAGAGTCGCGATGATGCACTAGGTAGTGAGTAATTTCTATTTCAAACCAATACTAAACACTTCTAATTTTCTCCTAATACTTCAAATACACCTAAAATCCAATTTTAGCATCATAACCACCATCAACACATGTTATACAACTAACATACATGAATTCTAAAAACATGTATGCATTTGTTTGAATCAAAACACAGACCAATTTAGAATCCCACTATGAAATATCTCATGAATAATTCTAGTTCACCCAAAAGTGGTCAAGTGATTCTAGAATGGTAGCCATAGCTCTAAGCTTTAATCTAGAGTTCCAAACTCTTATTAATTGTTCCGTATACAACATGAACATCTTTGACCCAATGCATATTGTGTTTATACTTCCAAAGCATCCTAACACAATTCATTATCCTAATTTCAACTTTAAGCTATGTAATTGTGCATCCAATATATAATTCATCATTGTATGTCTCACTAATGAAAACTCACTAATGAAGAACTTAGCTTAGGAGAAGATCAAACATTACCTAGTAAGCTTGATACAAAGATCTAATCTTATTCTCCTTTGTTGAAATTATTGGAGACTTCCAAGGTTTAGCAAGCTTCACTCCAAGATCCAATCTTTATTCCAATACAAGCAAGCTTCACTCCAAGATCCAATCTTGATTTCTCCTAGATGAAATATTGTAGAGATCTTCCAAATTATCTCTAAACACTTATCTAACTTATGCTAATTTTCTCTAACTCTTGTTTGTATTATCTTTCTCAAGCTTAGCATTCTCAAGCTCATTTAGCTTTGCAAAGCTTAATTAAAACCTTCCTCAAGCTTGCTATTTATAGCAAAACTTAGGTAATTGTTAATTAATAAAAGTTTGAATCAACTTTTAGGTGGACTTAATCCAATTTATCCAAATATGAATAATTAGGTGTGACTAATCACTTTTGTCTACCACTTTGATTTAATCCAATTAATTAAGGCAAAGATTAGTAAATGGATTGGTTCAATGTTTTCCACTTTGATTTAATCCAATTAAATCAAGCCAAAAACACATATAATTACATATTTGTAATTACCTAAATATCATCAAATGGTATAGATATTTATGAATCTATAATTAAGCCATTGTGTAAATCTTGAATTAATCCAATTAGGTCAAAGTAAATAATCAATGTTATCTAATAATATTTGATTATCTTAGTTGATAATTATAATAACAAATATTATCTTTATCAAAATTAATCGGCTACCCAAGTGCTCAATGAGTACACTTCATATTGTGGTACTCTCTAAGTCCAGACACATTCGTCATATAAGCCTAGCTAATATGTACGCAATTCGGCCACCTCCGAATTACCGAAGAACACAAACGACCTTTTTAAACTATACAAGTCGAAGTCATCACATATGTTTAACAATCCCTTTGTCGTAGGCTATCCGAGTTGTGCTTAGGAAATATAGAATACACTGTCAAGTTTCCAAGGCGCACATCTCATGTCGACATGTCCATAATTTTTTACAACTTAAACAGAAGGTGTTTCTGATAAAAGCGATCCACCCTAGGTAATCGGCTTTGGCGCCAAAGTCTTAATAATCCTGACTTACTCACATGGATACTTAAACCCCTTATGGTGCACATATGAGCTGGTGGATCCTATCTTGATACACACTTGATTAACGAGTGCATCAGTCTACACCCAACAAATATCTAGAGGCCAGACCATGAAAGGTTTCTGAAATACATGGCATCAAAGTGTGGAGGATCTCAGAAAAAACCAATGATATCATATAGTCAAAGGATACATATGTTACTCGACTCGAGGAGATTCCTATTAATGGTGGTGTGTACTTCCAACTATTAGGAATCACATGTGAGTCATTTAGTATTCGCTCCAACGAATACCCATAAGCCTATACGAGCTTCCCATGCTCATGGTACATCAGGTTAAACCATTGGAACTCCAATTCCAATATACGACATGTGCTTGTCTTCTCGGTTATAGGAATTCGATCGTATTCCAAAACAAACGACTATGAATATTTACTTTAAGAATAGTTTATAATAGTAATACTATCCTAATGTCAGACCACCTAGTGTCCAGTATTACTATATGACTATTCTAAGGTCAATGTCATTCTCAGCATATATATACATCTAATATGCATAATAACATTACCATTAATAAGGTTTGAAATGAAAATGTAGTTATTTTATTAATAAATAATAAATATAATATACTATATATTAATCGGATTGATGCTCCAACCGCCAACTCCAACACGTTATACCCCTCTAATTATTTTATATCTTAAGTACTCTAATGAATAATTTATTCATAACTATTATGAATATAAATCTTTCTATTCGCAATAGAAAGACTTGAGCGCTTAGAAAGACTTGAGCACTCTAATCGTTCAAGTACCGAATCAACCCTTAAGAAAGATACTTTTCTACTTCTCGTAAGAATGAGTGAACTCCATGTCTATGTAAAATATTCTCAGCTACACACCAAATCATGTCCCCAAAATACGTAATTATTGGCTGGGACTACTTCACCAACCCGACCTTAGTAAATCAAAGGACATAGCTTGCCATGCATGAGTTCGTAGTATACTCAGGATTAAGATCAATCCATATATGACCATCTAGTATATTGAAATGAATTTCTTTATTTAACGGATATTATAAGATATTCATTTATATCTGGGTCCAGTCCTATATGATCACATCATACAAGGTGCATTCATTCTCATATCACCACATGAACGATCACGGATCAAGATTGTTATATAAGTATAGAATAGACCGCAGCTATAGATAAACCACAAACAAAGTACCCATTTTGCTTGCTCTCTATGGACTGTTTTAGATTACTAACTTCATACTTAAATCCTCTTGTGTATGACATTCATACACTAAGTTTTGAAAATATATGAGTAATCAATGGTAAATAAGACAATTTACAATATGCGATTTAAATCAAACAATTTTGATAAATGAATAATGCATCTTTTATTTCAATAAATAATTCTGTTTACAAAACATGAAGTTATAGGGCATATATCCCAACATATCCATATCTCTGTTTGTGAAGTAGATGATGCTAAGTAGGTAGATGGTCTTGCCCCTGAACTAATACAGTTAACCTTAAATCCGGGGGCCCTTATCCGATTTTTTTCTACAAGTCGGTGCTCTAATTTGTGTTTTTTTCGTGCCCTTCTATGGGAATGTCCACCCTTATACAAGAGACATGTGCCAGCCCCCCAACACCTCATGATGTGTTGCTTGGTGTTGTCCCGGATCCCTGTTGGATGCTTCTCAGGTTCTGATGCTGCTGGAAGTTGACTTCCCAAGGTAGAGCTACGACTTCCAGTTGGCTCTTCCATTTTAAATACTCCAACAACTTTCCCTTTTCATAATCACTTTTAACTTCTGGTACAGGTTCTTATATCTGGTTGTGGTGTATCATACTTCCGTATGAAACTCGCAGTACAGCCTGTTGTTTCGGTGCTCTTCTAGCACTCTTATCGGCTGAGATTCCCTCAGCAAACCTTGGTTTTTGATTTTATGGAAGATATGTTCTTGTGGTAAGGTGAATTAAGACAACATCCTATCATCTTCCCACATAGGCCGCTTAGGCTCGGACTCGTGTCTTCTCATTCCCTCAATATCTCTTGAGGTCCTGACTCTCTTTATATCTACCTCTAACTTTCTTTTCCTAATGTTTTAACTCTGTTCTTTTCTGGTTCTACTACTACGACCTTGATTCACCACCGTGATCGCATCAACTTGAGACATCATGGCCATGTTCTCCATTACTTTCAACAGGCACTCGACTCTGGCCTGTACCTTTGACATGTCATATAGAATTTGCCTTCAGGAACTCTTCATGAATATAGGACCCGCTGACTAACCCTCTGACGAATAAGGCTGCTGCTAACTTAGAGTTTAGGTTGTTGACGATATTCATCTTGTCAACAAACCTCTGTAAGTACTGCCTAGAGGGCTCATCGTACATCTGCTCCAGCTGTAGCCCGCTATAGTAACTTCAATGGGATGGTTGTCATGGTACTGCTCAATGAAGCTTGGCTCGGGTCTTCGAAACTCCTTATGGACTTTTCTGGCAATTACAGGAACCAAGAAATGACATTGCCAGCAAGAGTGGTGATGAACAACTTGCACATTACGGTATTATTGGCGAGTTCCAACGAGAGTCTCTGTCGAAACTGGACCAGGTGAATGACTGGGTCTGACTTCCCAATGTATTTTTCGAAGTTAGGTAGGGTGAAGTCCCGGGTTTTTAGCTCTTCTTCGATCCATTCCTGGAATGAGGAGGTGGACATCCCTCTAATTGTCAGGTCAACCAGATCCATTAAGGTCTACACCCGAAAGCCCTCAATCCTTTTCGCTATTTCCACCACCAGTTTCTCATCGACAAACTCCTCCTTCCAGCGAATGTCCTTCTTGTGACGACTCACATCCAGGTCTTTGTCTTTCTCCTTATGCTCCACCTCTCTCCATGTACGGCCCTGATTCTCAAACCCTCTACATCGGAATCTACATCATCATTTTTTATGGGGTTTCACCGGGGTCTTTCATCATGGTGCTTCTCTGGTTGCCCCTCATCGCAGAGGTCCTCTATAGAGGCTCATTCCTTACTTTTTCCTTTGTCCTTACTGGGGCCAGCTCCCTGGATATGGGCTTTTAATTCTGGTTCTCTTACTGCGTGGCTTGAATTTGTTCCTAAAACTGCCTTTTCATGACCTGCATTTGGTCTTCCATCTGCTTTATCATCTCATTCCTGATTGTCGAGATGTCCATTGAGGGTATTGGGTGGTTGGATACATATTCTTCTTGGTGAGCAACATAAGCATATATTCTAGACTATTTGTTCATTGGGGCCATTCTTACTTGTTGTGTTGATATAACTCGCTTGGATTCAATGATTGCATGAAATCGTAAACATGCCTTTTTGTTTTGATTCCCATAGACGACACCAATTATTTGGTTATCAAAAGGTCGATCTATTGCTTTAGGGTTTCTTAAACTATTTATAATATCTCATTGCAAGGAAAATAAAATGACAGTGGTTACATTCCATTCACATTTCCTATTAACTGACTCACACTTAGAATCTCAAAACTTTCATATTTCAGATGATTATCCAGCTTAAAGAAATCGAAAGTAATTATTTGACTGCATGATTCCTTGTTTAAAAGATTCGTGTCATCCATGAGTTGATATCTCAAGCTTAATCCTTGCATGATCTTTGTTTGCCTTTCTGAAGGATGGTATGAGGTGGAGACCCTGCCAAAGGGTAATGAATTCAGGTTCTAAGCGAAGGTTCTGACTTCAGACCCTGAAAGAAGCTGCTGGATCAGACCCTGGAGATGGCCCTTCGAAACTAGACTCTAGTAGGAGGTTCTGTAATCAGACTCTGATGAGATACTAATATCGGACCCTGATGATAGCTATGGATCCCATTTGTAGTGTGTTTGGCTATGTCTCATGCATCTGATTTCTCTCCAAATAGATATAAAGACCAATCAAAAGTTAAAGAAAATCAGTTAAAGAGTCAAAACATGCCCCGAGTATTTTAAAACATAAAGAAATATAAATCATGTAGAAAATTATCTAAAACATTCTCACAATTAAATCATAAAAATTATGGTCTATGTTATGACATGCATCTTTTAATAGTAATATAGTCTGATAATTTAAATATAAGCAAAGTACTCTGAATATGTACCATAAGCGATTAGAAAAAATAGTCTCATCGACATGATCTAAATTCTTAAATAAGTCACCACGTTTCTCACTCTCCAAATTATTATGAGTTATACCTAAAAGGTTGAAATTAAGGGGTGAGCAAAACCACGTGCTCGGTGAAGATTAAATGTACTCAATGTAATAAGTTTTACAAAATCTTACATGGTTAGTAGATATATAAATATAAGTTTATCTAGTTTATAAATAAATATCGATAATGCGACTTTAAGAATATCTAACAATTATATATATATATATATATATATATATATATATATATATATATATATATGAATAAATAAAATATGCTTCACCAATATTATTTAATCATTTTACAAAAATCGTCATGTGATCATACATTAATGATAGATTTGAATAATATGACACATAGTCATGTAACCAGACACACAATATGAGAGTTGTGAATAATATATGTGCCACTTGTGTTAAGGTTGGTGCTCTGAGCGCCAATTCATATTGTATTTATGACATGTTCATGAATATGAATAATTACTTTTTTTCCATATTATGACACATTGAATGGTTTCACCTTTTGTCCTTCATATGCATATTAAATCTAATTTAGTTTAAAATAAACTAATTGAAGTTTAGTGATGTATGTTTTAGACAAAGACCTGAGAATATACAATTGTGACACAGTTACAACAAGGTTTGTAATTGACATTGGTAGGTGTCACTACATGTGGTATATTCTCAAATAAAGTTCCTGATCGAGATTTGCTGACATGGGTTAGTTAGTAAAATTCGTTGAGACCAATATATGTCATATATTGAGATTTGGTCCGCTGGATTATCCCAATGAACCATGAGTCTTATGAGACTCATATAGACATGTAGGTGTTCATTTGATGAGCATTGAACGACTCACCGAAAATATTCCTAATAGATGGCACACCAACGTTCATAAGAATTTTCCTGAGTCAAGTAGCATATGTGATTTTTTAATATGAGATACCATTGTGAATATATGAGTGATCTTCCACACTTTGATAGCATTCACGTCACTTATATTTTTAGACCAAACTACCTCATGTTCGTTAGAGGTGAACCGATACTCATGATATATTGTGATATATCCATAGAGGATTCGTCAATCCTGTGTGCAGGATTTGGGTATCCATCTCGAGATCCTTAAAATCCGTAGTCATGTTACATTGCGGAAATGAGTTCCGAATGTTACTGAGAAATCATGAATATTTCGTGACATATGAATTATATATTGCGGAGATATGACATTTTATCTATATCTCATGTATATGTCGGATACCCTATGACAGAAGGACTAAGTGGCTATTTGTGGTCGTTGTAATTTGGGAGTGAGTGAATTACGAACTCAAAAATGGTTTATATGATAGATATACCTAAATCTAGAGAGTCTCAATAATAAAGCATGCTCGTATAGCATTAGGGCGACTAATTACGAATAATACGGATTATTTGTAATGTTACACATGCTGGGGTATTTTGTATATAATGTGTATATATATATGATATATAATTTGATTAGATACACATTAGAATTTTGACACATATCAATAAATAATTATTTAATTAATTAAAAGTTAATTAATTTAATAATTATTTATTAATTATAATATTTTGGAATATTCTTTTTACATGTGTAAAATTTATATTTAATTGGTTATAGTAATTAATTAAATAATGACAAATGTTGAAGTTTATTAGATACGTTTTGAAATTTTGGCAAAATAATGACCATATATTTGGCTTTATTTTGGTCATACATTTATCTTTTCAAAATGATCACAATGCCCATCTGTTTATAAGTGCATTTTTTGGCCATTGTAGAAAGGAGATGAATTTTTTTTTCATTTTTGGTTTGGCTTGAAAGAGCTTGAAATGGTTTCAAAAGAGGGCAAAAATTAGGGTTTCAATATACATTAAGGTAAGAGAGATTGAGAGGAAAATTATAAGTATAATAATTGGAGCTTGGAAATTAAGGTAATATCCAAATAATTTTATTTGAAATTGTTAGTTGTTTTGTCTTTCATATGTAGTGTTATTTTATGATGCAACTCTAATTATGTATGCTTAGCATGCATGTGTAAATGAAATTAGATTAATTTGTATAATTAGGCCTAATTAAGATGTGTGACACCAAATTGTCATTCTACAGTTGCTAATGTTACTCCATGGTATCATGGTGACCTAAAATTATTCTAAAGTGACTTTATGGTGATGAACTCTCAATTAGAAAATTTGGATTTGAAATTACCTGAATTATGAATTAACTTTATGGTTAATTTGATTAATTGTGTAATTATTTCAAAAAGGCTTAACTTGTGAAATTGGAATGTTATGGATAAAATTGGGCATGTTAAAATACGTAGAAGAAATTCTTGAAATTTTCGAAATCATTCAGAAAGCTTTTGTAACATCCTCAATTCGGGAATGTTACCAGCAAGCAACAGATCCCACTGTCACCTAAGCCTCTAACTCATGAACTAGAACACTTGCTTGTATCTCTATGCAATGCAACACCCATTAAATTACACATGCAAACTATATACTTGAATCAATTAGAATGCAAAATTATAAATGGAAACTCTTGCATATATATATACATAGACTAAAATAAATACAAAGTGTCAACAGTATCACTCATGTCAATAATACATCAAAATGACTTCACAGATGACTACATCCTATATGAATATAGCTCTGAGATGATGGGCCCAACGACTAGTGACTGCAGTGTAACACTCGTCCTCAAACTGGGTCTCCAAAATGGCACATAGCTCACCAAAAGGAGTGTCCTGCAAAATAACTGGGAAGTGGTGGGGTGAGTCCAGAGGATGTCAGTGAGTGGAGCTACAAAAATAAGAAAACAGATCAGAACATTATAAGAAACCATTATACTTAAAGTTTTTCTGGAAACTTTTTTAAAACTCATACTTTTCTTTTATCTGAAAAAAAAAACATTTTTCTAAAAACTTCTTCAAAGAAAATGTCTCTAGTGGTGCTCTACGCCCAGCAAAAAGACTCAACTGGACGTGTCCGGGAAATACTCAATCGGGTCTCTGATACTGGTGGTCTTGGGGCGTTACATATCGCCGTCCCCCTAGCCCTGCTCTACGTGTGCACACGGTCTCAATCCGTCAATTCCAACTGTGTCAAGTTACATAATGGGGTGAATTTTTTCCCTCATGCCCCGAAAACTTTAAAAACAGTGCTGACAAACTTTTAAAACTTAAATCAAATCCCACGTAACACGCAACTGAAAAATAAACAAGGCTAACGCCCTAAAGCTTTTAAAATAAGTCTTGAAATAGGTTTTAAATCTGAAACAAGTAAGCATAAAATCAACTTGTGAAAAGAAAATAAATCTCCACTCACAGATTTGAAGTCCGGCTAAGCTTCCTTTATGTCACTGGGGGTGAGCGCGGCTTCTGTCGAGTATCTATAAAATATTCAGTGTTAGAATTAACAGTTATAAAATACGATTCATAATCAAATAAAATTCCTTAATCTAATTGGATTCCCCATTAGAACCTTTTTATCCCTCCAATGGACTGTAAAAACAACACCCCGACTCTTGGTTACGCGTTCGTCTTCCTAAAAAAAAATTCTGTTTTCTGCTTTGCGCGTTGTGACGCAGCACAAGCTGCACGTCGCGACGCGTCGCTGTTTTGCTGGGCAGGTTCTGCCTCAACGTGATCAGCTCCCAAATTCCAATCCCACACAACCCCAATCAAATACTACCTCTATAATACATCTCCAAACAAATATATCATCTAATTCATCATTATAACACACTTCCAACACTCAAACATCATCAAATTCCCTCATTCTTACAAAATCAACAACTTCAAAAAAAAAAATCTAAAGTTACCCAAAATACCCATTTCTCCAACACCAACCATGCTAACATCATCCTCATCAACCCAACAACATCTTTCCATCATCTAATCACCAAAATGCAAAATGTTAAAATTTGGGTTAAGAATATTACCTTGATTCAACCATTTTTCTTCCTTTACAACACACTAAAAGCCTATTTTTCCTTTTCTTAAAGCTTGGCTTGAGTGGATTATCTTTCTTAACCTCAAATTATTTGACAAAGAAAATTTACAAGCTTTCCCTTCTCTCCCTCTATTCACGTCCAGAAGCAAAGAAGAAGAAGAAAATGCTTTCTTTTCCCTTTTTGTTTTATTTATTTGCTTATTACTTACTAATTTCCTAGAAATGTGTAGAAATTTCAATTAAATAGGCTTGGGCTTATATTCACTTATTTAATTTCTTATTGCTTGTGCTTCACTCTTCTTCTTTATTTTCTAATTCCTTAGTGTTGAGCTTAATTAAAATAAATTTTCATTACTTCTAATTATTTCGGAAATTATTCACTAACCCGGGAAGAAAAATTCAAAGCGTGAGTTAGACAATTGGGGTCGTTATAGCTTTAGAAAGTGTTTTGGGATTTTTGAAAACTATAAAATTATGACTTAGGGGAAAAACAATAATTTTATGAAATTGCAAGACTGACTAGCCACTGCTACAGTGACTAAATCATTATAATAGTGATCTGATCTGGTTCCATCATTGAACTGGCTTACCGATTTCCCCGGTCGCCCGGTTTGTCAAACCGATGAATCAGTTCATGTGTAATTACGAAAAATATTTTAGGAAATTTTACCTTGAGTCTCTAATGTGTATCATACTTCGATATTGGATATCGACAAGTGACTCCGGTGAAATATAGATGTGTAAGACACAGGTTAATTAGTCTGGATTTTAAAATTATTTTAAAAATCAATTTCGTCTGTTGATGCTCTTCTATTTCATTTATCCCTAACAACTTTAGGCCATATATTTAGTCACTCAGACGCAACTGTGAATAAGACACCAAAAAGAGGCCGTGAATAATCAATATGCAAGTTGGAGCCACATAACAGGTCACTCAAACGGGATCGTTAACCATACACCAACTACGAGAGTGTGAACCGGACACCACAATATGTTGTATATGGTCACATAACCAGACTCTCAAAAAGAGGGTTGTGAACCATACACCCAATATGGGGTTATGAATAATAATTCAATACCAATAATCATGCAACACTTATATCCAAATTTCAGTTTAATTATCAATCCAGTTGAATTAATCATTTTCAATTATCATATAGTTATTTATAAAATAAAATAAAATAAATATATTTATCAAATCATGATGATCACATTGTACCGCCCGATGTGTCATCTCATATTTTATAAAACATGACTAATATTAAAATATTTCACATCATTTTTATATAAGCATAATGTAATGGTTGCGTTTAAAAAACATACTTTTCATTTACAAGACAATTCCACAAATATGCAGTTATGGAGCCAACAAGTCCAACTTCATAATTCAACATTTAATACAATTCAATAACTCGAGATCGATTAAATTATGCGTAAATTGACGATATATTTAAATATAAGATAGTTAAAGTTCAAGTTTATTACCACACGAAAAGGCCTGATGCCAGTGAACTCCGACACTACAGGCACATACCGTCTCCTTGAGTCCAATGGTGATGGTCATGTGTGTTGGAGTTGGTGCTTGGAGAGCCAATCCGAATAATGTATTGTACATTATATTTTATTATTTATTAATAAAATAACAATATTTTCATTTCAAACCTTATTAATGGTATTGTCATTATGCATATTAGATTGATGTATAAATATGCTAAGAATGACATCGACCTTAGAATAGTCATGTAGTAATATTGGATATTAGGTGGTCCGACATTGGTATAAGTATTACTATTATAAATTATTTTTAAAGTGTATATATATATATATATATATTCCTAGTTGTTGGTTTTGGAATACGCACATGTCATATATTGGAATTGGAGTTCCAATGGTTTAACCCGATGTACCATGAGTTTTGGAAACTCGTATAGATATGTGGGTATTGGTTGGACTGAATACTGAATGACTCACAGGTGATTCCTAGTAGTTGGAAGGACACACCATCGTCAATAGGAATCTCCTCGAGTCGAGTAGCATATGTAATCATTTGACTATAGGATATCATTGATTTTGTGTGAGATCATCCACACGTTGATGTCATATATGTCAGAAATATTTCATGGTATGGCCTATAGATGTTCGTTGGGTTTGGACCGATGCACTCGTTAATCAAGTGCGTATCAAGATATGATTTGTCAGTCTGTATGTATACCATAAGGGATTTAGGTATCCATGTGAGTAAAGTCATGATTCTTAAAGCTTTGGCCAAAGTCGATCACCTAGGGTGGATCGCATCAGTTATGAAGAATCGTGGACATGTCGACATGAGATGTGTGCCTCAGAAACTTGAGGTGTATTCTATGTTTCCTAAGCACAATTTGGATAGCCTACGATGGAGGAATTGTTAAACATATGTGATGACCTCGACTTGTATAGTTCAGAAAGGTCATTTTCGTGTTCTTCGTGAATTCGGAGGTAGCCAAATTACGTACATATTAGCTAGGCTTATATGACGAACTTGTCTGAACTTAGAGAGTCTCAATATGAAATGTACTCGTTAAGCACTTGCGTAGCCGATTAATTTTGATAAAAGATAATATTCGATATTATAATTATCAACTAAGATAATCAAGTGTTATTAGATAACATTGATTATTTACTTTGACCTAATTGGATTAATTCAATAATTACACAAAGGCTTAATTGTAAACTCATAAATATCTCTACCATTTGAGGATATTTTGGAAATTATAAATATGTAATTATAGGTGTATTTGGCTTGATTTAATAGAATTAAATCAAAGTGACAAACATTGAACTAATCCATTTGCTAATCTTTATCTTTATTTAATTGGATTAAATCAAAGTGGTAGACAAAGGTGATTAGTCACACCTAATTATTCATATTTGGACAAATTAGATTAAGCCCACCTAAAAGTTGATTAGAACTTTTATTAATTAAAAATTATCTAAGTTTTGCTATAAATAGCCAGTTTTAGGAAGGTTTTAATTAAGCTAAGTATAAACAAAATGAGCTTGAGAATACTAAGCTTGTGAAAGCAAAATACAAATAATTCTTGGAGAAATTAACCTAAGTTAGAGAAGTGTTTAGAGAAGCTTTGGAAGTTCTCTACAACATCTTATCTTGGAGAAATCAAAACTGGATCTTGGAGTGAAGCTTGCTTGCATTGGAATCAAGATTGGATCTTGGAATGAAGCTTGATAAACCTTGAAAGGTCTCCAACAATTTCTACAAGGAGAATGAGATTGGATCTTTATATCAACCTTATTAGGTAATGTTTGATCTTCTCCTAATCTATATTCTTCATTAGTGAGTTTTCATTAGTGAGATATATAATGATGAATTATGTACTGTATGCATAATTACATAGTTTAAAGTTAAAATTAGGCTAATTAATTGTGTTATGATGCTTTGGAAGTATAAACACAATATGCTTGTAATTGGGTCAAAGATGTTCATGTTGGACATTGAACAATTAATTAGAATTTGGAACTCTAGATTAAAGCTTAGAGCTATGGCTACCATTCTAGAATCACTTGACCACCTTTGGGTGAACTAGAATTTTTCATGAGACATTTCATAGTGGGATTCTAAATTGGTTTATTTTTATATTCAAACAAATACATATAGATATTTAGAATATATGTATGCTAATTGTATAACATGTGTTTATGGTGGTTATGATGCTTGGATTTTTGGTGTATTTGAAGTATTATGAGAAAATTGGAAGTGTTTACCCCTCAGCGTCACGACACCGAGCATCAGACCTATGAGCGTCGCGACGCTCAGAGCTGATACTACTGAAATTTTATTTTCTCCGTTCTGAGTTTCCGGACTCCGTTTTGGTCCCTCTTTTGTCCTACGGATTCGAAATGAAATGTAGTTTTACATAAAATATTTTAAAATATACTCATGCTAGATATTCACGAGTTAGACCAACTTCCGTTGCGAGGGGCAGCGATCCGACCCTAGGGGTTCCACATCCGCCCCAACAATGTGTCCAACTGAGCTTTGATTTGTATCAAAATCGCAAGAAATTCCAAGTCATTTTTCATCGGAAAACAACCACCATCGGCGTTAATGTCACCACCAAAATATTCCTCATGACTCACTTTTTCATTTCCCTAAAAAAATCATCTGGATCCAACCTCTCAAGTAGCTGGGTTTTCCTGGTGGGTATTTAAATGCCCTACCTTAAGAAGGCATAAGTGCGTTTCAGAGTCTAGAATATGCAATGAGCCAAGGCCTTTAGCGCTGAGGTAAGTCTTTCGTGAGGTAGGTCAGCTACTTCGGTTCTGAGTTTTTATAATAAATTGTCAAATGATATTGATCTCTTCGACCTCTCAAACGTCGTATTTTCAAGCTCTTTCTCTCATTCTATTTTCTCTCCCTTCAAGCCCTCCACGTTTTTTGTCAAAACTTGGGGAAGAAATAATTTTCTTCTAGAAAATTACATTGAGGTCCCTTGAGTTTGGATTAATTTTATTTTAACCCACAAACTTTTGATTAACCCAACTTTAATCGCCTTTACTCCTTTGACTCATTTTAACCCTTATTTGTTCGGGAAAACCCACAAATGCCCTTAATAAATTTGGTTTATTACAAACCCATAAAATAAACGATTTTGAAATTGAACCGAAATTTGATAAAAATCGAATCGAACCTTAAATGTTCATCATTTAGCAAATGTTAGTATTTTTATATAGCTTATTGGTGATGAACACTAAAAAATACACATTTATTAAAAGAAAAATTAATTATTTTACACTTGTAGTTTCATTAATCCCCTTAATTTAGCATATTTGTGAAATAACAATTAAATTTATGTTTTGTATATTTTTATTTTGTTTTTTTTTATTATGTAGGCAAAATACTGCTCTGGAAGCTCAACAAGAAAAATAGATATGAGATCTGAACTCCATGACCCAAGAATTCGAAAAAAACGTGACAGGTAGATTCAAATCGGACTTGAAAAACATTCACCGTGCTTAGATTGACAACAAAATGAGCTTATAATGTATTAAATCACACATGTAGTTTTATTATTATTATTATTATTATTATTATTATTATTATTATTATATTATTATTATTATTATTATTATATATATCGTATTATTATAAAAAATAAATTTAAAATAGACAAAAGAATAGAAAATAAAACATAAAAAGACAAAAGTATAAAAAAAAAAAAAAAAAAACAAGACAAAAGAATAAAAGAATAAAATTTAAATTAAATTAAATTATCAATCCACCTTTCGGTGGATTGACATCTTCTTTCTAGCAAAGTCTTGCAATTTGCAAAGTAAGAGGTGAGCACCTCTTGCTATAAATAGATATGCTCATCTCTCATTTTCCTTAACAAAATTCTCATGGATCTCTCTTGAGATTTTGTGGGATGAGCTCTTATGTGTATTTTTTTCTTTTATAATTTATTTTTCTTTTATTAATAAAATTATGAGTGTTTTTATTTATATCTTGTTCTGTTAATTTGTATCATTCCGGGGTAAAAAGGTGAAGCTAGTAGTATGAAAATATATGTGATTTTTATTTATATTATATTTTATAAATTGTGATTATTTCTTAAATAAATTTGTACTCTTTTCAATTTATAGAGGACTCTTAACTAATTGTAGACAGTCATTGATTGACACAGATAATACATAAATCTCATAAATATGAGAGAGTTGACTATTAAAAGTCTGAATTAGTTATAGACAATACGGTTCTATATGTTTTGGCATATTTAGTACATTGGCATGATTAATTATCGACATGAAAGATTACATGTGTTGACATAATTAATACATGATAATCATGAAATAAATTGATTGGAAAATAATTATAATTTATATTTTATAAAAAATAAAAATTATTTTATATTGAAAATATTAGAGTGAATCCCCTAACCCTAATATTTTATTTTATTATTTTTATTTTTATTTTATTAGTTGGATTATTATTTTATCCTGTTAAATTTATTTCCTGTGGATCGAACTTGTACTTACCAGGTTATTTTATTACTTCGATACTCTTATACTTGGGAGTGAAGAACCACTTTATGAGTGTGTCAATTGGCATACAAGGATATTTACAAATTTAAATTCCATATTGAGATTAAGGTGTATAACATAATAAAATTGTTATATTCCCATACTCTTCCTCCATTTCCCTTAACAAATAGACCTGGCCAATGTTCCGATTCAGAACCGGAACCGAACCGGTTGGAATCGGACGATTCTGGTTCCAACCGATTCCGGAACCTGACCGGTTCGGTTAGGGTTCTTACCCTAACCGAACCGCTAGAACCGACGGTTCCAGCGATTCCAAACGGTTCCGGTTGGAACAATTGGAATCCTAGGGTTCCAACGGTAACACCCAACGGCTACTAGCCGTTGGGTGTTATCTTCAGCCCAACGGCCAGTAGCCGTTGGGCTGGGGGCAGAGAGCAACGGCTCCCTGCCCCAATTTCTAAAATAAATAAATAATTTTAAATTTCCAAAATTACCCCTAATAACGGTAATAAAACGGTTAATTTTATGGGCAGTTTATGTATCATAAAAATATTCTAAAATGTATAAATATGGGTGATTTTTCATTATTTCAACACACCAATTTCTCAATTCTCAATTCTCAATCTCAATTATCTTATTCTCAATTCTCTCATTTACAAATTACAAATTATAATTTATCATTTTCAATTCTCTAATGGCAAGCTCATCTGAGAACACAATGTCAATTGTCAACCCAAGAGAGCGGCCCTAGTATCGGTTCACGTAGAAGAGAAGTTATGTCTCGTTCCTCGGATGTTCTTAAAATTCATTTTCATTTAGACGTTGTTGATGACGGTTCAAGAGCAGTATACAACCATTGTGGGGTTTCTTATAAATTTTCTGGTGGATACGACAATATGATCAAACACCTGGAAAGACATCATGCGGTTGAACTTGGACTTGATACGACGCAAACTCAAATGGTCAGATACGCATCATCTAGTAGAGGTACGAGTGCTTTAGATTTATTTAAATATTCTGATGCAAAAAATAGAAAAGAATTTGCTAAATTAACTTGTATGACACATCTTTTTTAAGTTTTGGTGAAAAAATTGCTTTTACAAATTACGTTCAAAATGCTTTAAATCCTGCTGCATGTAGAATGACTAGAAATACAACAAAACGTCAAATTTTTAAATTATACAAAGATGGTAAAATTATTTTAAATGAAACATTTAGAGATATTAAAAGACGACTATCTATTTGTTTTGATATGTGGAGTGATCATTGGCGAATACACTCATACATGGGTGTGACTTGTCATTGGATTGATGCATCATGGAACATGCAAAAACGACTTATTGCATTTAGAGTTTTTGATGAACAACATACTGCACAAAATATTTATAGAACGATTAAAGTAATTTTTTATGAATATGATTTATTAGGTAAAATTTTAACAGTTGGATTTGATAATGCATCTGCAAATACTGCATCAATCAATAATTTAATACAAATATGCAAACCAAATTTAAGGGGTCATTTTTTTTTCATGTTCGTTAAGATTAAGGTGTATACATAATAAAATTGTTATATTCCCATACTCTTCCTCCCTTTCCCTTAACAATTAACAAAGATGTGTTGTGATTTTATCAAAATGGAGGGACGTAAATGTCATTACACAAAAGGAAAGTAAACTGGTCGGTACGTTACCCGTACCCGATTGCCCATGTAATAAGATCCAATAGTAATGACACACAAACCCATCATCTCACAGTGAAATCCAATTCCTAAGTCTCAGATTTTAACATCCTCAGTTTCACACCGACTGATACAAGTGATTACTGTAGAAAGACGCATCATCATCGGATCTACAAGCAATGAGGAGGTGCCACAAATTATTTTCCTGGAAACTGAAATTTTCCATTCAAACAAACAAAATTAAATATTTTATTTTGATTGATTTGTCAATTCTTTGCAGGTACGGACACCACAGATTGCACGGGAAGCAAGGTGGATTGAAAGGAATAGTAGGGAAGTTATCGATTGCAGCTGTTGTTCTTTTGATCTGCACTCTGTCTCTCTTGTTTTCCGCCACTATTAGCGGAGGTCGCGGATCCAACTCTCCGTCGGAGGTTAGTTAGTTAATTAGATACTTAGTTCATGTATAGTTGCATTAGAAGTGCTTTAAAGTTGTTGCTTGTTTGGCTGCTGAGAAAACGCAGGAAAATGAATCTAAGTTTTGAAGGAATGGAATGAAAGTGCATATGCTTTAAAAATAAGCCTGGTGATGAAGTAGGATATCTGGAATAGGTTAATTATGGTAAATATGAAGGTCAATAATCAATAATGTGACAGTTTATTCGAACTACTCATCATGAGTCTAGTGAAATTTCAATTGGAAGAAGGCACTGCCTAATGAAAGAGTAAGAGGGAAAAGAAAATGATTTGCTTTTGCTTTTTCCAAAATGTACTGAAAGTGATAGGGATTTTTGTGTTGCATGACGGATGGGTGTATGCTTACAGTCTTGCGCATGCATGCCTGCATGTGTTCTTGCTTAACAGTAACATATGAAGCTTTTCTATCATCATTTTTTTTTAGTAGTTAACTTAGGGTTGTAAGGGATCTACTGCATGACATTGATATTGGTCTTGCACCTTTCGAGCTATCAGTGTTGTGCTTATTGTTGTTGCAATTAAATTCACTGTTAGATTGCTACATCTTTTTGGGGACTCTTTTGAAGATATGTCATTTTCATGAACTTCATACTTGGAATATGGATCCCCGAGACTTTGGATAAAGTAAATTCAACTTGTTTGCACATAAATACATAATTGCAGAAACGTGTTTATTTTTGTAAGCTGTTTTCCTTTCTTTGAGGTGGCTTAACATTATTTTTTTTATGGCTCATCTATTCTTTTATTGCCATGTTTAACCAGATCAATGTAGAAGAACTATGGGGAAGTGCTAAATCTGACGGTTGGAGGCCTTCATCTGCTCCAAGATCAGACTGGCCCCGTGCGTTTTTTTCTCAATTAATTTTTTTTCCTTTTAAATTTTCTTAAAAAAAGATGAAAGAAACACTAGGTTGTTGAGAGAGATACATTTCAGAAAATTCTGATTATACGGTTCTGTGCTCTTTAAATTGTGGCAGCTCCTCCAAGAGAGAGCAATGGTTATCTGCGTGTTCGTTGTAATGGTGGTCTAAATCAACAGCGTAGTGCGGTTTGTACCCCATTCTTGCTGTGAAATATATCATAGATATACCTTTGCAAGAGTTTCTCTTAATATTTCTATTGGGTGGTAGAAAAATTAATGTTTTACTTCTTGCAGTGGCTCCAATTTTTTTCCTTCACTTTTCCTTTTGTTTTCCATTTTTTGAATTTCTGATACTGCAAATAAAGTTGGTTGTTGATATCACTAAGATGGATTTGTTAACAGATTATAAGAATGAGTTAAATGCTGGTAGAAATTGTAATAGATAATTAATTTTTCCTATTTAATGGACTTTTTTTAGGATTTAATGGGGTTAATTTGTGTAATTAACAAATATTCTTATGGATGTTCTAGATCTGTAATGCAGTTCTTGCTGCAAGAATCATGAATGCTACACTTGTGCTGCCTGAGTTGGATGCAAACTCCTTCTGGCATGATGACAGGTATTGTGTTCTCAGCATTTCCATTCTTTTTTATGTTTAAAATATCTTACTAGTTTGCATAGTAAGTTTCAGTTTCTTAACAGATATCTCTAAGTAGCAATATGTTGCAATTTGTTTCCTTAAAGATTAGTTGTGAACTTGTGATTGTAAGAGTTTGCCTTGTGCACCCCTTGTGTAAAGTTGTATTTCCTTTATTTTTATTTTTTAGCAAATTACACAGTAATGCGGATATTATGTTAATATTTGATACGGAAATCTATGAGATTATTAGATAATATTTTTTTTTTTTTTAAAATAAAGCTTTTAAAATAATAACTTAAATTATTGTTTTTAAAGCTTTTTGAGGCTTATCTAAATTAGTAGTGTTGTTTCCAGCTCCTTCTGCTTTTCAATGATCATTTACTAGCATCATATCCTTCTTTCTATTCTATATTCATCATCTCACATTCTCACTTTAGATAGTGGCTATATGGTGATAAATCTGCGTCAATGTTAATTGGCGTACTTTTCATGGAGTAAAGACATACTTCTGATTGATTGAAATCTTGAATTGTGACTGATCCCTTTTGCGTATCAATTATTATGTTGGAGTTAGGTCTTTCCCTATTGGTTGTCTTAAACTTTGGAACTACCAATGAACAGATGATCCTTATAGAATTTGTTGCAATTACGAATCATTTGTTATTGAAACTGAGCACCCGTCAAATAGTATTCATCATTTACCTGCTTTACATAGGATAGCAGAAGATGCATCTCCCTGAAGTATATTTTGTACACTATTTTTGATATGCACAGTGAAACAGATTTTATTTATGATAATATGTATTATCAGTGGAGAAGTTCTGCATTGGAAAAGGAAGAAAGGCTGAGACTTTGTGAGAATGTTCAGTTCTTGCTATGTTGTGGATTTTCTTACTAGAATGAAATACCGTATTTTTAACAAAAAGAGAGAAGAAGATGTCAATGATTTACAGTGCAACCATTTTCCCCTTCTTGTTGAATTTCAGTCTCTAAGGATTTTGAGGAGACTCCTTTTCATCACCAATCTTAGATGGGAATGGTCCTGGGGTTAATTTTGTGTTTTGGGCAGCATTCATATTTTGTGAATCTTGGATTGTGTCCTCTTTGGGTATAGATGATCTGATTATTACACTATTGCTGGTAGTTAGCTCTTAATGGATAGTCTTTGACCTTGTGTCTCTCTTTTATAATTAAATACTTATGTTTATTAAAAAACAATTGAAGTCAGGCTATTTTGTTATGAACAGTGGTTTCCAGGGTATCTATGATGTTGAGCATTTTATTCAAACCCTGAGATACGATGTTCGAATTGTGGAAAGCATACCGGAAATTCACAAAAATGGAAAAACCAAGAAAATAAAAGCTTATCAGGTAGAAATTGAGTATATATCTTTGTAGCATCCATGAAGTTAAATCTGCTAGTAATATTTTATTGTGGGAAAATTTAGAAATGTTTACTTCTAATTTCTCTTTCTTAACTCAGCTTCGGCCTCCTAGAGATGCTCCTATCAGTTGGTATTTGACAGAAGCTCTGGAACAGATGAAAAAACATGGTGCTATTTATTTGACTCCCTTTTCCCATCGTTTAGCTGAAGAAATAGACAACCCTGAGTATCAGCGCCTGAGATGCAGAGTTAACTATCATGCTCTAAGATTCAAGCCAAATATTGTGAAGTTAAGTGAGTCGATAGTTGATAAACTCCGCGCACAAGGTCATTTCACGTCAATACATCTTCGTTTTGAGATGGATATGCTAGCATTTGCTGGGTATGTTCCTATTTAATAATCTTACTTTCTGCAGACAATTATTCACATGTACCAGGGTGGATACACAATATGTATCTGATTTATTGCTTGATCTACAATTAAAAGTGATGGGCAATAGATTTGAATGATTTGCAGGTGCTTTGATATATTTACCCCAGAACAGCAAAGAATATTGAAGAAGTATCGAGAAGAAAATTTTAAAGAAAAGAAACTCGTTTATGAAGAAAGAAGGGCGATTGGGAAATGCCCTTTAACTCCAGAAGAGGTGATTCTTCTTTTGTTTATTATTGTCCCTTATTTGTTGCTTACAATTGTTATTTGTTTTTAACCACAATTAATTGAGTTTATCAAGGAGATTTAGATTGCTAACTCCGGGACAACTGTTACATTGTCTCTACATGGTTTAAATTTTATTTTCAATATTGGTAAATAATGCTATATACCTTTTTTTAATCCCTCTTCACTCTTCAGGTTGGTCTTATCCTACGTGCTATGGGGTTTGATAATTCTACCAGGATTTACCTAGCTGCTGGTGAACTATTTGGTGGGGAGCGATTCATGAAACCATTTAGGGCATTGTTTCCTCACCTTGAGAATCACAGTTCTGTGGATCCTTCGGAGGAGCTAGTTACGAACACCAGAGGATTATTAGGATCAGCTGTAGATTACATGGTTTGCCTCCTCTCTGACATTTTTATGCCAACATATGATGGACCAAGCAACTTTGCCAACAATCTTCTGGGGCACCGTCTCTACTATGGCTTCCGGACTACAATCAGACCTGACAGGAAAGCTCTTGCCCCAATTTTTATTGATAGAGAGAATGGGCGAACAGCTGGGTTTGAGGAAGCTGTTAGGCGTGTCATGCTCAAAACAAACTTTGGTGGACCTCACAAGCGTGCCCCGCCTGAATCTTTCTATACAAACTCTTGGCCTGAATGTTTTTGTCAGAAATCAGCGCAGAACCCTGCTGATGAATGCCCACCAGGCAATGTGTTGGATATTTTAAATAGTCGGTTGGAGAGTGAAGCGATAAGTGATTTGCAATCATCAACCCAAGGAAATCTCTCAACATCTGTGCTAGAAAGATGAATTTCTTACCTCATCTTTTTTGTTGTTTTTTCAATATCCTGATAATGAGCCTGACACATTAAATTGGAGAAGGGAGTGGATTTTCAATGTTATACTCAGGCTTTCAGGTGAGTTTCAAATATGAGATTCGTACATTCTGCAGCTTTGTTTTGTTAATTAATTTTTGCTTGTGCTTATGGTGTTTCCCCCTGTTTTGAATTTCCTCTGTATCTTTCAAATTTAATCGATAGCACATTATATATAATCTAATAATGTAGCGAAAGCTGAAATGAAACTTGAACGTCTCAAGGACTGCAAAAAATGAAAAGGGTAATTGAACAAGTATCTTCTAGTTAGGAACTGTTAAAATGATTGAAAATGGTAGATTGGACTTATTATGTGACTGAACAAGTGGGACATAATGTTTGAGCTTGTAAAGATAGCCGTGTAAAGAGCTCGAAATGATCATTACCACATATATGTTTGTAATGGAACTTGCTGGTTTTTTCATGGAAATTTGTTAGGACTTTTTGCATCTGATGATTGTGGTGAACATTCCCCTAAAATCCTTGATGTTGAAGTCTGATAGGGCGTCTCTAGTAAGTAGGAGCTCGTAATTGTTGGTGCTTTGGTGAAATTAGTAAGATATACAATTTTATTTCAAGTTTATGATTACTTTCATATTTTCCCATTGACGGAACAAGTATAGCTACATTTGCAATATAAAATGATTGTACTTTTTAGGTTCATATTCTTTCCTTCCACTTTCCAATCATATATTTTGCTCCATTTAGGGAACTATGTACATAGTTTGTGATATCTGGATTTTTCTCTGTGTTTCATTATGATCACTTAAATTGATTGGTAAATATGGAAATTTGTTGTCTCTGCAGGTTCATATTATCTGGGGTCAGGATCAACTGATTATCATTTGTTTGAAACGCGTGGCAACCCTATATAGTGTAGCTCCAGTCCCGACATACAACTACAATATGTGTACGTAATATACATTTTGCACTACGATTTTGATTGAATTCACCATATCTAATTTCTATAAAACCTAATACCATAAGTGACTGTTCAATGCTTTAGTAAGATTTGTCAAGGAATTGAATCACCAAATTCTCAGGCCTTTATTTTAAATATCCATGTGTGTGTGTGTATATATATATAGAGTTGTAAAATTTGATCCCAAGACACTTATTTTTATTCGTTTTGTTTATGATTTTATTTTGGGCGTCACCATTTTTTATATTATTAAACTCATTGTAACAAGGGAACGCACGCACAAACTCAGGAAAATAAGATTAAAACCTGCATTGATTTTCACCAGCTGTGTATCTGAAACAAAACTGCTCAGAGCAGTGTTAAATAGTTCTATGAGTTCAACCAACAGACTTGTGTAGAAAGATCTGTAAAAGAGAAAAGAGTAAATGGAAAATTGGCTTCTTGTCAAAACACATTATAACAGGAACCAATTGTGATTAGTGATAGTAGCATGGGTAAGTGTCAAAAAACAATATAGCACCAGAAAAGTTTCACATGAAAGACCAAGAACGGATACAGAATAACAAAATATTTTAAGCACGTCGACTGCAAGGTACCAAACATAAGTGAAGCCTTTGAAAACTTAACATTGGACATGTGACATCATATTACACAAAAAGTAAAACATTAATCTCCACACTGCAGATACACAAATCTTGAATAAAAGAAATGTTTATTCCATGAATAAAAAAACATATGCAAAAAATAAAGAACACATATATCCCTGCATGTTAGTCGTTACTAATCCACCCACATTTACTTACATCCAGTAATATACAAACATTAAATGTAGAATAGCAAAATCTGTAAAAAGGAGTGAAGGCAAAAGGAAAAAAAAGGGAGGAGAGGTTTAAAAATTAGCCTGAGGTACGCAACTTGTTTGCAACATAGAGCAGATGGCTTATGTTTGTTGGTGGATAATTTTGGAGTAGCTTGAGATTAGAGGTGAAATCCCCTGCTAGCAGGCGCCTCCGAATGAGAATCAGCATAGCACAGCATACCCGAAGCAAAGTCTCCTGCATATATGTCATGTTATGTCAGATTTCATATTAATATTTTGTCACAAAATTAAGAACTACACTCGGCATCTTATAGCAACAATGCTTCAGTAGTTTAACCATAAGAAAATTGTGGGAGTTAATAGTAAAAGAGATTGAATATCAAATTGAAAACTCAAAACAGCATATTTTTAACGGTAAAGAAATGTACATCTACTGATGGCTCGAAGAAACTTCCACAAACTATGTTTACGGTTTTGTCTTCAAAGCTCCCACGGGCAATTAGTACTCTCATAAAGGATCGATTATTACTTTTCGCAGTTCCAAAAACATGGGATCCTTCCATTATATAATACCAAATTAAACCGACGAATATAAAGAGAAAATAAACTGAACTTCAATCCTACCTGGAGGCCTTCAGGGTCACTTAGAAGTGTGTCCCAAATGTGAAGGCTGTCTACAAAGTTGAATTCCTGCGTCAAGAGGAGAGTTATCCACCTAAATGCGTAAAATTGGGGGTTGACCTGTCATTGTTTAAGATAGACCCGTGAGGCATTGAAATCATTTGACCAAAAGATAACATTATTGTCAAATGTCTGGAAAATTCTTAGCCTTTTTGAATATCCTAGTGGCAGTACAGAATTAATTTTCTTAAAAAAAATTAAAACTAATAAAACAAAAAGAAGAGGAGCTGAAATTTAACAGACGAGCATCTTATTAGTGATACTGAACTGGAAAACCATGCAGTCAGCACGTATATTAAAGTCTCACATGGAAACTATGATATTTGTATTAACTGAAAAGGGAATTGAAAAAAAGCAAACATGTCCACAAAATAAGGCCAACCAAGGAAATCTTACAAACCTATATTCAAAATGTACTCTGAGAACATCCAAAACCAGAAACTATCAAAGCCTAATGTACCCGCCAACAGCTAAAAACAGAACCATTCCTACATATACAGTTTTTAACTACAACCTTTTCCAATTTAGGAGTATATCTAGACACCATGGTAAACCCAATCAAGCCAAATCAGTAAGTTATCTGCCGTGAAGCTTGTTCAACAAAGAAACCATGAAATATACGCAGAATGATTGCTCATTCATCTACATAGGATTTTGCTTTTTAACTGAAGGGTGCTCTAAAATCTAAATTCAGGAGTAGTCCACTAAAAAATCCCCCTAATAAATTTGTAACAAGAGAACAAGATCAAGTATCAAAATGCAACAAAACTTATCTTTCAAATTACATCTTACTTTAGTTGTGACCTCAAGATGACGCCAAAGCTCTTCATCATGTTCCTTGAGAAGCTGTGACAACCTTGTTATTGTGGATCGGATTCCCACAACACTGTTATCAAGTTGCTGACAAAAATTATCCCGGAATCCACTCAATAAGTCAACAAAACAAAAGAATGTGTCTGCTTCAGCTGAGGCCTGCAAAACTTAAATTGGAAAATGATAAAAAAAATAATAATAATAAACCAAGATACAAATCATGGAAGCATGATGACATTTAATCATAACACTATGCTAGTATGATGACAACGGATCTGATCCACATTATTTTTATGCTAACATCCAAGAGCTGGTTGTTATTAGGATAAAATCACTCCTAAATCGAGCTGCATCCAAAGATTTTTCTTTCAGAAAGAAATGACAAAGGCAACGCCTTATTTGAATATAGGAGGCTTTTTGTCTTCATTCATCGTTTAATGTTATCATGCTGAACAAATATAAATATTTAATAGCTAATCACTGACTTAAATCAGAAGAAGAATGAGATATCATGACCTATGGTTCATAATTCCTCTTATTTCTGATTTATTTTATAAAACTGTTCTATGTATTAGCATGTAAACAACATCAAATACTTGAATGAATCAGATTCTGACTTTTTTTCTTTGGAACCAAGAATGCATGCTAGAACTAGATCAGTGTTATTCCATGGACATGAAGAGAAGTTAAAAATACTTCATATCTATCATTTTCAAAACATATACATTTTTAATTTTTGTCTGTCAAACTCCCGGCTAACCCTCTTATGGGAGGAACTCAATAGAAAAACAAGGCTACAAAAAAAGATTTTACAAAACCATAAGGGAAACAGAAAAGAATAACCATCACACCCCAAACCCGAAAGGATCCAAGGAGTGATCCTAAACTTAACAATAACACAGAATCTAAAGTGTGGAAAACATAAAATTCATGGGTTAACTTGAAAATATCAAAAGTTTGTCTTAAGACTCAGGGAACCACTAAATGACAAACCATGCCAAATCTGTTACATGCAAACCCTCAAATTATTTGAAATCACAATAAACTATAATGAGTATGAAACTCAGTAAGCAAACTAGTTTTTATTATCACAAAATAAATACATAATATAAATAAACTAGAGCCAATTTGGTAAAATTTGAGTCTGAATCTGACTCTGAATCCAGTACAGAATACTCTATAATAAAAACAGGAACATATTTCAGAATGGAACTAAAAGTTATAGGAAAAGTAATGTGCTTACCGAAAATTCCTCATCAGGGTCATTTCTGAATACATAAAATATAGGTGCCAAAATTTCATTCATCCCTTGAACATATCTAATGCCAGGATTTAGCTTTGCAAATACAAGTAATATATTCTTCAAAGCCTCCTGAAGATGAGAGACAAAGACAAGTCAGCCAACTGGCTTGTATTTGTGTTAAAGTCTGATCTAAAAAGAAAACATCATACCTGATTAGATTTTGCAAAAGCTGAGTCACCTGAAAAAAAGTGCAGATCTGGATGAGTGCGCTTCACATCTCGATCAATTTGTTCCATGATTTCTGTGTCCTATGTGAGGTTCAAAAATTGGAGTCAGATGTGTCATACGAATGGCACATACGCACCTCTTGCAAATATGCAATAATAAATCACTTTTCAACAGGACAAGTTACTAAGATTTCCATTAATATGGCAGACATATCACGTGGTTGAGGTACAAGCTATGATCTTGGCATATTTGACTACAAATCAAAGACAAGTCAAGATCAAATCACATCGAAAAATTTAAAAAGAATTAGAATATCGCATTGCTAATAACATGTGAAATATTTAAGGACCATTCTAGTATTTAAGAAGACATTGTTTACTTGCACAAACCATTGATAAGCCATGCCCAAGAGGGCAAAGACATCTCCCAAACAAAAGTTTACAAATTAGAAACTGATTGACAAATTATTAAAATAAAAAATAAGATGGGTCAGGTATAAAACTTAAATCTGATCCGCAACTCCAGTCAATATGATACCTGAAAGAACTGATTCCAGACACTGCTTTTCCCAAGACTCAAAGGATGTTCCCCATGGGTTATTTCTGATCTTGAAAGCATACCACTGCTTTCACATTTCCATTCATCATTGTCACAAATCGTGGATTTTTCCAGCCTCCTCGTGATTTCTGACTGACTAGCCACAAAAACATTTAGAAATCGGAAACATTTGCAGCAAAAATGTAGAAGATTAATGAAATACAGAACATATTAGACGGCCAGCAACTTAAGATGTAACTGTAGTGACCATGTTTCTGCAAGTGTGCTGTATCTGACCTTAGTGAATGAAAAGAACTGGACTGTAGTGATCCTACTCCTAAAATGAGTCAACATGAATGCAAAATGCTTTATAATTTCAAATTCAAGATACTTAGAAAACCCCAATATTGATGGTGGTTAAAAAAATAACAGATGATATAAACAAAGGAACCCAACTAGCTCACTTGCAGCTGTATAAAAGAACAGCTAGAAATCACTTCTGGTTAATGCTAAAATGACTGAACATGAAATTTATATCACACCAATGCAAAATGTTTTATAAAATCAAATTCAAGATACTTAAAAAATCCCAAACGTTGACAGTGGTTAAAAAAAGAAAAGATGAAATAAACAAGGGAAACAACTATTCCACTTGCGGCTGGATAAGAGAACCGCTATAAATCACTCCTGGTTAATGCTTTTGCTCTAGCTACTACTCACATATATTTTATACAACCTATATAACATCAAATGAAGAAGAAGAAGAAACTTACAGGATTCATCAAAAGGTCCTCTTTAAAACGCATGTACTGAGACCTCTTCTTAGCTAATTCTGATGGCCAAAGCCCGCGATCTGGTGGTAGATAACCCAGTAACAACTGATAAACTGAGTAAATTAGCTGACTGTTTAATTGAAATAAGTTGCCGAAGCAGTAGCATTCATTCCTTTACAAGTCAGTATCAATAAAAGAAGACAAATTATATGATACCTTCCAAACTGTGGAACGAATACCACCACCGTCAGGTATTCCTTGCATCGCTATCCTCCTCAATTCCCTTATATTTATCAATTTCTTCGATATCTGCAAACAGAAAATTAATTTTTTTAAAAAAAAATATTATTCAGGAAGTAATACATACCAATAACTGAAAGTATATAATAAACCACCTCGGACAAGAGCTGAGACTGAACAAAGCTCCCATTTTCATCATCATATCTATCGCTAATGCTATTATCGGTCGCATTTACAATTTGAGGTTTTGGCGGCTGTTGCTGTACCGAAACGACGGCGGGAGGGGGAGCTGGAGCGGGAGCCGGTGGGGGAAGAGCGACGACGGGGGCGGGAGGTTCAGCGGCTGCTATCGGTTTGGGGGCGTAGCGTTGGAGGCGATCGTCGTCCGGCGGAGGAGGAGTTGTTGACCACATAGAGCTGTTGAGCCAATCCGGTACTTTCTTCTTCACCATTTTGATTCTTTATTTTCTGATTTACAAAAATTCGATTTTAGGGTTTCTGTGATTCTGTTTCGTGAGAATCAGCGACACAGAGAAACATGTTGGTTCGAAGAGGAGAATGACGAACGGTTGGTTAGAGAATTTGAAGGACCAATCAGCAAATCACGCGTTTAATAATAATTTGGCTGAAACTCAATTTATCAAAACTGAGTCTTTGATTCAATAATTTCACTTTATTAGCTATCAAAAACATTAAATTCACTTCATTAATTACTTAAGTGAATTTAATTTTTTTTAACAAAAATGATAGACATACATAAATTCTTACATAAAAATATTACACTCCTCTCACTATAGCTACAATGAGAGGGGTGTAGTATTTTTATGTAAGAATTTATGTATATCTATCATCTTTTTTTTTTAATGCTCTAAGTTTTTATGGCTTTTTTACTTTATTAATTACAAAATTTATTGACCGAATACAAACCCAGGTTTACTAGTTGGAAAATGATAAGCATACAAACTTTTATCCCTAATTTCCTCCATACAGGTTTTTCAAATGTGGGACAAACTGTACTAACTCATGAAATGCAGTATCATACTGATCTACTGTACGGTTGCCCTGAATCAATCTGTAAAACTCTCTCCTCTTCTCATCCATAAAAGCAGAATTCATATAATTGCTCATGAACTCTTTCTTGAATTTATCCCATGTTAACACATTGGTCTCAGAAAATTTGCCTCTAACACTTTTCCACCACTTATCAGCTTGCTCTGTCAAAAGTCGGTATACATGATGACACTTCTGCTCATCTGTCAATCTACGGAGGCATCTGAAAACACATGAAAGATGTCAACCGCTAAAAGACATAGAATGACTTATAAAGAAAACGAAGTGTCTACAGAATCTATGACAACTGGGCTCTGATACCATTAAATGTCACACCCGTCCCCTTAGGTAGGCTAGGGGTGAGACGGAGACTAGAAACTGGCAGAGTTTCCCCTGTAAAACTGATACCACTTGTTGTGATTCACCGATCACTTTAGAGAAGATGTTGAGGAAAAACCGAATTCGTATTATTACTACAAGAATAATACACAAGTTTTACAAACAAGAAAACTCACAAAAAAACCTCACACACTCTCAAGCTCTCTACTTGGAGCTTAAACACTTTGGGATATTTGGGATGTCGGTTCGGTCGCCGGAAAATACCACCGTGCTCGTCTCGACGTGAACTAGCTGATGGTGTGCTCAAAGTTGATTTTTGACAACTTTGCCGGAACTCGAATTTTCCGAACCAAACTCCGTTCTTCGGTTTTTCGATCCCAATGAAGAACCAAAGCTCTGATACCACTTGTTGTGAAAACACGATCACTTTAGAGTGTATTTGAGGAAAAACCGAATTGTATTTATTACTACAAGAATAAACACTACAAGTTTCTTGTTGTAAACTTGTAGTGTTTATTCTTGTAGTAATAAATACAATTCGGTTTTTCCTCAAATACACTCTAAAGTGATCGTGTTTTCACAACAAGTGGTATCACTGTAGCTACAGTGAGGGAGTAGGGAAAATTTTCGGGATAAAAATTGGTATGTATATCATTTCCCTAGTAGTTGGTTTAACTAATGTTATTATGTAACATTAATTTATACAAAATTTGTACATATTTTGAAGGAGTGTGATTTGGTGGCATAAAATTTAGGATTTGATTGTTCAAGTCCTAAATTCGAATCTATGAGTTCATTTTTTGTAATAGTTTGGGCAGTCGAGAATTTTACCTGCTCCGCTTAATTCCAGATCGAATGATTTGACGATATGATTTCTAACATTGCAAAAAAATAAATTGTACATCTTATGGTGGCCGCATATCATTGGGATAAAATTTGATTTTCTTATTCGAATCAGAAAACAATTGGATGGATATATATAACATCGAAAATCTTAACTTTAGGTGCTTAATGACAAGTAGTATTACTAAAAGAAAATTGAATAATATGACATATTTTAGTTTATTATACAAAACTTGTAAATCAGGTAATGTGCTAATTACGTGTCCCTGCAATATAACTATTATTTCATTAATAACAGAGCCGGTCTTCATCATAAGGTCCTATGGCCTATAATTTTTTTCTTATCAGTATAAATAATTATTGGCACTTCTAAAAAAAATTTAATTATTATTATTATTGACTAAAGTCCTTAAAAAAATTTTAATATAATTCACGTATGATCCACACTTTATATATTGAGCATATATTTTAGGTATTGTGGACGCTGATTTTCGCCCGAGGTCCACAATCGAGAATTTGTTATTTGGGGCACTAGCGATCCTGGAAAACAAGAGGTAGAGTGAGCGTGGAGACTTCCCACCGGTGTGGTGGGTGCCGTAGGCACTCCGACGCCCAAGTCAAAAGCAGAAAAAGAGATGTTAATATCATAGGAGGAGGTGCAAGGTCAGAGATTACCTTGATTCATGTGGGTTGCTGTGAGGGCGGTAGGTTGGTGGTACTGAGAGCTCTGGGAGAGAATATGACTAAGCTGAGAGTTGTGATGCTTTCGCCCCCTCCCTCGTAGACTTCTTTATATATACACACTCGAGAAACGTGTGTATTTATTGCATTTAATTGCTCGTCCGTTGGGTGCTGGAAACGACTGATTCATGAGGGGTAGTTATGAGTCTGGGCTTTTTGTGGGATGGCATATGATGAGTCTAGGATGCGGTTTAGGTATGATATTTTATTGGGTATGGGCTTGTGAAACAACTTTGGCCCAATATAGACTTATAAAAATGGGCTTCCTTTGAGAGTCTTGGGTCCTTTAGATTGAAGGATATTGGGTCTTCCGTTTGTGTGTGGGCTTGAGATGGCAACTAGGGCCTGAATCTTATCATGGGTACTGTTAGAGGGAATTTGGGGTGTATTTAGTATTGGGCCCGAAGTGAAAAGTCAAAAATGCCCTTAGCCCAAATTTAGCCCGTACAGTTTGTCCCCTACTCTCTAAGTCAATGAGTCATTGGCTTGGAGAGTACTCGTTGGTCGTGTCGTCTGAACCAAAACGGGAAAGTCTTTGTTGTCTGGACCAGGACGCGATTGAGTGTCTTCAATGTCGCCTGGACAGTATGGCTAAAGTCTTGAATCTGACTCGACAGGAGTTAAGTGAGATGTCCAGAGTCGATCGAATTAGACGTTGATCCCACACATACTCCATACGACTGGTCTGAGGACCAATTGAGCCTACATATCGTCCAGACTGAGTATGGACCAGGTCTTCAATTTGACTTGACATGGGTCGAAGAGGAATGTCCTTCATGAACAAAATCAGATGATGACCCCGGGTATACTCCATACGACTGGTCGGGGGACTAATTGAGTCTTCATGTCTGGACTGAATGTAGTCCAAGTCTTCTACTTGACTCGACATGAGTCTATGAGGGATGTCCCCGGTCGACTGAACCAGATGAAGGTTCAAAGTATACTTTACATGACATTGATCGTTTGGAAGTTGAGTAATCCAAGTCTTCAATATGACTCGACATGAGTCTATGAGGGATGTCCCCGGTCGACTGAACCAAATGAAGGTTCAGTGTATTATCCATACGACATGTGGCATCTGGACTGAGTAGTCCATGTCTTCACTTGACTCGACATGAGTCCATGGGGGATGTCCCCTGTCGACTGAACCAAATGAAGGTTCAGAACAATCTCCGTACTACTAGTCAAATGACCAGAGGAGTCTTCAATGTCGTCTGGTCCGGATGAAGGTCCGGATCTTGAACTCGACTCAATCATGAGCCAATTGGGGAGTGTTCCCGTCGACTGGTCCTGATGAAGGCCAAGAAATCATTCACCCATTTGGTACCGCATAGGGACCAAATCGAGCCTACATGTCGTCTGGACTAGATGAATGTCCATGTATTGAACTTGACTTAACCGTGCACCAATTGGGGAAGGTTCCCGTCGACTGGACCTGATGAAGGCCATAAAGTCATTCACTCGTTTGGTACCGAATATGGACCAAATCGAGTCTGCATGTCGTCTGGACCAGAAGAATGTCCAGGTATTGAACTTGACTCAACCATGAGCCAATTGGGGAAGGTTCCCGTCGACTGGACCTAATGAAGGCCAGGAAGTCATTCACTCGTTTGGTACCGAATAAGGACCAAATCGAGTCTACATGTCGTCTGGACCAGAAGAAGGTCCAGGTATTGAACTTGACTCAACCATGAGCCAATTGGGGAAGGTTCCCGTCGACTGGACCTGATGAAGGCCAGGAAATCATTCACTCGTTTGGTACCGAATAGGGACCAAATCGAGTCTACATGTCGTTTGGACCAGAAGACGGTCCAGGTATTGAACTTGACTCAACCATGAGCCAATTGGGGAAGGTTCCCATAGAGTAGACCTGATGAAGGCCAGGAAATCATTCACTCATTTGGTACCGAATAGGGACCAAATCGAGTCTACATGTCATCTGGACCAGAAGAAGGTCCATGTATTGAACTTGACTCAACCATGAGCCAATTGGGGAAGGTTTCCGTCGACTGGACCTGATGAAGGCCAGGAAATCATTCACTCGTTTGGTACCGAATATGGACCATATCGAGTCTACATGTCGTCTGGTCCAGAAGAAGGTCCATGTCTTGAACTTGACTCAACCATGAGCCAATTGGGGAAGGTTCCTGTCGACTGGACCTGATGAAGGCCAGGAAGTCATTCACTCGTTTGGTATCGAATAGGGACCAAATCGAGTCTACATGTCGTCTGGACCAGAATAAGGTCCATGTATTGAACTTGACTCAACCATGAGCCAATTGGGGAAAGTTCCCGTCGACTGGACCTGATGAAGGCCAGGAAATCATTCACTCGTTTGGTATCGAATAGGGACCATATCGAGTCTACATGTCGTCTAGACCAGAAGAAGGTCCAGGTATTGAACTTGACTCAACCATAAGCCAATTGGGGGAGGTTCCCGTCGATTGGACCTGATGAAGGCTAGGAAGTCATTCACTCATTTGGTACCGAATATGGACCAAATCGAGTCTACATGTCGTCTGGACCAGAAGAAGGTCCAGGTATTGAACTTGACTCAACCATGAGCCAATTGGGGAAGGTTCCTGTCGACTGGGCCTGATGAAGGCAAGTAAATCATTCACTTGTTTGGTATCGAATATGGACCAAATCGAGTCTACATGACCAGAAGAAGGTCCATGTATTGAACTTGACTCAACCATGAGCCAATTGAGGAAGGTTCCCGTCGACTAGACCTGATGAAGGCCAGGAAATCATTCACTCGTTTGTACCGAATATGGATCAAATCGAGTCCACATGTCGTCTGGACCAGAAGAAGGTCCAGGTATTGAACTTGACTCAACCTTAAGCTAATTGGGGAAGGTTCCCGTCGACTGGACCTGATGAAGGCCAGAAAATAATTCACTCGATTGGTACCGAATAAGGATCAAATCGAGTCTACATGTCGTCTGGACTAGAAGAAGGTCCAAGTATTGAACTTGACTCAACCTTGAGCCAATTGGGGAATGTTCCTGTTGACTGGACCAGATGAAGGCCAGGACAATCTCCAGCCTACTGGTCCTGAAGAGGAACCAGAGGGAGTTTTCATGTAGCCTGGACCAAACGAAGGTTCAGTACTTGAGTTGGGCTCGACGTGAGCCAATGGGGAATATTCCCGTCTACTGAACCAGATGAATGCCAAGACAATCTCCAGCCTATTGGTCCTGAAGAGGAACCATGAGGAGTTTTCATGTTGTCTGGACCAGACGAAGGTCCAGATCTTGAGCTGTATGACATTGCCTACGAGTTTCAAAACCACATATATGGTATGTAAATGGAGAGAAAATATTTATACCTGTCATCTGGAGAGCATGTCGGTTGGGATTGATGGTCTAATTAATATTTGAGGAAGGTTATTTTTTTATCTTCCAGATTGCCCCCAGTCTACTGGATCTTGCAAAGCTTCTAAACCGGTCTCCACTTTATTAAACCTGATGAAGGTTCATAATTGTCTTCATTCTACTGGAGTTGATGAAAGTCAAAAGGAGTCCACGAGACACTTAGATGCGTTACTGGAGGCATGCACGTCGGCTGGAAGCATGCAAGTTGTCTGGAGCATACATGTCGGCTGGAAGCATGCAAGTTGTATGGAGGCTTTGATCTTTCTCATGATTAGCTTCCCTCGAAGCTACAACCTCTTTCTGCAGCAAATCATTCGACACCTCAGGAACTCTATCCTTTGTTTTTGTTGACTGGAACTCAATAGGCTTATCTTCCAGAGTCGTTGGTGGCATATTCCTTGGTGGGTGTATGTCGTTTGTCTCTTTCTGGATGAATGGGTGTAACGTAATTTCTCAAGATGACATCTGGGTGGTTAGCTCGCTCTTTCCGCAGTCGCATGATATTCATGCATATGGGATGGTTTGTCATAAGCTTGGTGAATGATAATGCATCACATGTGCCCTCGGTGTCTTCAATTTCTTTGGATGCGTTCTCGGTGGCTTTCATGCTCGGTGACGGTGTGCTTCACGTGATGTCATTGCTTCACATATGTCCAAATTTCAGTCACGCGGTTATGAACTTGCCCTTGTTCTGCAATCTTCTACCCTTATTTTGTATACCTTCTCCTTGCTTCGACACTACTCCCACATCAGCAAGACGATTATGTCCAAGAAGGCAATAAGTTGGGCAGCGTTTTGGCTTCCATTCTCACTATACTTTGATCTTCAAGAGTTCATCCGAGAGAGATGTGTCCATATCAAAAAATTGAATGGTTATTCACGCATTCATGGGCCATGTATGAACCATGTTGCGTGTCACGAGGGCTCGCATAGAGGTAGCCTGTCCATGTTGGTGGTTTGTGGTTGGCTTCGTAGGAATTTTCATGGTTGTCATTTTGAGGGTCGGCTGGAACCATGGCTTTGGAGAAAAATGTTATTCACTTTGCCCGACCTAATGAAGATCGGTCAACTGGACCTGATAGAGGTCCAATAGACTATTCATACTACCCGACCTGATGAAGGTCGGTCGACTGGACCTGACAAAGGCCCATGAGGTTCTCATTATACCCGACTTGATGAAGGTCGGGTCCACTGGACTAGATAGAGGTCCAATGAGGCTATTCATACTACCCAACCTAATGAAGGTCGGTCGACTGGACCTGAAAGAGGCCCAATCGGTTCTTCATTATACCCAACCTAATGAAGGTCGGGTCGACTGGACCAGATAGAGGTGCAATGAGGCTCTTCATACTACCCGACCTGATAGAGGTCGGTCGATTGAACCTGATGAATAACTTCCTACGTAGTCTTGAGTAGACAATATTAAATTAATGTCGTTTGAATATGATGACTAACCTGTCATATGAAGGAGATGAATATCTTTTCATGTCGTATGAAGAAGATGAGAGCTCATTTGTGTCATCTGAAGAATGAATGGATAGCTTCCTATGTCGTCCGGAAGAGATGGAAATCCTTCCATGCAGTCAGAAGTGGACGACATTCTATCGAGGTCATATGAAGGAGATGAAAAACATGTCGTATGATTATTCATCCATTTCATGAGATAACAATCATTTTACGTTGTTCGAGCGAGATGATATTCCTTCCATATTGTCTTGAGAAGATCAGTAATATCCCTCAATGTCGTCTGAGAAAGATGACAATCATGTCATTTCGTATCGAGATGGCATCTCATCCATTTCATCTGGGGAAAATGAAATCCTCTTATGTCGTCTAGAATATATGACAATTCTTTCATGTCATTTGAGGGGGATGATAATTCATCCATATCTTCTGGAGCAGATGACATTTCATTCATGTCATCTGGAGAATACGACAATCTTCATATATAGTGAGAGGTTGATGATAGTCCTTCTTCGTAGTCTGGAAGAGTCAATCATTTTCTATGTCGTGTGGAGAATATGACAATCTTTATGTGTACTTTAGAGTTGATAGCAATTCATCCATGTCGTATGGAGAATATGACATCTCCTTATCGGTAGCCTGATTCCTGGTAGACTGGAGAGAATTTCTCTTTGAACTCCTGTATTTCCCTACGCATGGTGGAAATGATATGTTATGTTTGGTCGACCGGGAAAATGTGCTGATTCATTTCTTGATTTGGCTGATGATTGTCTGATTGTGGAATATCGTTTGCTTCATTATTGAATGCCTCCAATGTTGGATCGAAGGGTAGGATGATTGGGGAGGTCTGGATCTGTTAGGGTTGGTGCTCGGAGTGCCAATCCGGATCGTATTTATGTACTATTCATGAATACGAGCAATTCTATTTTCCATAATATTACTTATTTAATGGTAGCACCTCTTTTCTTTTATACACATATTCGATCTAATTACGATTGGATATTCAATTATGTTTAGATTGAAACTAAATTTGGTTTAGTGATACGTGTATATTAGACAAAGACCCTATGATTTACAACGTAGTGCGCAGTTACAACGTTGTTTGTAATTGACATTGGGAAGTGTCACTATAAGATGTATATCCTTAAATAAAGTTCATGGTCAAGATTTACTAACACGGGTCGGTTAGTAAAATCCGCTGAGACCAGTACATGTCGTATATCGTGACTTGGTCCGATGATTTATACCAATGAACCATGAGTCTCGGGAGACTCGTATAGACATGTAAGTGTTTATTTGATAAACACTGAACGACTCACTGAAGATTTCCTAATAGATGGTACACCTACGTCAATATGAATCTTCTCGAGTTGAGCAAGCATAGTGGTCATTCGACTTGAGATACCACAGTGGGATATATGAGTTATCCTCCACACTTGGATGGCAGTCACGTCACTGATCTATTTAGATCAGACCTCCGTCTATTCGTTGGGTGTGGACTGATGCTCATGAATCCAGTGCGTATCAAGATAGAATCCGTCAATCTTGTGTACATGGCATAAATATCCTACACGTGTTTACGATCTAGTAAATCCATAGCCGTGGTATAACTTTGGAAACCAATTCCGAGTGTTATTTAGAGATCGTAAATTGAAAGTCGACTATATTATACCGAACGAATTTGAAGATCTTATCTATATCCCATGTATAATATGGATAGCCTGTGACAGATGAATTATACGTATGCAATGACCTCGACTTGCATAGTTTAGTGAGATTATTTGTGGTCGTCATAATTCATGAGTGGGTGAATTATGGACACAAAATTGGATTTCGTGACGGATAAACCTAAACTTAGAGAGTCCCACAATATGAAGTGTACTCGTTGAGCACTTGGGCAACCCATTGTGAATAATACGGATTATTCATAATACTTCATCGGATTAAATGAGTTAATTCGAATCGTTTAAACGGTTAAACGATAACACATGCTTTAAGAAATTTTGGTCAATCGTAATTATTGTGTATTTGTATTTGATACATAATTTGATTAGATACACATTAATTAAGTGTCAAATGAGACTTTGACACATGTCATTAATATATGTATTTGTTATTGAATGTAAATAAAAATACATATATAGTAACAATTATATTAATTAATTATTTGGATATTTAAATGTTAAATATTTAAATAATTAAATAATAAAATTTTTCATAATAGTTATGATAAATGTTTAATTATAATTGGTTACATGTGGCATGATTTTATTAAGCTTATCTATTCTTTATTTTAATTTAATGAAATTAAAACACAAAATTGACCAAACTGATGAGTGATAAATCTATCATTATTTCACACTCATTTAACCTAATATTTTGTATAGTTTCTTGAGTTTTTTTTTTTGAATATTTTGATGTGTTTTGTGTTATTTTGTAGATAAATAAAGTTTCAGGACATTCTGGAGGTGATTTGGACCAAAACAGTGAAAATTGGAAAAAAATGGCATTTTGGTAATTTGGGCGCGTCGCGACGCGCAAGCCCTTGGCGTCGCTATGCCTAACATGCACCAGAGCTACTAACGTGCGCCGGGTCAATGGGTCAGAATTTGAGAAGTTTGACTTTGCTAACGTGCGCCGTGCCACATGTCACCATCACAGAGGATCCGCTAACATGCGTTGGGACACGTGTCACAAGCCTATGTTGCTGACACTCCACGTGACACGTGTCATCTTCTCATTGGACCGAATCATCGGCGAATCATATTCTGCCACGTGTCATCTTCTCATTGAACCAAATCTACCGCGTGCCACATGTAGAATTCTTATTGGGCCGACGAAATCCGCGTCAACAGTCAAAGTCAAAACACATGGACCAGTCAACTATTCGAGCGTAGTAGTATTAAAGCTAAGATTACTTGGTAGTAGTATTAATGTGAATTAAATAAACAATCCCCGGCAACGGCACCAAAAACTTGTTGTGATATTTTTATATCGTACCGCAAGTGTACGGTGTCAAGTTTTAGTATAAATGAGTTTAGAGTGTCGAACCCACAGGGATTGCGTTAACTCGTACTAAGTACTACAATTGATAATCCTAACTTTATTTAGACGACAATTAATAAAGATTTTTTGTAAATAAATAAAATATAAAAATATTTTATAAGGAGGAACTAATACGATAGAGATTCTTGATCCTGATTTCACCTAGCTGTCTCCTATGTATTTTTCATGCCAATTAATCTTTGTTCAGTTATATTATTTATAAGTCAAGATCCTAAAATATTCACTCCCTCTCTCGAGTGCCGAGTGAAAATATTATCAACTATAGACTTCGATATCTCTATAAAAATCCAATAGTTAACAACTCATTACGATTTGTGATTCTATGTTAACGACTTCAAAGGACTACAGATTCTCTCGAACTCTATAAAATCCTAGGCTATATTCTCTAGATCTATTCAAAATCCCCTCTCTCGAGTGATAGATTCTAAACATTCATCATCTCAAATTGTGGCCAACAATCAAGAAGCATTAAACTCAAAAGAATATAAATAAATCAATAAAACTTCATAACAAAATCAGTAATTAAAATTAAGGTTCAAGCATCAGTTACATCATTCTCCAGAATTAAGGAGTAAATTCATGACAAAAGATAAAACAATAAATAATCAAGCCACGAATCTAATGGAAATCATTAGAGTGTTAAGAAAGAAATAAAAAGATAAAACCCGAATTGAATCTCTTCCTTTTCGGATGTCACAGCCTTAATCTCCTCCTGTCGCTCTTCAATCCTCTCCTTGGATCTCTAAAAATATGTGTTTCTGTGTTTTATGCTATGTATTAGCCTCTGTATTAGCCTCCCTTTGAATGTTGGATGTAATGTTATATTTATAGTTGAGGCAGGGAGTCTTTGGGTGGCATTAGGATTATTAAAAACCCTAAAATCACTTTCCCGAAACGCGCGTGCTACTCTTCTCCGCAGCGCCGCGGCGCTAAACTGTCTGGACTTTGTATGTAATAGGGGCGCCGCGGCGCTGGATCTCTTCATTGGCGCCGCGGCGCTCTATGTTACTTCATGAATGGGCGCCGCGGCGCCTGTTGTTATTCCATGAATGGGCGCCGCGGCGCCCATTGCTTGTGATGAATGGCGCCGTGGCGCCATTCTCCCTGGAACTTGTATGGGATTTTGGCGCCTCGGCGCCATTCTTCCCTGATCGTCCTGTGTCTTCCCGAAAGTTCCCAAAACACGTGCAATTATTCCCCGATCCATATATTAATGCTCCTATAAATAAAACATAAAATAAATTATAAATCATATTAAATATCTCGAATTATAACAAAATAATAAGCTGAGAATGCCATAATAAGTGGGTATAAACCACACTTATCAAACACCCCCAAACTTAAGGTTTTGCTAGTCCCGAGAAAAATATAAAAATAAAAACTAAATTCAAATTAACAAATAAAAATTGCTAAATTAACAAAGCCACTTTCGTAGGGATCACGATTGCATTTAGCATATGCAACAAGCCTTTAAACCCCTAGGCGGCCCTAGTGGACGAGTTATAGTCTCGTGAGGGCTTACAGCGACGACACCCACAAACGTCATTCACACACAATCATGCAAAAATTTAAACAAATAACCAAAGATAGTCCCGATAGTTGCACATAAAATTTTCCTCAAAGAAAGCTTATAAATGAAATCAAAGAATCTTCAAAGTACGCAATTGCAACTCGAATCCAAATTCTCGAATAAATTATCTAAGCTAGACTCAAGGTGTGTGTGTGTAAAGGTTCATTCACAGCTTTGATCTTAAGTAAGCTAACTCAATGATTTCGATTAAAAATTAGAATCGATGGGTCAAACCAACCTAGATATCTCAATTATGTTCTATAATTTCTTTATTTTGTGTTCGGTATGGTATGGTTTTTCTTTTATTTTCTTGTCACTTTTTTCTTTTCTCATTTTTGCACTTTTTTTTTCAACTCACCTACCCTTTAAGGTAGCATTTCTCCTCATGGTGGTCCTAATACTCGCCCATGGGTAGCTTCACGCTTATCGGTTATAGGTGGTTTATTTTCTTTCTTTAGAGACATTTTTCTTTTTCTTTTTTAACTATACCATACTTCATAACACTAGCAAATCAAGATAGATATCTAAGCAAACGGTCATTCATCGACATGCAATTTCTTCAACTGACCACCTTGTTAACTACTTAAGTTTTACTGCTAAAAACCTATTTTTAAGTGCTTACGAGTCTAACATAGATCAATTATTCAAGGCATCAGATAAAAGTAAATTAGGCACTTATCGTTTCTAAAATTTCACTCATAAACAACCAATATTATCACAGATTTATGCTTTACTATCAAAGACTAAGACAAATTTTTTTTTTCAATAAATTTAAACAACTAAATAGCAAGTAAACAACATGCACACACCCACAAACTTAAAATTTGCATTGTCCTCAATGTAAGATAAATTTCAAGAGCAAGAGTGAGGAACAACACTACCGTGCATGAAGTTGATCAGACTCTTGCTGGTTGGAATTTGGTTGCGCGGGCGTTGTGTGTCTCGTGCTACCTGCATAAATAACATGCAAATAAATAAATAGCACACAATAAAATAAAATAAAATAAAAAGTAAAGAAAATAATAATAAAAGAAATGCAAGGGTTGCCTCCCCGCAAGCGCTAAGTTTAACGTCTTCAGCCAGACGCAACCACCCAAATGGTTATGGTGGCTTAAACGTAGTGAACCGGGTAATCTCATCTGTTTTCTTCTTTGGTATCCGCCGGTTCTTATGACATGAAAAAGATAGCTTGGCAGGCTGTGGTGATTTATCCATAGATGGTCCCCCGGGATATGTAGATTTCCCTTCAATTGGAAATTCTGGACTGCACATTCGGCAAAATTGGCTCGGTTTTCTTTTTAATCTTCCAGGAATTATCTCTAAGTGAGAACTGGCCTTTCTTTTCCTCTTTTTATGGCCCTTTGGGAGTGGTTTCGATTTTAGCTGCAGAGAATTTTCCTTTATGCATGGCTGCATTATGCTCATAGGCTGTTGAAATACTGATTCACCCTGTCTGGTTTCAACTCCCTCTTCTACTGTATCTATCCTGTGACAGTCTGCATCACCTTGAGAACTCGGCATGGCTCTGAAAACACTGAAGGTGATTTCTTCATATTGATCTCTCATTATCAATTCACCTTTGTTCTCTTCTTCTATTACTGTTTCCTCCTGAAATACCATTTCATTTTCTTTACTGCCTAAGTCCTGAGAGGTGTCTTTAAACTCTTTTCTGCTCCTACAGGTTCTATTTTGACATTGCTCATTGGGGTTGACTTCAGTATCACTCGGAAAATCCCATGTCTGTTGATTGGCCATGGAAGAAGCAAGCAACTCAATTTTTGCTTCTAAAGATGTCATATTTGCCTCTATATTGCCCATTCGTGTTTCGATATTATCCAACATTGACTCATTCTTCTCAAACCTCTCTGAAGCTGTAGCTACAAACGTGATCATGAGGTCTTCTAAGGAAGGTTTCTGCTCAACTTTTGGATAATTGAAGCCATGAGGAGGTTGCAAAATGTTCTCCATATCAGCATATGAAAAATTCGGATGATAATAGTTAAGCATATGACTGCCTCTACAGTTGTTGAAGTTCCAATTGTTCACATACTATACTTGTTCAAATCATGCTCCTCTATTGGATAAAAACATTCCATTAGCAGAAACAACTTCAATAGACGGTTGACTCATTTGATTTATCAATACCGCTAGATGAGTCGTGAAGGACGATACTTGAGCTATCAATGCACCAATAGGATCTGCCATTGCTTCTTTTCAAATTCACCTCGTACGAAAAATATAAAAATAAAATAAAACAAAATAAAAATAAAACGTAAGATAAAAATAAAGAAGAATAAAAATAAAAATCTAAATAAAAATCTAAATTAAAGCTAAGATTACTTGGTAGTAGTATTAATGTGAATTAAACAAACAATCCCCGGCAACGACGCCAAAAACTTGTTGTGATATTTTTATATCGTACCGCAAGTGTACGATGTCAAGTTTTAGTATAAATGAGTTTAGAGTGTCGAACCCACAGGGATTGCGTTAACTCGCACTAAGTACTACAATTGATAATCCTAACTTTATTTAGACGACAATTAATAAAGATTTTTTGTAAATAAATAAAATATAAAAATATTTTATAAGGAGGAACTAATACGATAGAGATTCTTGATCCTGATTTCACCTAGCTGTCTCCTATGTATTTTTCATGCCAATTAATCTTTGTTCAGTTATATTATTTATAAGTCAAGATCCTAAAATATTCACTCCCTCTCTCGAGTGCCGAGTGAAAATATTATCAACTATAGACTTCGATATCTCTATAAAAATCCAATAGTTAACAACTCATTACGATTTGTGATTCTATGTTAACGACTTCAAAGGACTACAGATTCTCTCGAACTCTATAAAATCCTAGGCTATATTCTCTAGATCTATTCAAAATCCCCTCTCTCGAGTGATAGATTCTAAACATTCATCATCTCAAATTGTGGCCAACAATCAAGAAGCATTAAACTCAAAAGAATATAAATAAATCAATAAAACTTCATAACAAAATCAGTAATTAAAATTAAGGTTCAAGCATCAGTTACATCATTCTCCAGAATTAAGGAGTAAATTCATGACAAAAGATAAAACAATAAATAATCAAGCCACGAATCTAATGGAAATCATTAGAGTTTTAAGAAAGAAATAAAAAGATAAAACCCGAATTGAATCTCTTCCTTTTCGGATGTCACAGCCTTAATCTCCTCCTGTCGCTCTTCAATCCTCTCCTTGGATCTCTAAAAATATGTGTTTCTGTGTTTTATGCTATGTATTAGCCTCTGTATTAGCCTCCCTTTGAATGTTGGATGTAATGTTATATTTATAGTTGAGGCAGGGAGTCTTTGGGTGGCATTAGGATTATTAAAAACCCTAAAATCACTTTCCCGAAATGCGCGTGCTACTCTTCTCCGCAGCGCCGCGGCGCTAAACTGTCTGGACTTTGTATGTAATAGGGGCGCCGCGGCGCTGGATCTCTTCATTGGCGCCGCGGCGCTCTATGTTACTTCATGAATGGGCGCCGCGGCGCCTGTTGTTATTCCATGAATGGGCGCCGCGGCGCCCATTGCTTGTGATGAATGGCGCCGTGGCGCCATTCTCCCTGGAACTTGTATGGGATTTTGGCGCCTCGACGCCATTCTTCCCTGATCGTCCTGTGTCTTCCCGAAAGTTCCCAAAACACGTGCAATTATTCCCCGATCCATATATTAATGCTCCTATAAATAAAACATAAAATAAATTATAAATCATATTAAATATCTCGAATTATAACAAAATAATAAGCTGAGAATGCCATAATAAGTGGGTATAAACCACACTTATCAGTCATAACTGTCCAACACTCATTTCTTTGATGTAAATAGGGAGTCTTCTCTCTAGTTTCTTTTAATTTCAGTTTTGTAATTAAATTTTAATTACTTTTTGTAATAATAGTAATTTACTTTCTTTTTTTTACAGTTTTACTATTCAACCATGAGGAGGTAACTTCCCTCTGCTAGGGTGAAAGGTAATTCTTTTACTATTGCTATTTAGATTAATCTCCCTTTCACCGATCGTATTATGGGAACATCATTTCCAAGAAATGACATATCATCATTAATTAGGACATCATTGTCAGTGCGCTCCCACTAACCTCCTTATATACACAAGAATCAGTTCATTTTGAATTAAGTCATACACCATTATGATTACATCAAAACGTTAGTTCCAAGAACATAATGCTTACTTTAATCCCTCTATGGATCGAATAACCTGCAAACCTTGTTTGCTAGTTTTGGTACGACAAAACCGCCAGGATGTTGTAAACATCCTCCAAAAGGTTTCCTTTTCAGGAAAGCGATTTTTCGGTTCAGCTGCCATATTTCATAAATGAAACATGCAGCATCAGCAAACATTATCCAAATGGATTTAACGTGGCAACATGTAAAAGATTTCGTTGTAATCAACACAATATTGATAACAATACCTTTCCGCTACAAGCCTAGCTCAGTACGTTGGTATGCTGCCATCCATGTATGTCTTCCTTGAAGACTTATATAGTACCAATAGGCACAATGCCTTACGGTACAACAACTAGTGTCCAAACATAGTTGATATACATGGAATCCATTTCGGACTCATGGAACTTTGCCATGATAGGGAGTTGATACCTTGTATCACTTTCTCATACGTAGTCAGTTTGTATTCCCCAATAAGATTGACATCTTTATGAGGTGAGATCAGAAACTCATACCCAGGTTGTTTTCTGACTCTCTCCGACTTACGCGGTTCTTGTGTATTCGAAGATTACTGGTACAGTTTCATCCTTGATGAACTGTTTGTGTTCCATTAAGGACTTGGTGCCTTGAACAGTATAACTCCGATTTTTCATCGAGTTTTACTATCCTCCCACTTACCACTGCATATCGGTATTCCTCTTAGGAAAACGGCATGGTGAGCAACAATTACATTGTTCTCTAGTGAGTTGTATAAGTACTATACTTTGGTTTCCTTAGGATAACCAATTACATTAGGCATTTATCCAATTTGGGTTCTAGTTTGGTATCATCCAAACGTATGCCTAGCATTCCCAAATCATCAGGAGTGAGAAAGCCTAGTTTCTTTCCTGTTCATTTCTAATATGAAATCTGTCAAACAGATTTTCATGGAACCTTATTCAAAATAAGTATTGCGCTGTTAAATGCTTATCCTTTGAAGGAAAATGGTAGCTCAGAGCGACTCATGATTAACTTTATCATGTCCAACAAAATTTGGTTTCTCCGTTTGGACATACCGTCAAATTGACGTGTTCCGGGAGGAGTCCTTTTTGAAAGAATACTATACTCTTTCAAGTATTTGAGAAACTTATTGCTTAAGTATTTTCATCATGGTCAAACCGTGATGTTTTAATACTTTATCCGATATGTTCGTCTATTTCTTGTCGAAACTCCAAAAGTTTCCGATTTGTGTTCTTCAAAAGAAACACAACCATAACGCGATGCCACATACGTAAAGGTCACGAAATATTCATATCCACCTCTAGCCTAGCTAGACATGGGCCCACTTACGTCACTATGAACAAGGGCTAATAGATCGGTGGAACTTACACTTTTACCAAGTAAAGGTGTTTTAGGTACTTTACCTAATAAACTAGATTCGTAGACATCATTTGAATGGAATCAAATCCGTCCTAGTATCCACTCTTCAAAAGTGTGGATATACGAGTCTTGTTTAATGTGTCCCAGACAACACTGCCACAAATAAGTCTTATCTGATCAAATCAGTTTGAGCTATTTGTTCGTCATATTATATGTTTGAGATTTATTTATATTCAAGATATAAATACTGTCACTCACATCTAATGTGTTTATCTCAATATCATCTTTATAAAATAAAACACTTTAGTGTTCTAGAATATAAAGGTATACCCGCAACGGGTTAAATCCTGATATGGAGATAATGTTTCTAGTCAAACTAGTTACATTATAACAGTTTCCTAATTTAAGTACACACCCGAAGGGTAGTTCCTAAACTTAGGTATCTACGGTAAAACATCGACTTTCGATCCGTTTCCAATTCACAGATTAATCTCAATTGAAGTCAGTATCATGCTCACAGTAGATTATGCACATCAATGCATATTTATGTATCACACTAAGTATCTAAAATCCAATTTTAACACTAGTAGTGAACATATTTATGACAAACATATTTGAAGTCAGAACCATGTCCTGTCTTCTATTCCTTCATGTCTGCTTTGTGCATACAGCAGTCATGCTTCAATGACCCCATTTGCCACAAGTTAGGCAAACATCTTGGGATATGTCCTATATCTTCCTAGAAGATTATAATGATTTTGCTTTTACCCTTTTCATATTCCAGAAGTCTTTGGCCAGTCTTCGCCTTCTAGAATATCGAAGTAGGGTGCGCCTTGCGCTTCTTGCCTTATTGCAAACTTTGACTTTGGTCTCCTTGAGAATAGTCATTAACTCTCCAAGAGTTGTTTATTGCAATTCAATACTTCTAAGATCTAAGAATAGATCTATGAAGATCCTTCAATTTCATTATCATACTTTAAGGATCTAATCCTTACTTCTGATTAAGAAATTAAGGAGTCATTATGGCAAGCATAATGGATTAAGCATTAAAGTTATCATCACATGAATCTTCCAAAGATCATGCTCTACTATTTGCTTAACTCTGGGCTTAGGCCTAATATGTTATTTTATCAAATAAAATAACTTATTAGTTTCCAGGACCATCTTGAAATTTTATTCCCAATATGAAAATTAAAGTTGTTTAAACACATTTTCCCTAGGATAATGTTTTAAACATTAATCTTTCAATTTAATATTGATTCTAATAGTCCAACTATTTAATCAACGATTTCAGGTACAATCTAATGTAATGATTACTATAGTCTAACTATATAACTTATTACAATTTTATTGGTTAAAATCAAATATAAATTGATTACTATAATCCAATTATATAATCATTATGAATGATCGGTAAAATCCAAATATATTGATTACTATAATCTAATTATATAATCAATTATAAATGAAGTAGTTTGAATACAGTCTAACTGTTAAATTAAAACAACAATAAATATTAGTCCAACTAATATATAATTTATTTGACGAATGATATTTGATTGAGCGTGTGTGGCAAGTAACTAAACGAATATTGCAAATCTACTACTTGCCTCCCACTATTTTTCGGCGAGCCTCTAACCCTCTGTTGAGTACTCGGGAAACCTTGTTTCCTAGTGGGCTAGGATCCCGTTAAATAACACACAATCTTGACTTTGGCCAACAAATTGTATGATACTTAACTAGGTAGATCTCTAAGATCAATTGGATCTCATCCAATTCCTAGATCCGGTAGGTGGACATCCAAGTCCGAAACATATATCTCATATATGCCAATATATCCAATATATTTTCCTAACCTTTTTCCTCTGAATCAACTAAGCCTTGGCTTTGGCACAACAAACTTAATGATCCCAGTTAAGCGGAACCCATTAACACGGAAAACTTCGTAATCAATGTCGAAGGACAAGAAATGATCTTGACTTTGGCCAACAAATCACGACTTGGACAAGACACCGATATGGAACAAAACTCTCATGGTTCAAACACATCCGCAATTGACAAAGGTCTTGACTTTGGCCAACAACCAATGCCAACTTTGGATCTTGAGTAAGAATCACTCAACGGAAGGAAAAACGCTTAATTTGTTTTGAGGGTTTTTCGCGTGTAAATTGGCAACCAATTTATTATCTTTGTTAAGGTCTCATCATCATACACCCTTAAACATGCATTCTAAATACATAATAAAGCGCATATAATAAATAAATTAATAATGATATACGGATGGATATGTCACAAATTGTTCCTAGAACAAATCACTCCATTTCTTCTCCCCGACTGGAACTATTCTAACTTCTACCCAATTACAAAATACAATAAAGAAACCTCATTTACATTGAGGGGAATATGTGAGAAGGGAAATACAATGAAAGAGGAGATAAAAGGCTGGACACGTAGGTCCATTTAATAAATTCTAAACTTATTACAACAATTTCCAAAACTGCCATTACCCTTCTAATATCCATCAGATATACATTATTCATACAACACATTCATGTATTCATACAAATCATGTTATTCAATCAATCTAATCCAATTAATTAATCTTTGAATTAATGATCATCCAATGTTCAAACAACGATTTGATTTGCGCGAGTCAAACTCGTTTAAGAATAAATACTCAAAGTAAGTATTCTTGAATTATATTGAACTACAACTTTAAATCCAATTTATTTGTATTCAATACTAATTCCAATTTAATTCCAAATTAAATATTTACACTTATTTATTTGCCTTAAAGACTTGGATTCCAAATCCAATCTTAATGGGTCTCAAAGCCCAATAACATCCAATGTCATTTCAATTAAAGTCCAATGGGCTTTTAATTGATTCTTAAGGCATGGGCTTTGGCCATAATGGATCAAACCCAAAATGCCAAGGCCCAATAGGAATCACCCTATTGCCTACAAATCAATTTAGGCCCAATTAAATTCTTTAAAGGGCGAAGTGATGTATTTGGACCTTATGGAATTGGTTTTGGGCCCAATTGGATCCAATCCAAAAGTCCAAAACCAAACTTAGTCAAACCAAGCCCATTAAGCCCAAATACACACTTTTAGCCCAATTCATAATTAAAGACTTATTAACATAATTATAATATTCCAAATATCACAATTACTTTAATTAAAGTGTATTAGCCATGATTAATTAATTAAACTCAATATTTCCAAAATACCAATTAACTTAATTAATCATGCTTAATCCATCAATTCATGCTCAACACAAATTGAAGCCAAAATACATCATTTCATGCTCAACACAATTGAATCCTAAATTCATCATTTCATGCTCAACATGCTCTTTGATTTTAACATGAACTTTATTGACTTTGATTCTAATCCAATCAAATCAACAATCAACATTTAAACACATCATTTCATGTTACAAAAAAAAATTAAAATGCAGTCCACTGCACTGTACCATTCGGCCATGCTAAGTTTTTGTAGATTTTGATCCAATCAATTTATCTCAAATCTAATCATGCACAACTCTAAGTTAACATAATCTAAGCATGCTCAAACCATCAATTTGAAGAAATCATGCTCAAAACACAAAAGCCTCCAAATTTTAGTCTCATGAACCCTAAAATTTTCATGCTTAAAATTGGCTCTAATACCATTGTTAGTGTTCCTAGAACATGCCAAGGATCTAATAAGCATGAAAAGGTGTTCATAAATTCAAAATAAGTTGCGGAATATACTTACAATGAACGAATTTGAGCTTTAAAATTTTGAGAAGAGATCTCCAAGATCCAAGCTTTAAGTGATGATTCCAACTCTTGAAGTAGTTTCCCATATCACCTTAGTTGATTTCTCCAAGTGCTAGCTTTGTTGATTTTGCAACAAAATCAAAGAGATGAAGGAAAGAGGCTCACGCCCATGGAGAGGATTTTTGGTTTTTCATTTCCAAAATGTGTTACAAGTGTGTAGAGTGAAGAGAGAGAGAAGGCTTTTTGGTTTTGTTAAAGGGTTTTACCCTTTTACCCAAAACCATGTAGTTGGGTAATTTGGTTTCACCTAAACCAAGTGGTTGGAAAGTAAGTGGTTTTGGCATAAATGCCAACCACTTTCCAACCACCACTTCACATGTGTGACATGTGTGAAGTGGGCCCCACCATTTTGAATTCAAAACTCAAAAGTCTCTACGAACATTTGCCGCGGCTCGGTTCCGTTTAATCCGATTAAACGAACTTTCGTCGCTAAATAATTAAATCTAATTTAATTAAATAACGATGCCTCGCAAATATATTACGAACGTCGTTTACGAATTAATTCTAAATTAATTCGTTCGTTCGTATTAAAGTCCGACTTTAATTTCGTAACGAAATCCAATTCATATTAATATATCCAATATATTAATTTTAGCCCATATGAATAAATTAAATAGAAAAATCAAATTTAACATTAAATTTATTTTACCGATTAATTCCAAATTAATCGCGTTCTCTCTCTTCCGAACACATTTAATCCCAGATTAAATAATACCTCAATTAATCCCAGATTAATTTTCTTTCTCTTAATAATCCCAGATTAATTCTTTCTCTTAATTAATCCCAGATTAATTCTAATTTAAATCAACTGTCATCGGTGAATCTTTGGGAAGCGACCCAAGAGATCCCTGGATATGTTGGCAGTAAATACGGTCATCGGATTATCCGAATACGTGCGTACCTCGTACCACGTGCTTACCGATTTACAAGACATGGTTGGCTTCTAGCAAAGCACCGTGCCTACCCAATTCTCCAGAAATATTCTTACTGGAATATATAATCTATGTCAGGCGTAGTATACGTAGTATTGCGTATTGCGATCCAGTATCAGATTGTCACGTGCTAGGCCTGGGGCTGGAATGTGTCTACCCCGTACGAAGCACATGTCAGATGTCTGGTAACTAGTCTCTATATCGGATATACATGACCTAGTCATATATCCCGATGACTGCAGTACTTAAGAGCACTAGTACCGTATCCTACGTGACATCATTTCCACTATGACTGGAGTGATACTTCCGTCTTGACATCACACCCAATACACTACGATTCTCAATATACCCAGTAGAGGTGTACACAGAACCGGTTAAAGCCCTGGACGACCAAAACTAAAGCATACCGATTGTCGCAAGTATTAGCGATGCAAGTCTCAGGTTAAGACCAAATACACCTACCCTGATATCGGTCTTCCATAGACACATAGTCATACTACCAATGGAATTCCGAGGGGTCTATCCAGAGCGAAACTGTTTTCCGTACCATCGGTAAAACACAACCTCCTATCACACTTGCATGAGTATCCTATACCCAAATATATGAGAACTATGCCGTTATGATCTCACATAACGCGCACAAGTATAATACTAGTCTATTCCGCATTATCGATGTCCAATCTCGATAATACTAAGACTAAGGATATTTAATGATTAATCCTTCGAGGACTGATACTGTCTCATATCATCTCAATCCGGGAACTAATCATAGGGACCTCCTATCATTTATACATCTAGGTGATCTAATCACAAATGATAAGAGTGCAATCTCATTGTCACATAGTTAATTTGTACAACAACACCATGATATGTACAAATAGTGACGCTATGGGTCATAACTGTCCAACACTCATTTCTTTGATGTAAATAGGGAGTCTTCTCTCTAGTTTCTTTTAATTCAGTTTTGTAATTAAATTTTAATTACTTTTTGTAATAATAGTAATTTACTTTCTTTATTTTTACAGTGTTTACTATTCAACCATGAGGAGGTAACTTCCCTCTGCTAGGGTGAAAGGTAATTCTTTTACTATGCTATTTAGATTATCTCCCTTTAAAATAATATATCACTATTTAAAATTTGACTTAAAAAAGATACCGCCATATTGGTCGGTTGGTAATTCATTTTAAACTGGTTTAAACCTGACTAATCAAGGATACCGCCTATATGGCTGGTTGGCAAAAAAATTTTCTTACCACCTATATGGCAGGTTCATGGACAAATCATACCGCCTTTATGGCTGGTCGGACTTAATTTGAATTAATCAGGTTACCGCCTATATGGCTGGTTGGTAATGTTATCATAAGTTTATATATTATTTTATGGGAGATATCTAAAATAGTAAATAGTAAAAGTAATTCCTTTTACCTTAGTATTTTATTTTATTGTAATTTACTTTTCAGTATTTACTTTACCACATTTACTATTTCGTATTTTTACTTTATGGCTTTTACTTTTAAGTTTTTACTAGCCCTAACTATTTGTCATAACTAAGTTAGTTATCTAGGGTTGTGATGAATTTCAATATCACCGGTTTATAAGGGTTAGATTATTGTTTGGGTAATATAAAGATTTATTTATTGAGTCTTAATCTTAATACTTTTTATTAACTGGCCACTAATAAAATTGATTAGGTAAACTTAAAATGAACTAGACATAGAGATTTTAGGTTTAAGACCTTAGACTCAATAGCCCACGATCTTCCTTGAGGATAGATAACCCTTTAATAGATTTCCTTACAGGATAGGAATATACCTGTCGGGCGGAGGTAACTATAATTGGAACTTAATCTTAATGAATCCAGGTAATTTAGTTGACATAGACATATGATTCAATTGGGTTATACTGGATATTTGTAGTTGACCATCGGAATAGGCTTTTACATAATTTAGTGTTCCAGGTTAGTAAATCAATATATTACCCAACTATAAGATAACTACTTCATCTTTAAATAATATTGGAATAAATCACAACCCTGGATAGTTTTATAAAATTGAATTTTCATTAATCTACTTTCACACAATTTTTATTTACCTATTTTTAAGTTAATTTGTAAGTCATCATTCCAATTTACAAACAATCAATCTGTCAGATTCTAGTAATCATTTGGCCTCATAAAAATTAATAGATAAGGTTTTAAGTCATCGTGGGATCGATACTTTTTATACTACTTGAACGATACGTGCGCTTGCGTTATACGCGTGTGTAAGCACCGGTCAAGTTTTTGGCGCTGTTGCCGGGGACTTATTTATCTTTCAGTATTAGTTTAGGGGTTAGATACCTTTACTTGTATCTAATTTCTTTTTACTTATTGTTTTTATTTTTCTTGTGTTTCAGGTTTTCAGAAACTACATGAGACGAACCAGAAGCTTTGAACTCCGACCGCTTGACCCGGAAATTGAAAGAACCATCAGACAGTTGAGAAGGGAAAGGCGAGAAGGCCAATAAGCTTTAGTCAACATGGAACCTGAACCTTTGGAGGTTGCACCACCATTACCTATTCGAGACAGAACCATTCCGGTGGTTGACATACTCATTTCATGTAGTGTACTTCCTCTCTTACCAGAAAATGCGGGTGACATCAAAACATGCATTCAGATGATTCAGCAGTCAGTGCAGTTTGTAGGAAATGCAATTGAAGACCCTAATACCCACATCAGCAACTTCTTGGAAGTTTGCGGCACTTTCAATTACAACCGTGAAGCTGAAGAAGCAATGAGACTACATGTTTTTCCATACTACTTGAAGGACAGAAGCCTGGCTACATTCACTACCAGCAGGTTCCATCACAACTTGGAACAATCTAGCCACCAAATTTCTTGCAAAAAAGCTAAGGAATGACATCACATCATTTGTACAACAAGACTCGGAAACTCTCTACGAAGCTTGGGAAATGTACAAAGATTTGCTCCGGAAATGTCCTAACCATGAGATTCCAAAATGGCTTCAAGTCCAAACTTTCTATAATGGACTTTCTGGAATAATGAGAACCACAATCGATGCTGTTGCTGGATGAGCTCTAATGGCAAAAGGAGAAGATCAAGCCTGAGGCCTAATCGAAGAAATGGCCAACAACAATTCTTTGTGGCCAACAGAAAGGAGCATGATCCAAAGAATTGAAGGAATTTATGAAAGTGGAGTCAATACAACAGTCAATACCAAGCTGGATCAGATATGCAAATTCATGGAGACTTTTACCACTGGATCCACAAGTTCACCATATGGACGAGCACCAGAACCAAACCAACTTGAAGAGACGGTGAATTATGTCACCAATTTCAACAGATAGGGGAACATCCATATTCCAACACCTAAAACCCAGGGTGGAGGAATCATCCTAATTTTTCATGGAGCAACAATTCAGGGCAAAAGAATAATCCACCACCTGGATTCCAACAGAACTATCCACCACCTGGATTTCAGCAATAGAACAAAGGCCAGGAGCAGACAAATGAACCAGGAATAGCAGAAGTGTTGTCTCAGTTAAAAACGTACGATGCTATGTTTCAGAGCCAATCAGCTTCCATCAAAGCACTGGAGAATCAAATCGGACAACTGGCCAATGCTCAGAGTTACAGACCACCAGGTAATCTTCCTAGCAACATAGAACCAAATCCAAGGAACCTGGGGAAGGAGCAAATTCAAGCCATTACTTTGAAAAGCGGTACTGAGATCAACAAAGATGTAGGAATCAAGGCAACAATTGAGGAAATTCCAAAAGATGCAGTTCCACAGATGGAGGAAAAAGAAGCAAAGGAAAAAGAAAAAGATCAGATCATTCCACCTCCACATTTTCCTCAGCGACTTCAGAAAAACAAACTGGACAAGCAGTTTGCTCGTTTCTTGGAGGTGTTCAAAAAGCTGCATATCAACATTCCATTTGCAGAAGCCTTGGAAGAAATGCCCAACTATGTCAAATTCATGAAAGATATTCTTTCACGAAAATGGAGATTGGGAGACTACGAGACAGTAGTATTAACGGAAGAATGCAGCGCCATCATTCAGAGGAAACTTCCCCCGAAGTTGAAAGATCCTGGCAGTTTCACTGTCCCATGCACCATTGGAGAACATTACATCGGTAAGGCTTTATGTGATTTAGGAGCCAGTGTTAACTTGATGCTTTTTCAATTTACAGGAAACTGCAGATTGGAGAAGCAATGCCTACCTCAGTCTTATTACAACTTGCTGACCGAACACTCGCATTTCCAAGAGGTGTTGTTGAATATGTGCTGGTCAAAGTCGACAAACTAATCCTCCCAGCAGATTTCATCATCCTTGACATAGAAGAAGACAAAGAAATACCTATCATTCTTGGGAGACCATTATTGGCTGCAAGTAAAACTGTGATTGATGTACAAAAAGGAGAACTGACCATGAAAGTACAAGACCAAGAAGTGACCTTTAATGTTTCAAAGCCATGAAATTCTCGAGCGATGAAAAGGAAGAAGAATGCTTCAGAGTTGATGTTGTTGATAGTATCGTTCAGGATACTGAGCCAAATACCACAGATACACTTGAAGCTTGCATCACCAATATGACTGACAGCGAGCTAGATGCTGAAATCCTGGAATGTATCAAATACCTTGACAAACCATTCTGATTCAAAGCGACACCACCAGTTGAAAGCTTGGAACTGCCAAGAAAGATCGAATCAAGCCTTCGATTGAAGACACCACCACAGTTAGAGCTGAAGTTACTTTGAGTCATCTCAGGTATGCATTTCTTAAAAACTCTTCTGAATTACCTGTTATTATCTCTTCTTCACTAACATTGGAGCAGGAAGAAAAGTTACTGAGAGTATTACGAGAGCACAAAAGAGCCATTGGCTGGACTATAGTAGACATTCGAGGCATTAGTCCATCATTTTGCATGCACAAGATTCTGATAAATGATGAGTACAAACCCACAGTGGAGCATCAACGGAGACTCAATCCAATCATGAAGGAAGTTGTAAAGAAAGAAATAATCAAATGGTTGGATGCTGGCATCATTTACCACATTTCAGATAGCACTTGGGTGAGTCATATGCAGTGTGTGCCAAAGAAAGGAGGAATTAATATGGTCACCAATGAAAAGAACGAGCTGATTCCAACCAGAACGGTGACTGGATGGAGAGTATGCATGGACTACAGGAAGCTGAACAAAGCCACGAGAAAAAACCATTTTTCGCTACCAATCATTGACCAGATGTTAGACAGATTGGTGAGACATGAATTCTATTACTTTCTAGACGGATATTCAGGTACAATCAGATTGCCATCGCCCCAGAAGATCAGGAGAAAATGACCTTTACATGTCCCTATGGTACTTTTGCTTTCCGCAGGATGCCATTTGATTATGTAATGCCCCCGCCACTTTTCAGCGTTGCATGATGGCCATATTCTCAGACATGCTGGAGCAGAGTATGGGAGGTATTCATGGATGACTTTCTGTGTTTGGAGATTCTTTTGACCATTGCTTGCAAAATCTGGAACATGTGTACAAAGGTACGAAGATACAAATCTGGTACTCAACTGGGAGAAATGCCATTCATGGTACAGGAAGGCATTGTTCTTGGACACCGGATCTCACAAAAAGGAATCGAGGGTAGACAAAGCAAAGATGAAACATTTGAAAAACTACCTCCACCAACATCTGTCAAAGGGATTCAGAGCTTTCTCAGACATGCAGGTTTTTACAGGAAATTTATCAAAGACTTTTCCAAGATTGCAAAAACTCTTTGCAATCTTCTCGAGAAGGATGTGCCTTTCAATTCACCAAGAATGCCAGGAAGCTTTTGAGATCTTAAAACAGAAGCTGATTTCTGCCCCCATCATTGTAGCACCAGACTGGACCTTTCCATTTGAAGTGATGTGTGATGCTAGTGATTTTACTGTAGGTGCAGTTTTGGGACAGCGCAAAGCAAACATTTTCCACACCATTTATTATTCCAGCAGAACTCTGAATGAAGCTCAACTCAACTACACAACCACCGAAAAGGAGTTGCTCGCAGTTGTGTACGCTTTTGACAAATTCCGCTCCTATCTGCTGGGACCCAAAGTGGTGGTCTACATAGATCATTCAGCAATCAAATATCTGATCACGAAGAAAGATGCCAAACCCAGATTGATCCGTTGGATACTTCTTCTGCAAGAATTTGACGTGGAGATTCAAGACAGGAAAGAGACAGAAAACCAGGTGGCAGATCAGTTATCGAGGCTCGAGAGTGGAGAAACAGCTGGCAAAGAACTTTCAATCAAAGAAACTTTTCCAGATGAACAGTTGTTTGCCATGAAACAACACGAAGTCCCTTGGTATGCTGATTATGTCAACTACATTGTGTCAGGAAAATGGTCGTTGGAATGGACAACTCAGCAACGGAAGAAGTTCTTCAAAGAAGTCAAGCACTATGTCTGGGATGAACCGTACCTGTTTAAACGCTGTGCTTATCAATTATTGAGACGGTGTGTTCAACATGAGGAAGTCAACAGTGTTTTGCAGCACTGTCATTCATCATCATATGGCGGACACTTCAGCGGAAATAAAACTGCAGCCAAAGTCCTTCAATCAGGTTTGTTTTGGCCCACTCTTTTTAAAGATGCTTATCTTTTTGCTTTTCAATGTGATAGGTGCCAGAGAACGGGAAATATTTCCAGGAGAAACGAAGGACCGTTGCAAAAATTCTAGAAGTGGAATATTCGATGTGTGGGGTATAGATTTCATGAGACCTTTTGTTCCATCATTCGGAAACCTGTACATCCTGTTTGCTGTAGACTACGTCTCCAAATGGGTCGAAGCAATTGCACTGCCATCCAATGATTCAAAAGTGGTGATCAAATTCCTTAAAAAGAACATTTTTCACTCGGTTCGGAACACCTCGTGCAATCATCAACGATGGTGGCTCACATTTCTGCAACAGATACTTCGATGCACTCCTATCCAAATACGGAGTTACTCACAGGGTTGCCACTGCTTACCATCCACAGTCAAATAGACAGGTTGAGGTTTCAAACAGGAAGATCAAGAGAATCCTAGAGAGAACTGTTGGATCAATAAGGAGGGACTGGTCAACAAAACTAGATGATGCATTATGGGCCTCCTACGAACAGCTTACAAGACACCCATTGGTATGTCTCCATATCGATTGGTGTTTGGGAAAGCATGCCATTTGCCAGTTGAGCTTGAACACAAGGCGTACTGGGCACTGAAAAAGTGAATCTTGATTCACAAGCTGCAGGAGAGAAATGACTTCATCAACTCAACGAATTGGAGGAGTTTCGTCTATAGGCTTATGAGAATGCCAAATTATACAAGAAAAGACAAAGAAATGGCATGACCGAAAAATAGTGCACAGACAGTTGGAACCAAGGCAGCAGGTGTTGTTGTACAACTCGAGGTTGAAACTTTTCCCTGGAAAGTTGAAATCTAGGTGGTCAGGTCCTTTTGTGATCACTCAGGTTTTACCTTATGGAGCTGTTGAGTTAATGGATCCCAATACCAACAACACATTCAAGGTTAACAGTCAGCGTGTTAAACACTACTGGGGAGAATCGTTTGAGCGACAAAAAGAAAGTGTCACACTTTCAGATCCAGCTTAACGTTCGAGAAGTCAAGTCTAACTGATGACTTTAAACTTAGCGCTCGCAGGGAGGCAACCCATGCAATTTTTGTATATATTGTGATTTGGTGTGATTTAATTTGGTGTGTTTAGATTTTGCAGATTAAGACATTTCAAGATGGAAGAAGCTCTTGCAAATCTTCACAAGCAATTTCCTTCTCTCCCTCAAAAATCTCTGATGAAAGTTTACAAAGCTCGCTTGGAACAGATGAGACTACTAACAATCCATGGTGTTCCTAATGACATTCGTTGGGTAATTGAAGCACGGGTCCGATTGGTAGGTGAGTCTTCTGACTCTTTTATTTCACATCTGTCTGGTTTTGGAAGAAGCACCTATGTAAAGAAACGTAGAGCTAAGCAAATGGGTGTTTGTTACAAATGTGCACGCTGGAATTGCAATACTCGTTGTCGTTCTTTAGGAATGATGTCTGATAACTGCGAAGATAAGATTAAATTCATTAGGGATGACTTGAGTAAGGAGTCTGTAGATAATATATCTTCGACTCTTGAGACGCATCCCAGCGGATATGTACACATAGCCATTCGCAAATTACATACACAATTTCAAAAAGAAAGACTATAGTTAAGTCTTGGGAATCTGACTCAAAAAGACCTGTTTGCCAATTTATAAGAAAATTGGATGGGAAGCTTGTCCCTGACGCATAGACGTCAATGAAGCCGCTACTTTTCTTGTACATATTATATCTCTTTATCTTTTCCTAATAATTGTGATTTGTTTTGTTGTTTTCTTTTATTTTCTCCGACAGGATCCAGAACTTTTTGACTATCACGATTTATTTTACTGTTTAACTAATAATTGTCATTTGGCAGGTACTAGTGCTATTATTTTACTCACATTTTTCAGGTATTATAAATTCAACTCATCATTGCACTTTTGAAGACGTCCAGAGTAAAACATGGAAGCCACTTCAAGAAGACGAGTTGAAAACATCTGTGTGTTTTGCGGTAGTAGTGTTGGTTTTAAGCCACAATACGTAGATGCAGCACATGAATTGGGTCGAGTCTTAGCTGCAAGGAATATGCACTTAATATCTGACGGAGGCAATCTTGTACTTATGGGGATCGTTTCAAAATCTGTACAGGAATGAGGCAGTCATGTTTTGGGAATCATCCCAAAAGCCTTGGCAGAAACAAATCTTATTGAACCATCAAACGGAGAGGAACTGATCGTACCAGGTATGTCTGAACGACTGGTAGAAATGATTAACCGTGCTGATGGTTTTATTGCTTTGCCAGGTGGCTTGGGTATATTGGAGGAAATTTTTATTGTACTATCTTGGGCGAACCTGAACATGCACCAAAAACCATTGGGCTGCACAACGTTGATGGATTTTATGATTTTCTTTGTGTGTTTCTTGATGATGCCCGGAGAAATGGGTTCGTGTCAAAACCTTTAAAAGAACTCCTCTTTACGGCCAGAACTGCTCCGGATCTAATTGACCAACTCTTAGCATATGAACCACAAGTTGACCCTATCCTTTCAAAGATAAATTGGTCCGAGGACGATCGTGGTAAGAGGCGTCGAATTAATCTGGATCTTAACCTTTAATTTCCTGTAGAATTTCAGTTAACCAGGTATTATTTTCTAAACTTTTCTTCTGCTGTTTAAAGACATTGGGGACAATGTCTCATTTAGGTTTGGGGGAAGGAATTAGTTTATCAGTACCTTGTTTTTAGTTTGTGTGTTGCTTTTATTTTTAGTTCAAAATTTTTCGAAAAATAAAAAAAAAATTGAAAATTTTTCAAAAATTACAAACTATTTTGCGTTTTCGTGTTTTTTTTTAACTAAAATGGAGAAATTGATGAGAGATAGCTGAGTAAGGAGTTCCCACTCCTGATATGTATCTCAAACTCATTTTCGAAACAAGTTAATTTTTGTTTATTTCCTTTTAAATTATTTAATTTGTAAATTCTCCTTAACACTGACTAAAATGGATTTTCATATGCTCAGTTGGCAGATATTATCAATATGCATAGTAACATACAGACATAAGTTAAAATTGAAAAGTTTGTAATATTCAGTGCTCTAGTTTAATTGGAGGAAGCATCTCAAAAAGTGATGGAAAAAAAATTATGAGATCCGAGTTATTAAGTCTGTAAGGGTGTTTTAACACCTAGTGTCCTAAAGCCAACTGGTTTGGGTGTCACTGACCCAAAGCTCGTTACATGGATCGAAGATGCTGCAAAAATATATATATCTGAAGCCTGAGTAATTAAGTTCGTAGGGGTGTCTTAACACCTGGTGCCCTAAAGCCAACTGGTTTGGGAGCCGCCGACCCAAAGCTCGCTACATAGACGGAAGGTATTATATATAAATAAATAAAAAATCAGAAAAATCGAAAAAATTACTCCATTGCTACAAAAGGTGTGAATTCTTATAAAACTTTAGGACAAAAATATTACTCTCTTATCAACTGCACTTGTGACTGTTGTGGGCAAAAATGAGTTGTTTAATATTTTGTTAGCTGTGTATATGGAGAATGGTAAATACAATCGGAGAATTTACTTATTCAGTAATTTAGAAAGAAAGAAAACAACTAGTAACTTGGAGTAGAAGTTTCACCTGATTAGTCACTAACTTCTTTATTCTCTTTTCTCGTGTCTTTTTGCTTTTGTGTGCATTAGTTTCACTACCTTTTTACTTTTGTAAAATGTTTGTGGGTATCATTGTTGTAAACCCTCACGAGACTACAACTCGTTCACTAGGGACACCTAGGGGTTTAAAGGCTTGTTGCATACACTAAATGCAACCGTGATCCCTACGAAAGTGGCTTAGTTAAATTTTATTTTAAATGTTATTTATGTTATTTTATTTTATGTTTTACTCGAGGACTAGCAAAATGTTAGGTTTGGGGGTGTGATGAGTGATAAATCTATCACTATTTCACACTCATTTAACCTAATATTTTGTATAGTTTCTTGAGTTTTTTTTGAATATTTTGATGTGTTTTGTGTTATTTTATAGATAAATAAAGTTTCAGGACATTCTGGAGGTGATTTGGACCAAAATAGTGAAAATTGGAAAAAAGGGCATTTTGGTAATTTGGGCGCGTCGCGACGCGCAAGCCCTTGGCGTCACGACGCCTAACATGCACCATAGCTGCTAACGTGCGCCGGGTCAACGGGTCAGAATTTGAGAAGTTTGACTTTGCTAACGTGCGTCGTGCCACGTGTCACCATCACAGAGGATCCGCTAACATGCGCCGGGACACGTGTCACAAGCCTATGGTGCCGACACTCCGCGTGACACGTGTCATCTTCTCATTGGACCGAATCATCGGCGAATCATATTCTTCCATGTGTCATCTTCTCATTGAACCAAATCTACCGCGTGCCACGTGTCGAATTCTTATTGGGCCGATGAAATCCGCGTCAACAGTCAAAGTCAAAACGCGTGGACCAGTCAACTGTTCTAGCGTCGCGACGCCCAAACCATTGGCATCGCGACGCCCGTGGCCTTCCGATGTCTATAAATTGAGCTCGAGATTTCAGTTTCAATTGCACCATTCTCTCTAATTTCTTTGATGTAAATAGAGAATCATCTCTCTAGTTTCTTTTAATTTCAGTTTTGTAATTAAATTTTAATTACTTTTTGTAATAATAGTAATTTACTTTCTTTATTTTTACAGTGTTTACTATTCAACCATGATGAGGTAACTTCCCTCTGCTAGGGTGAAAGGTAATTCTTTTACTATTGTTATTTGAATTTAACTCCCTTTAAAATAATATATTCACTATTTAAAATTTGACTTAAAAAGGATACCGCTATATTAGTCGGTTGGTAATTCATTTTAAACTGGTTTAAACCTGACTAATCAAGGATACGCCTATATAGCTGGTTGGCAATTAAATTTTCTTACCGCCTATATGGCAAGTTCATGGACAAATCATACCGCCTTTATGGCTGGTCGGACTTAATTTGAATTAATCAGGTTACCGCCTATATGGTTGGTTGGTAATGTTATCATAAGTTTATATATTATTTTATGGGAGATATCTAAAACAGTAAATAGTATAAGTAATTCATTTTACCTTTTGGAAGAATTGGAGTATGTGTAAAGTAGTTTTAGGCAATATTATTGTAATATTGGTTCAAGTTGATCATTTGATGATATGTTGCCATTCTAGAGTATTATAACCACTCTTGTAATGCCTATAATTGTTCTTGGGTGGTTCATGTGTGGTGACTTTGATTGTTGTTTTGATTAATTTGATTAATCTTGAAAAACTGGATTTAAAGCATGAAAATTGACAATTTTGTGTTCTGGATCAGATCTGAAAAAACAGTGAATATGTTGATGAAATTGATGTCATTTGAATGTATTGGATGTGTTTTGGGTGTTGGAACAATTTCCGGAAATTATTTCGGAGTTGAAATAAGCGAAAACGGTGAAAAACAGCGTTACCGGGTGACGTTTGAGCCAACCGGGTGACAGCTACCAAAACTGTGAATTTTTCACTGTTCGGGCAGCCCATGAACTGCCCTAACACTATTGGGGCTGACCTGGGAAGTCCCCATAAGTGTTGGGTGGTCGGTTCGGTCAAAAACACGTTTTGAGTCATTTTGCGGAAAAATATTTTTCGTAAAAATTTCACGAAGTTTCTACTTTATTTATGTCGTTATTTGATATCGAATAAACATGTTTAAGTGAAATATGAATAAATTATTCATATTAGATATTGAATAATTTGTTCGGTAATTTGAATAAGTTTTAAAATTACGATTTTGCCCGAACAGCGCTTCCGCCGCGCCCTTCACCCAAAACCCCAACATAAATGGTATCAGAGCAGGTCTGATGCTTCATCCATTACATTAGTCATGCTTGATATTTGATATATAATCCAATTTTAATATTTGCACATGCTTGTAATCTATATGTTTCTTGACTTTTCGGTTCTACGCTAACGGAAACGTAAGAGATATTTAATAGTTTAATTGAGTTATGTTTTCTAAGGTAGAATTGAGTTGTTTAGAAAATGATTTAGATTAAAATTATGCATTTGATGTGGAACAATGCTTCCTTGAGGAATATCCCCGCTTAAAATAAGGCTGTAAAGTAACGTGTATTGGATGCATGTTTCTTGGTCCGTCTTGTCAATACGGTTTATGGGTAACTTTCTATGGCTGTATCCGAGATCGTGCCAAATCAGCGAGGGTGTAGTTGATAGAATTTTATCCATGCCGGTTGTATATTGATACTAGAGAAATTCAAGTGAAAGTGGAAATCCTGAACGTGCCAAAGCTGTCAGGTTTAATCGGTAGCTTGAGTTTGTCATTGGCAAATGAAGCCTTGATACACCTCCTTGTGAACGTGCCAAAGCTGTCATAACGAGAAATGGTCAGGACCAAAATCAGGAGTCACTGGTGAGTGATTGACAATGAGTTGTCTACCTAATGAATATACGTAGGCGAGATCGTGCCAAAGCTATGAGTCGAAATATATTTATGAGATCCTACTCTCACTATGGAATTCGATTTAATTATTGAATTTTCGTTCTCCGTTGGGGATTACGGTATTACGTAAAGTAGTGGGAGACACTGTTGGGTTAAAAATCCATAACTAAAGCAGTGCGTAATTTTATGGAATTTGCTGATTTTGTTTTCCTTTATTCTATATTGTTTATAAAATTATACTTATAATCCACTGCATGCATATTTTTTGAATATTTTTTCTGACTTTACTTATGGTTGCGTATTTCTAGAATAGGTTCTAGAATGACAGTAGACTTGGATATTGTTAGATTAATTAAAACCATCGGGAACTGTTGTTCCGATTTTCTTAAAAATCAAGATGGTTAGTGACTTAGTTACTAAGTCACGATTAGGTAATCTAACAAGATATCTGTTTTGGATATAGTTATCTAGTAAGAATAATTTCTTATGCAGTATGAATTGACACGAATCAGTTTATGTCTTGAGATTCTTAACTGACATTAAGAAAACTCCATTAAGTATTCTGTTTATCTTATAATGACGTTTCTTGACTTTAGTGACTTTTAGAAGTCACGTGTTTGACACAGTTTGCTAGTCAATTATTTGCAATTGTTGTGAATAATTGAAGGCAAATTATAAAGCTAAAGAAATGAGATGTGTATAGAGAATATTGATTCTCACAATACAACAACTATAGGTATTGGATACCAGATCTCCTGTCTAGTTAATTAAAATAATATTTAATGATTGTTTTGATATTTGATATCAGAACTTGTGACTATTGGATAGTTACTTATTCTTTATAAACAGTTGTTACATATTTTAATATGACTAGTAGTGTCATTTATAAAAAGATAAATATTAAGAAAATATCTGGTTAACTAAATAACTTAGAATCGTGCATTATGAGATTTTATCACATAAGCATAAGATGCTTATTCCGTATGGTAAAGGATGATCTGATACGAGATCACACCATATATCCTTATCCATTTAATGAATATTGTATTCAGGATGTGATTAAATCTCATTTAACCAATGATCGTCATTGGACCACAAAATTTATTAGACTAATACATTAGATGTATATAGTTTAATGAATTATAAATTGCCTTAGATAGTTTTCTTTACTCCGTGACTTAGTTAATGAATTGTCATGACTTAGTTGTGTGTTTCTAAAAGGATATATGTTGAACGTCTTGAATGGTTCGAGAACTTTCAATATATTTCTGATGAAACGCGGATAGAATGTTTTGAATGGTTTAAAGATATTTTATTTGAAGTGTTGAAAACTATAACTTTGAAATTCATTGTGAATTTTTTTAATTATTCAAAGATGTTTGATATGATCAAACATATGAATTTAAGGCAATTAGTTCTAAATTTATTTAATGAATGTGATTCTTACTCACTATTAAACTTCCACGATTCCATCTTGATGGAATTGGTCAGTGGGAGTAATTGAATCTTATATGATTTGATTCGTTGAAATTTAGTGTTACCAAATTAGTTTTTCAATACTCTTGGGGTTATGCTCCAGTAACACTTATTCATCTCTTTAATTAAGGTTCCATTTGTTCCTACAATTACATATATGATATGTATAGTAGAAAATTCGAATCTTGAAAAGTTTGAGATTTGAAAAAGTTTGAGATTTGAAACTTTCTTTTGTATAATTGTTATATAATTGAAAGTACTTGCGCCTTGGAGGTACAAGTAAGGTTTATCATTTATTCTATTTAATAGAATATTGTATTCTATTTGATATAATATCTTTTCTATAATAATGTGTAATAAAATTATTTTATTACTTGGTATGTTAACATCAGATGTTGACAATTGTATAAAAGACTTGACTTATTGAAGTCAAATGTGAGAATGATAAACTATAAGTGGAACTACATTATTAATAAGATGAAAAGACCCTTAGACAACTTCCGTATAAGTTCAATAGGATGTCAGAATTATTTACAAAGTATTTGATACTTAATGGTTATATTGTTTTCTTATTGGAGAAAATTATCCTATAACTTATAGTGGGAGCGATATTTGATATCGATTTCAGAAGTTAGCATTGAACCATAGATCTAAGATTGTTCATAGCTTACTACGATCAAGTTTTGAACTTGATTAGGCTTTCGTTATGAATAGTTCATAAAATGTGCAAATTATTTGCGCAACAAAAGCAAAGTGAGCTTGATAAAGGTTTGACCTTTACAGTATGACAGTGAAAAAGGTTTTACTCAGTGATCTATTGTAGATTCTGAGGAAACTTGTCTCTAATCGCACTAATTGAACAATTAAAATTATGTTGGTTAATGTTGATATTAAACTATGTATTTTGGCTAAAGAATACAAAGTGGTGTTCTTGAGTAATTTCTCCGAATGAGAGATCCGTCTTGGTTTCTTTGTTTGAAGAATTCTTTCTAGAATGGCCCTGGAGTTTGTATTCTGCTAAGATCACAGTTTGATATACTAGCTTATAGAGCCTATTGTAGACTCAGGTAAGCTTTCCAGAAATCTGTGTTCTCTAATTTTGATACAGTCAGATTGTCTGATTTTATCAAAGTATAGAGAATATATATTTGTTAGTAGGGTCAGTGGGAGTGTACAAACTTCTTTCTAGCATTGTATATATCCTAAGTCTTCTTTTCTCCCTGAAAGCAGTGAGAGTAGTCTCTATTATATTTGATATAAAGTTTTATATATGATATAAAACTAAGAGACTTGTGAGTTACTCTCATTAGTCGTGCATTAGATATGATCTAATCATTGACACAATAAGACTATTTGTATGACAGTTAGTATAAATGTTTGACAGTTGGTGTGTCTATTTAAGATATCAATTTAATCGTAATTGTTACGAGTTATTTTGATATGTTGTAGACTATAGGATGTGTCTTGAAACATGTTCTTTATTATCTTTGAGATATTAAAAAATAAGTTTCTTATTCATAGAGATTATAATCCGCAACCATTAGGGTCAGATTAGTTTTGAGTCTAATTATGACATTAGATGGTCTATGTCATATAAAGTCAGAAAAGATGCAATGGGAGTGTCACAATTGATTATACTGTATTAGTGGAATTTGTTGCAACTTATGAAGTATTGACTTATGAAGTTGCATTGTGACCTTATAAATTAGAAGTTTTGATATTAGCGTTGTGATTGCAGTTGTCTGCATAGTATTTGGATTCGAGATCTAAATACATAGACAACTCAGTAGCCATAGCACAATACTGATATAAAATATGAGTCATATTGATGTAGAACTTGGATTCTACAAAATATGAATGATGATGGTTAAGGAAAACGATTGAGTTTGTTGGACGGACTCAATTTGTTAAAGCGGGCTTACTTGTTGTTGCCTACCTCTTGAGTGCTAGGTGAGCTCTTGAGGGGCATGAGTATGTGATATACATTGAGATGTGTATATGATATCGTGGATTGACACTAGAGCAAGTGAGAGAAATTGTTAGGGTTGGTGCTCGGAGTGCCAATCCAGATCGTATTTATGTTTGATTCATGAATACGAGCAATTCCATTTTTCATAATATTACTTATTTAATGGTAGCACCTCTTGTCTTTTATACACATATTCGATCTAATTACGATTGGATATTTAATTAACTAAATCTGGTTTAGTGATACGTGTATATTAGACAAAGACCCTAGGATTTACAACGTAGTGCGCATGTACAATGTTGTTTGTAATTGACATTAGGAAGCGTCACTATAAGATGTATATCATTAAATAAATTTTCTGATCAAGATTTACTAACACGGGTCGGTTAGTAAAATCCGCTGAGACCAGTACATGTCGTATATCGTAACTTGGTCCGATGGTTTATCCCAATGAACCATGAGTCTCGGGAGACTCGTATAGACATGTAGGTGTTTATTTGATAAACACTGAACGACTCACTGAAGATTTTATAATATATGGTACACCAACGTCAATAGGAATCTTCTCGAGTTGAGCAAGCATAGTGGTCATTCGACTTGAGATACCACAGTGGGATATATGAGTTATCCTCCACATTTTGATGGCAGTCACGTCACCGATCTATTTAGATCAGACCTCTGCCTGTTCGTTGGGTGTAGACTGATGCTCATGATATCCAGTGCGTATCAAGATAGAATTCGTCAGTCCTGTGTACAGGGCATATGTATCTTACACGTGTTTGCGAGATCTAGTAAATCCATGGCTGTGGTATAACTTCGGAAATAAGTTCTGAGTGTTATTTAGAGATCGTAAATTGAAAGTCGACTATATTATACCGAACAGATTTGATGTTCTTATCTATATCCCATGTATAATATGGATAGCCTGTGACATAGGGATTATACGTATGCAATAACCTCGACTTGCATAGTTTAGCGAGATTATCTGTGGTCGTCATAATTCATGAATGAGTGAATTATGGTCACAAAATTAGATTTTGTGACGGATAAACCTAAACTTAGAGAGTCTCACAATATGAAGTGTACTCGTTGAGCACTTGGGCAACACATTATGAATAATACGGATTATTCATAATACTTCATTTGATTAAATGAGTTAATTCGAATCGTTTAAACGGTTAAATGATAACACATGCTTTAAGGGATTTTGGTCAATCGTAATTATTGTGTATTTGTATTTGATACATAATTTAATTAGATACACATTAATTAAGTGTCAAATGAGACTTTGACACATGCCATTAATATATATATATATTTGTTATTTAATGTAAATAAAAATACATATATAGTAACAATTATATTAATTAATTATTTGGATATTTAAATGTTAAATATTTAAATAATTAAATGATAAACTTTTTCATAATAGTTATGATAAATGTTTAATTATAATTGGTTACATGTGGCATGATTTTATTAAGCTTATCTATTCTTTATTTTAATTTAATGAAATTTAAACACCAAATTGACCAAAATAACCCTATAGAGTCGGTCATCTCTATATTTATTTGAAAAAAAATTTCATTTGCTTCTAAGGGAAGCTTATGGCCGATTCTACCTCTTTACAAAACACTCTCAAATTTGTTTGAAGATTCAACAAAGACAAAGAAGAAAATCAAGAACAAAGGCTTTAGGAAATTGGAGAATTAAAGGTAATACTCCATATCCCTAAGCTTGAAAGCATGTTTCTTGTTCTTGATCTTCTAGATGGACTCTAGGGTTTCTTATTTTCTTTTGGTGGATGAATTGGAGCATTTGTAAAGTAGTTTTGGGCAATATTATTGTAATATTGGTTCAAGTTGATCATTTGATGATATGTTATCATTCTAGAGTGTTATGACAACTCTTGTAATGCCTAGAATTGTTCTTGGGTGGTTCATGTATGGTGACTTTGATTGGTGTTTTGATTAATTTGATTAATCTTGAAAATTGGATTTAAAGCATGAAAATTGACAATTTTATGTTCTGGATCAGATCTGGAAAGACAGTGAATATGTTAATGAAATTGATGTCATTTGAATGTATTGGATGTGTTTTGGGTGTTGGAACAATTGCCGGAAATTATTTCAGAGTTGAAATAAGCGAAAACGGCGAAATACGGTGTTACCGGGTGACTTTTGAGCCAACCGGGTGACGGCTGCCCAAACAGTGAATTTATCACTGTTCGGGCAGCCCATGAACTGCCCTAATACTATTGTGGCTGACCTGGGCAGTCCCCATAAGTGTTGGGTGGTCGGTTCGGTCAAAAACGCATTTTGCATCATTTGCGGAAAAATATTTTTCGTAAAAGTTTCGCGAAGTTTCTACTTTATTTATGTCGTTATTTGATATCGAATAAACATGTTTAGGTGAAATATGAATAAATGATTCATATTGGATATTGAATAATTTGTTCGGTAATTTGAAAAAGTTTTAAAATTACGATTTTGCCCGAACAGCGCTTCCGCTGCGCCCTTCGCCCAAAACCCCATCATGATCTCCTCGTCATTGTGAGGTAGTGGAGATATGCTCCAACTGCTTCAATAGGTCCGTGTTGGAGCTTCACATGACTGAGTTTTCTCCCTCTAAAACTAATAGCTGTTCTTGGAGAATGGCCAACTGAGCGGCCACAAGATCTGGTGTCTGCTCGCTGCTTGAAGCCATGAGTAGCTATGTTTGTAAGGATCGTAGAGTGAGAGATCTTTGCTTACTATAAATCGCTAAGGCCCCACGGTGGGCGCCAAATTATGGACGTTGGTTTTCGCCCGAGGTCCGCAATCGAGAATTTATTGTTTGGGGGCACTAGCGATCCTGCAAAATAAGAGGTAGAGTGAGCATGGAGACTTCCCACCGGTGTGGTGGGTGCCGTAGGCACTCCGACGCCCAAGTCAGAAGCAGAAAAAAAGATGTTAATATCGTAGGAGGAGGTGCAAGGTCAGAGATTACCTTGATCCCCGTGGGTTGCCGTGAGGGCGGTAAGTTGGTGGTACTGAGAGCTCTAGGAGAGAATATGACTAAGCTGAGAGTTGTGATGCTTTCGCCCATTCCCTCGTAGACTTCTTTATATATACACACTCGAGAAACGTGTGTATTTATTGCATTTAATTGCTCGTCCATTGGGTGCTGGAAACGCCTGATTCATGAGGGGTAGTTATGAGTCTGGGCGTTTCGTGGGCTGACATATGATGAGTCTATGATGCGGTTTAGGTATGATATTTTATTGGGTATGAGCTTGTGAAACAACTTTGGGCCAATATAGACTTATAAAAATGAGATTCCTTTGAGAGTCTTGGGTCCTTTAGATTGAAAGATATTGGGTCTTCCGTTTGTGTGTGAGCTTGAGATGGCAACTAGGGCCTGAGTCTTATCCTGGATATTGTTAGGGGGAATTTGGGGTGTATTTAGTATTGGGCCCGAAGCGAAAAGTCAAAAATGCCTTTTGCCCAAATTTGGCCTGTACAGGTATTGATCTTGTAAATGTTCTGAATCTTGTCGGTTTTATACTTTAAATAAGATAATTAATTTACTTACACGTAATATTTATACCTCATTCGTCTGTCTTTTAGTTCTCAAATAATATTTCTAATTTATTGTTTAATATCTAATAGTTAGAGTTTGCACCGTGAAGTACAATAAATAATAACAAATTCAAAATAAAATAACAAATAACAATATATCCGAAATCCAAAAAAATGGTTAGGTTTTGTATTCAGGTTTCTTATTTTAATATGAGAATATATTTTCATATAGTAATAGATTTTTTAATAATTTTTTTTTAATTTTATAATTTAATAATAAAAATATTAATTATAAAGATTATGTGTCACATATATATTTTTTATTTTAATAGAATATTATAATATATCTTATTATAATAATAGGTAATAAAAAATTAATTGTAGAGATTAAGGGGGTGTATTCAATTGAGATTTCAAAAGATTATGTTGATGGTGTTTTTTAGGCACTATGATATTTAAGCAGCACGACATGGGTAAAAGGGTAAATTCCCTCCTTGGTCAAAATCATTAAAAATGACCATCATGACCGACCACATAAGTGAGGGTCGAGCACTTAATGGTAGGTGACCGACCACTTCGGTTCGGATGACCAGGCATTATCAGATCGGCGGAAGCATTCTCAGTTCAAAGGACCATCATGACCGACCTCATGAAGACCGACCAGATAGCGAGATATGCTCCAGAAGATGACACCCTATTCTTACGGATAAGACGACAAGTTATCATATTTTCATGGGGAAAACTGGTGAGACAGAGTCCTAGTAGGATAAAGAAAGTAAATGTAGTTTTGATTAGGAATCCTTATGGGAAAATGGAATAGTTTTGACTAGGAATCCTTATGGAAAAGGGAATTGTTTCAACTAGGAAATTCTTATAGGAGAAGAAATCTGATTTCTACACTATTATAAATAGAAGGGTAGAGTGTGCATAAAGGGGGAGGACAAGTGGAGAACATTAAGAATCATCATCAGAATCATACCATCAGACTTGTAAAAAACAAGAAGCAGAGCTGAGAAACGTGTTTGAGTAATAAAAAGTATCATCCTTTTTGTGCCCTGGACGTAGGTCGGACCAATATCCGCCGAACCACGTTAAATTTCCTTGTCGATTGGCGTATTTATCTGTTTTTTGCTAAGTTTGCTTTTGGTCCCCCATAACCAAACAAATTCACTATTGAGGGAGGATTGTCTCGGGAGTAATATTCTCATATTACTCTGAGACCAAAATCCGCCGTCAATAGATTATTTATGGATAAATAAGTTCAGTGGATTTTAAAAAACTATTTAAGAATGTAATGATTTATAAGATTTTTTACTTATTGGATTTTAAAAGATTTATATCATGAAAATTTATAAGATTTAAAAGAATCATATATAGAATTTTTTATTTTTACGATATTAAACAACAAATTTTTAATCGAATTAAATTGCATTATTATGTGTTTGAGTCCAGGTGAGATCAAAATCGTGTACAAGCGAAAAGTTAGAGGCTATGGTATGGTTATACCGAAGGGAAATGGTAAAAAGCTGAGAAATTAGAGCCTCTGGTTGTAGAAGCAACTAGAGAACCATCCTTGCAGTTGTGGATCCTTCTAATTCATGGGTAAATGAATCAGCGATGTTATAAAGTTTAAAAATATTTAATTATATATATATATATTTCGTTATATTATATGTGATATTATTTAAAAATTAATCGAATAATATAATATGTTTTATTGTTATAATAGAGTTATTATTTAATAGATTTATTAATTTAATTTTGTAATTTAATAGTATTTTTTTAGTTGTAATAGGATAATATAATAAGTTTTCTTATTATAATACAATTCTAATAAAATTATAAAATGTATTTTTATTGTAATATTTTTTTATTTAATAAAAAATTAACTATAAAGATATCTTAATTTTATAATTTAATAATAAAAATTTAATTATAAAGGTTAATTGTTGAGATTAAGTGCCACATATGTTTTTTTTTTTATTTTATAATTTAATAATAAAAATATTAATTATAAAGATTATGTGTCACATATATTTTTTATTTTAATAGAATATTATAATATATCTTATTATAATAATAGGTAATAAAAAATTAATTGTAGAGATTAAGGGGGTGTATTCAATTGAGATTTCAAAAGATTATGTTGATGGTGTTTTTTAGGCACTATGATATTTAAGCAGCACGACATGGGTAAAAGGGTAAATTCCCTCCTTGGTCAAAATCATTAAAAATGACCATCATGACCGACCACATAAGTGAGGGTCGAGCACTTAATGGTAGGTGACCGACCACTTCGGTTCGGATGACCAGGCATTATCAGATCGGCGGAAGCATTCTCAGTTCAAAGGACCATCATGACCGACCTCATGAAGACCGACCAGATAGCGAGATATGCTCCAGAAGATGACACCCTATTCTTACGGATAAGACGACAAGTTATCATATTTTCATGGGGAAAACTGGTGAGACAGAGTCCTAGTAGGATAAAGAAAGTAAATGTAGTTTTGATTAGGAATCCTTATGGGAAAATGGAATAGTTTTGACTAGGAATCCTTATGGGAAAAGGGAATTGTTTCAACTAGGAAATTCTTATAGGAGAAGAAATCTGATTTCTACACTATTATAAATAGAAGGGTAGAGTGTGCATAAAGGGGGAGGACAAGTGGAGAACATTAAGAATCATCATCAGAATCATTACCATCAGACTTGTAAAAAACAAGAAGCAGAGCTGAGAAACGTGTTTGAGTAATAAAAAGTATCATCCTTTTTGTGCCCGTGGACGTAGGTCGGACCAATATCCGCCGAACCACGTTAAATTTCCTTGTCGATTGGCGTATTTATCTGTTTTTTGCTAAGTTTGCTTTTGGTCCCCCATAACCAAACAAATTCACTATTGAGGGAGGATTGTCTCGGGAGTAATATTCTCATATTACTCTGAGACCAAAATCCGCCGTCAATAGATTATTTATGGATAAATAAGTTCAGTGGATTTTAAAAAACTATTTAAGAATGTAATGATTTATAAGATTTTTTATTAATCAAGATTTTTTATTTATTGGATTTTAAAAGATTTATATCATGAGAATTTATAAGATTTAAAAGAATCATATATAGAATTTTTTTTTATTTTTACGATATTAAACAACAAATTTTTAATCGAATTAAATTGCATTGTTATGTGTTTGAGTCCAGGTGAGATCAAAATCGTGTACAAGCGAAAAGTTGGAGGCTATGGCATGGTTATACCGAAGGGAAATGGTAAAAAGCTGAGAAATTAGAGCCTCTGGTGGTAGAAGCAACTAGAGAACCATCCTTGCAGAATAATTAGCCGAGTTGTGGATCCTTCTATCACATGGGTAAATGAATCAGCGATCTTATATTTCGTTAGATTATCTGTGATATTATTCAAAAATTAATCGAATAATATAATATGTTTTATCGTTGTAATAGAGTTCTTATTTAATAGATTTATTAATTTAATTTTGTAATTTAATAGTATTTTTTAGTTGTAATAGGATAATATAATACATTTTCTTATTATAATATAATTCTAATAAAATTATAAAATGTATTTTTATTGTAATATATTTTTTATTTAATAAAAAATTAACTATAAAGATATCTTAATTTTATAATTTAATAATAAAAAATTAATTATAAAGGTTAATTGTAGAGATTAAGTGCCACATATGTTTTTTTTTAATGAGACAATATAATATGTTTTCTTATTATAATATGATTTCTTTATTTAATTTTGTAATTTAATAATAAATTTAAATATTAATTAATTAAATTAATAGGTTTCTAACTTTAATAGTAAATTATATTTTTATATTGTAATAGGTTTCTTATGTTAATAATTTATTATTTTAATTTTATAATTCAATAATAAAAAATAATTGTAGATATATTTTAGTTTTACAATTTAATAATTAAAAATAAATTGTAGATAATTTAATAGTTTTTTAATATAATATTATAATATAATTTCTTGTTATAATATAATTCTTATAAAATTATAATATGTATTTTTATTGTAATATGATTTTTATTTAATAGATTTATTAATTTAATTATATAAATTTAATATGAAGCGCCATGTGACGCGATGATGGGGCTTGAAAATGTTTAACGTATTTTAATTTTATAATTTAATAATAAAAAATAATTGTAGAAATTATGTTAATTGTAGATAATTTAATAGCGTTTTTTATTTTAATATGATACTATAATATATTTTATTGTTATTATATATTTCTTATAAAATTATAATATGTAATTTTATTTTATAATATAATTCTTATAAAATTATAATATGTATTTTTATTATTGAACACATGGTGGTCCATGGATAATATTATAACTACAAACTCTTGTATAAATTAGGGGTGATTAAAATTTGGTTTCGTTTTATGGTTTCAAGTGGATTCGGAACCGACTTGGAAAGATCGATTCATAAGATTTTAAAAATATTATGAAAAAAATTGATTCCGAAACTGTTGTAAAAATTAGTGTCATTAAACAGTAATATAACATGCAAACAACCAGATCAAACCAGAAAATCGGATCTAATATGCATAAACCCTAGAAACCTTAAAACTTGATAATTTAAGAAAAACCTTTTTGAATCCAAGTCGAGATAATCCTCTGTCCTTAAGAACTTATTGGCCCCGTCACATGTGCTTTACGGATTCGCAATTGGCCAATGTCCTCCCATGATAACTTGGTTCCTTCTTGTCCAAAGAGCACTCTTTGACAAGTATTCGAACTGGGAATGTGGTGAAACTCTCTCCAAAAAACAAATAAGGAAAACAAAACGTCTCTTGCAAAATTCGGATATATTTTCCATCTCATTGTTTTGGATATAAAGCCTTCTTTTATAAGGCATGGAAGGGTGCCAATAGGGCACCCTTTGGGATGGGGTGCAACACTCCAAAGGGTTGTACCCCTCACAAGCACCCAATCCAACCAAATGACAGAATTACCCTTAATGAAATATTTAGAAGAATTTCCAACAGAAACCAATTGGAACTTACCCATTTAAATATTATACCATATTTACCCGTTCCTAATTGGTTCCGATCTAATTCCAGGTTACCATTTTTTTTCCATTTGTTCAATGTATTCATTGTTTGATTATTAAAAAAATACAATAATTAATATTAAATAATGACTACTTCTCAAACTTATAGCAAAAAAAAAAAATGAAATATTTGTATTTTGTCCGATACTTGAATGGTCAATATATAAAGTAAAATAGTTCATAAACATATTGATTTTGTAGTGATCTCCAAAAGAAGCAAGATGTCACATGTTCAAATCCTAAAGGATAAGTTTAATTTGTGATTTGGGTGGGCGGTTCCGGTTCCCACCACATTAGAATCAGAATCGGACCAAAAAAATCGATTCCTTAATTTTAAAACAGGAACTGACTCTAAAGGAATCGATTTCATATCCGAAATAGGAAAATCGGTCTGATTCCTTGCAGTTCTGCACACCCCTAGTACAAATTGATGTCGTATTATATGATTGGTTTAATGAAAATATAAAATAATAAAAATAACTCATATGGGTAATGTGATGTTTTCATTTAAACACTCGTGTGATGCTATATCCATTTGTATAAATTAATTTGTAGCTGTATAATTAATCTAATTAGTATTGCATCGTCACAAATACAATAATAATAATAATAATCATAATCATAAACTTTATAGAAACTTATGCGGCATTTACTACCTTGGTTAGATAAAAATACTTCATATCCATATGATTTATTTTAAATAACGTTGTTATGCAACATCAATTTATACCTCTACTATAAATCTCACATTGTTTATATATTGACCGGCGTAAACACACACGTATAACGCAAGCGCACGTATCGTTCAAGTAGTATAAAAATATCGATCCCACGAGGACTTAATTCCTACTATTGTTATTAATTATTGAATCTATTTATTTACAAATATCTAATTGAGGGTGAAGAGAATGATTGTTTGATTGATTGAATGTGGTTTTACAAAATAAATAAATAAAAAGACAAAAGAAAATACTAAGGAAAATAACAAAAGACACAAAGATCTAGGGTCGTGAATCATTCTAATATCATTTAAAACATGAAGTGGTTATTTTATGTTTGTGTAATAAATAAGTTTACTAACCTGGAACACTAAATTATGCAAAAGCCTATGTCGATGGTCAGACGCAAATACCCAGTTTAACCCAATTGAACCATATGTCTATGTCAACCAAATTACCTGGATTCATTAAGATTAAGTTCCAATTATGGCTACCCCCGCCCGACAGGTATATTCCTATCCTGCAAGGAAATCTATTAAAGGGTTATCTATCCTCAAGGAAGATCGTGGGCTATTAAGTCTAAGGCTGAAACCTAAAATCCCTATGTCTAGTTCATTTTAGATTTACCACATCAATCTTATTGGTGATCAGACAACAAGAAGCATTAAGCTTAAGACTTAATAAATAAACCTTTAAATTACCCAAATTATAAAATAACCCTTATAAACCGGTGATATTAAAATTCATCACAACTCCTAGATAGCTAACACATAACTAGGACTAGTAAAGACATAAAAGTAAAAGACATAAAGTAAAAGCTGAAAAGTAAATTACAATAAAATGCTAAGGTAAAATGAATTACTTTTACTACTACTAATTTAGATATCTCCCATAAAATAATATATAAACTTGTGATAATATTACCAACCGACCGATCTGGCGGTATCCTGATTAAGTCAAATTGAGTCCAACCAGCCATTAAGGCGGAACCAAAATTAAATTTACCAACCGACCAATCTGGCGGTATCCTTGATTAGTCAGGTTTAAACCAGATTAAAATTAAATTACCAACCCCAATATAGCGGTATCTTTTTTAAGTCAGTATTTTAAATAGTGAATATATTATTTTTAAGGGAGATTAATCTAAATAGTAACAGTAAAAGAATTACCTTTCACCCTAGCTGGAGAAGTTACCTCCTCATGGTAAATAGTAAAAACTGTAAAAAGTAAAAAGTAAAAATTAAATTACTATTATTACAAAAAGTAATTAAAATTATTTACAAAACTAAAAACTAAAAATAAAAAAAAAACTAAAAACTAAAGAATGTAGAGAGAGAAGCTCTCTCTTTAGAAGGAATTGAAGAGAGAGGAAGGTGCACTGAATTATGAAATTTCGCGCTGAATTTATAGAAAAATTTGGTTCCAGCGTCGCGACGCCGGATTTGTCGACGTGGCACGCTCTGGTTCGCTGGTTTGAAGATTCTGGATAAGATGATAAGGTGACACGTGGCAGAGTGGTTGGGTTTCAATTATTGTGACACGTGGCGGCTTCTGATTGGTCGCTGAGATTCTTATCCGCCACGTGTCAGATAAGGATAGGATACTCAATTATTGATGCTGACGTGGCGCTGACGTGGCGACACGTGGGAAAGAGACCGTCGGCACCATAGAATTGCGACACGTGTCGCCACGTGTCACGCTGTGATTGGCTGATGCTGACGTGGCAAGTTGACTTGGTTGACCTTGTGACGTGGCGGATGACGTGGCGTGACACATGGCGACGTTGATTTTTTAACCGATGACATGGCTGATGACGAGGCGACACGTGTCAACTCTGAGTGTCGGCAGCATATGATGATGACACGTGGCACGTCGCACCTTAGCAGGTCGGCTGTGATGGTGACACGTGGCACGGCGCATTTTAGCAAAGTCAAACTTTTCTCAGATTCTGATTTGTGGACCCGGTGCACGTTAGCACTGTTCGGCGCATTTTAGACGTCACGACGCTGAAGTCTGGCGTCGCGACGCGAAAAAGACCAAAATATCCATGTTGACGCATTTTTGTCCGTTTTTGCCCCAAATTGCCTTCAATGCTTTCCAAACTTTATTTTATCTACAAAATAACACAAAACATATCAAAACGTCACAAAACTCAAGAAACTATACAAAATATTAGGTCAAATGAGTGGGAAATAGTGATATAAAATCACTCATCACACCCCCAAACCTAACATTTTGCTAGTCCTCGAGCAAAACATAGAGTAAAATAAATAAATAAATTAACTAAGCCACTTTCGTAGGGATCACGGTTGCATTTAGCGTATGCAACAAGCCTTTAAACCCCTAGGTGTCCCTAGTGGACGAGTTGTAGTCTCGTGAGGGCTTACAGCAATGATACCCACAAACATTTTACAAAAGTAAAAAGTTAGTTAAAACTAATGCACACAAAAGCAAAAAGACAAGAGAAAAGAGAATAAAGATGTTAGTGACTAATCAGGTGAAACTTCTACTCCAAGTTACTAGTTGTTTTGTTTTATTCTAAATTACTGAATAAGTAAATTCTCCGATTATTTTTACCATTCTCCATATACACAGCCAACAAAATATTAATCAACTCATTTTTGCCCACAACAGTCATAAGTGCAGTTGATAAGAGAGTAATATTTTTGTCCTAAAGTTCTATCAGATTTCACACCTTTTTTATAGCAATGGAATAATTTTTCTCATTTTTCTGATTTTTTTTTTGATTTTTCTCTAATTTTTATTTATATACAATATCTTCCATCTATGTAACGAGTGTTGGGTCGGTGGCTCCCAAAACAGTTGGCTTTAGGGCACCAGGTGTTAAGACACCCCTACGGACTTAATTACCCAGACTTCAGATATATATATTTTTGCAGCATCTTCGATCCATGTAACGAGCTTTGGGTCAGTGACTCCCAAACCAGTTGGTTTAGGGTACTAGATGTTAAAACACCCTTACAGACTTAATAACCGGATCTCAGACGTTTTTTTTTTTTTTTTTTTTTTTTTTTTACTCCACTGCTTTTTGAGATGCTTCTCCAATTAAACTAGAGCACTGAATATTACAAACTTTTCAATTTAGCTCATGTCTGTATGTTACTATATATGTTGATAATATCTGTCAACTGAGCATATGAAGATTCCTTTTAGTCAATTTTAAGGAGAATTCACAAATTAAATAATTTAAAAGGAAATAAACAAAAATTAACTTGTTTCGAAAATAGGCTTGAGATACGTCTCAGGAATGGAAACTCCTTACTCAGCTATCTCTTACCAATTTCACCTTTTTGGTCAAATAAAACACAAAATATTTTTGTAATTTTTGAAATTATTTTATTTTTTTTGTATTTTTCGAAAAATTTTGGACTAAAAATAAAAATAACACACAAACTAAAAACAAGGTACTGATCAACTAATTCCATCCCCCAAACCTAAATGAGACATTGTCCCCAATGTCTTAAACAGTAAAATGAGAGTTAAGAAGGTCGTACCTGGTTAGCTGAAAATCTACAGGAAATTAAAGGTTAAGATCCAGATTAATCCGACGCCTCTTACCACGATCGTCCTCGGACCAATTTATCTTTGAAAGAATAGGGTCAACTTGTGGTTCATAGGCTATGAGTTGGTCTATTAGATCCGGAGCAGTTCTGGCAGTAAAGAGGAGTTCTTTCATAGGTTTTGACACGAACCCATTTCTCCGAGCATCATCAAGAAACACACAAAGAAAATCATAAAATCCATCAACGTTGAGCAGTCCAAGTGGTTTCTGGTGTATGTTCAGGTTCGCCCAAGATAGTACAATAAAAATTCCTCCAATGTGCCCAAGCCACCTGGCAAAGCGATAAAAGCATCAGCACGGTTAATCATTTCTACCAGTCGTTCAGACATACCTGGCACGATCAGTTCCTCTCCGTTTGATGATCCAATAAGATTTGTCTCTGCCAAGGGTTTTGAGATGATTCCCAAAACATGACTGCCTCCTTCCTGTACAGCCTTTGAAACGATCCCCATTAATCCAAGATTGCCTCCGCCATATATTAAGTGCATATTCCTTGCAGCTAAGACTCGACCCAATTCATGTGCTGCTTCTATGTATTGTGGCTTAGTACCAATACTACTGCCGCAAAACACATAGATGTTCTCAACTCGTCTTCTTGAAGTAGCTTCCATTTTTTTTTATGTATTTCTTTTTCAAATCAGGATGCCTTCAAAAGTGTAATGACGGGCTGAATTTATAGTACCTGAAAAAGGGGTGAGTAATAATAGCACTAATATCTTCCAAAGGACGATTGTTAGCTAAACAACAAAAGAAATCGTGAAAGGTCAAAAAGTCTGGATCCTGTCTATGAAAATAAAGATAATTACAATAAAAAAGCGAATCAGAGCAATAATTAAGACAACGGAATTGTGTACGCAATACGCCACTCGTTTGGTATAAATTCATTAGGATGTGTCTCAAGATTTCATTCCTTATTCAGCCATCGCTAATGAATTAGCTTTCATTTTTGCCAAACACCATTCCTTCTGTCTAAAAATGCTCCGTTTGTGCTTTTCCCTACAAAAATAACACACAAAATTAAAAAGTTCACACAAAATAAATTACAACAAATTGCATGGGTTGCCTCCATGCTAGCGCTAAATTTTTCGTCTTCAGCCAGACGTGACTGAAATTCATCTGTTAAGGAGGTTTCAATGTCGTTTTAGATGTCCGATCAAAAACAATCCCGTGAGCGTTGCTTTTGAAGGGTCTCTTCCAACGGTAAGGTGGCAAAAAGAGTTTTGTCCCATTCAGTGCTCGTGCTACCTTTTTGCTCCTTGTTGTTCCAGTGGTTCCTGCAAAGAAAGAAAAAAAATCAGGAGGTCTTATATGGTGCTTGACTTGGAATGGAAGTTCCATTCTGTCAAGCTTCTGGGTGATATCTTTGATTTGTACTCCCCAAAACAGCGATGTTTCTCCTGAATGCTCTGGATCTTTATTAAGGTCAGACATTTGTCTCCTTCTTGCTCTACCTTTTCTTCACAGATGAATTTTAAAATTTCTGTATTCAATTCTTTATCCGTCATCTGTGAAATGCATGCTCCATAAGTATCTGCCTGAGGATGTAAAGATGTTTCTGACATTAGGTTTTCATCCTCTGATACGACTGGAATGGATGGTTCAGATAGATCTTCTTCAAACATCATGGTAAAACATGCTCCAAGATCTTCATTTTGAGGATTGAAAGTTTGATCCTCCGTTGTTGGTGCAGTTGGTACAAATAGATCAGCTTCATCCTCGTCAGAATCTGAATAATAAAAGTCAAATTGAGACTTTACCGGTTCGGGCTCCTGAACTGATACCTCTGGTTGTTGATACTGCTCAGCCTCCTCCTCTGTTGAAGTGTCATTGTGAAATGATTGGTACTCGAAGGCTTCATCAGTGTCATCTGAAACTGGTTCTTGAGGTATGTAGTCCTGGTTTTCTGTGAATTGTCTCATTTGATCTGTCATCCTCTGAATGAATTCTGATTGTCTCTGAATACTTTCAATTGTTTCTGGCTTGTTTCAAGTATTTCATCCAACTTTTGTTTCTCGAACATATCTTTGAGCATGTTTAACAACTGATCTTCCTCTGATGGTTCTGGTTGTTGTGTGAAAATCGCATATGGATGGTGGATAAGATGGAAAATGTGATGGTTTTTCATACTTTGAATGATTCTGAAAATTCTGCCACTCTGAACGGTATATACATTGATCGCTCGGGTGGTTACTACACATATTACACATCTTCCCATTTCGTTATGTTGAGCAAATGTAGAATTGTTTGGTTCTGGCATCCAGTGATAATTGTTGGGCTGGACAACAGGCCTCAGAAAACCGGACTGTTGCTCCCAGATATGGGGTGTATCTTCTTGTAAAGCTCGTAATCTCTCAATCTCCCAGTAGTGTTCCATTTTTTAACCACCTGAAAATACAATAAAGAAATAAAAATTACAGATAAAAATAAAGAAAATTAGATACAAGTAAATTAGATAGCTTCAAAATTAACAACTCAAGAAATATAAGTCCCCGGCAACGGCGCCAAAAACTTGACCGGCGTAAACACACACGTATAACGCAAGCGCACGTATCGTTCAAGTAGTATAAAAATATCGATCCCACGAGGACTTAATTCCTACTATTGTTATTAATTATTGAATCTATTTATTTACAAATATCTAATTGAGGGTGAAGAGAATGATTGTTTGATTGATTGAATGTGGTTTTACAAAATAAATAAATAAAAAGACAAAAGAAAATACTAAGGAAAATAACAAAAGACACAAAGATCTAGGGTCGTGTGAATCATTCTAATATCATTTAAAACATGAAGTGGTTATTTTATGTTTGTGTAATAAATAAGTTTACTAACCTGGAACACTAAATTATGCAAAAGCCTCTGTCGATGGTCAGACGCAAATACCCAGTTTAACCCAATTGAACCATATGTCTATGTCAACCAAATTACCTGGATTCATTAAGATTAAGTTCCAATTATGGCTACCCCCGCCCGACAGGTATATTCCTATCATGTAAGGAAATCTATTAAAGGGTTATCTATCCTCAAGGAAGATCGTGGGCTATTAAGTCTAAGGCTGAAACCTAAAATCCCTATGTCTAGTTCATTTTAGATTTACCACATCAATCTTATTGGTGATCAGACAACAAGAAGCATTAAGCTTAAGACTTAATAAATAAACCTTTAAATTACCCAAACTATAAAATAACCCTTATAAACCGGTGATATTAAAATTCATCACAACCCTAGATAGCTAACACATAACTAGGACTAGTAAAGACATAAAGTAAAAGACATAAAGTAAAAGCTGAAAAGTAAATTACAATAAAATGCTAAGGTAAAAGGAATTACTTTTACTACTACTAATTTAGATATCTCCCATAAAATAATATATAAACTTGTGATAATATTACCAACCGACCAATCTGGCGGTATCCTGATTAAGTCAATTGAGTCCAACCAGCCATTAAGGCGGAACCAAAATTAAATTACCAACCGACCAATCTGGCGGTATCCTTGATTAGTCAGGTTTAAACCAGATTAAAATTAAATTACCAACCGGCCAATATAGCGGTATCCTTTTTAAGTCAGTATTTTAAATAGTGAATATATTATTTTTAAGGGAGATTAATCTAAATAGTAACAGTAAAAGAATTACCTTTCACCCTAGCTGGAGAAGTTACCTCCTCATGGTAAATAGTAAAAACTGTAAAAAGTAAAAAGTAAAAATTAAATTACTATTATTACAAAAAGTAATTAAAATTATTTACAAAACTAAAAACTAAAAATAAAAAAAAAACTAAAAACTAAAGAATCTAGAGAGAGAAGCTCTCTCTTTAGAAGGAATTGAAGAGAGAGGAAGGTGCACTGAATTATGAAATTTCGCGCTGAATTTATAGAAAAATTGGTTCCAGCGTCGCGACGCCAGGTCCTCAGCGTCGCGACGCCGATTTGCGTCGTGGCACGCTCTGGTTCGCTGGTTTGAAGATTCTGGATAAGATGATAAGGTGACACGTGACAGAGTGGTTGGGCTTCAATTATTGTGACACACGTGGCGGCTTCTGATTGGTCGCTGAGATTCTTATCCGCCACGTGTCAGATAAGGATATGATACTCAATTATTGATGCTGACGTGGCGACGACGTGGCGACACGTGGGAAAGAGACTGTCGGCACCATAGAATTGCGACACGTGTCGCCACGTGTCACGCTGTGATTGGCTGATGCTGACGTGGCAAGTTGACTTGGTTGACCTTGTGACGTGGCGGATGACGTGGCGTGACACATGGCGAAGTTGACTTTTTGACCGATGACATGGCTGATGACGAGGCGACACGTGTCAACTCTGAGTGTCGGCAGCATATGATGATGACACGTGGCACGGCGCACGTTAGCAGGTCGGCTGTGATGGTGACACGTGGCACGGCGCATTTTAGCAAAGTCAAGCTTTTCTCAGATTCTGATTTGTGGACCCGGCGCACGTTAGCACTGTTCGGCGCATTTTAGACGTCGCGACGCTGAAGTCTGGGCGTCGCGACGCGAAAAAGATCAAAATATCCCTGTTGACGCATTTTTGTCCGTTTTTGCCCCAAATTGCCTTCAATGCTTTCCAAACTTTATTTTATCTACAAAATAACACAAAACATATCAAAACGTTCACAAAACTCAATAAACTATACAAAATATTAGGTCAAATGAGTGGGAAATAGTGATATAAATATCACTCATCACATATATATATATATGAATATAAATTCATGAGGTCTCTCTCCTTATAAATCAATTTTTAAGGATGAATTTTATTCATGGGTTAGTAAGATAAGACGCCACATCAAATATGAGATCAGACGCATCATCGATATAGATGCGGCTTCGTGACCGTTGTTGCGGATAAAACGACTTGGGGAGGGCTGCTAACCAAAGACAGGATCTTCAAATTCACCCAGCTAGATATGATGAGCCACCGTGAATATTGGTTGTGAAACGTGATAGAATGTTAAGATTCAAATCCCACACTGATTAAGGTGAACAATATAAATGAAAATATGTGCTAATGATGATTTTTAATAATAAGCTCTACTTATGAATTTATAATACTAATATTCGCAGTTCAATGAGGGAAAAAAAATTGCAGCACATTCTTTTGTTTTAATTTAGTTGGAACAGACAGTTCATGTGATAAATGCAAAACACCATGCAATTCCAGCCACATAATACGGTAGCAACTAGCAATGGCCTAGTAATAATGTTCGGATTGTCGCTTTTGTTTTTCCACTTTTAATTTTTAATATTATTTATATACACGTATTTAATAATTATTACTCTATCTATATTCCACAAAAAATTTTGTCCCTTTTTGTTTGTTTTTTAATTAGACGGTATATGGAAAGTCTAAATAAATCTTTTAATTTTTTTTTAATAATTATTACTCTATATATAATCCAATGCATTTTAGTGCTGGTTTCACCAAAAAAATTAAAAATTTATTCAAACTAAGGGCCCAACCGGGTGTTCTCTAGTACTCTCCGGAAGCTAATTGCAAAGTTTGCAACACTGCAATTGAAAAGATCTTGAATTATTTTAATATTGTTCAAGTCCAGTCCATGTGAGATGCACGTGATTCTATGCTGCGGATTTGGAGCGTACATCTTTTAGCTTTCCCGATAACTCTGCAAGTTGCCACCAAGGTCTAAGGGTTTCTCTTTGGCCCTTAGTTGTCGCAGCAGTCTCTGTTCAATCCGAATTTTTTATAAAATATTTTATTTAAATTAATGAAAAATTTGATTTATTAATAAGATAATTTTAATATGGCAAAAATATTAATTAATTTTTTTTTTTATAAAAATCAATCTACCCACATTTAATACTATGCCACTTCTTTGACCTATACTATATAAGTGTGTGATAAATTCAGATTTTTAATTTGTATTTACTATTTACTCGTAAAAATTTGAACCATCTTTAAAACTCGATGCAGTAGCTGCTGATAGATACGGCGTCATCAAAAAATTTTGCAGGAGGAAAGGAATTTATAGATTTCTTTTTTCCCAAGAGAATTGTTTACACTATAGTCGGAGAATAAACAAGGTAAATTACTACAGTATTACCGGATTACCCCCAACAACAAGAGACTTTAATTTGCTTTCATGTTTCTTCATTTCAACTTGTATATAAAAAAAAACTATATATTATATAAATAATTTAATTTAATCGTTGTTTCAAACTTGTGCCCTCTTGGTCTGCTTTGGGCATCAAATAATTTCCAGCTTGAATGGGTGCCCAAACCTCCTCATTAAAACCAAATCGATATTCTTCACACTCCTTAACTTTGTCCCTGAGACTGGCCAATATTACAGGCACCACAGCTTCAGGATTACTAATCAAAGCCTCTATCACATCATGACTCCATTCACAGTACAATTTTTCTACACATTTAAAGTGTAAAACACTCAAGTAGTCTTGAATATTGATCCTGATTTTATTTTCACTTATCACCAGCTCCAATATTTCTTCCATCTTTTCAACTGTAGATCTCAAACGGTTCAAGTATACATCTAGTTCATGGCGATCATCTTCACATCTATTCAGTATTACCTCCCTCGGATTTATGACGTGTCTATTCTTGAAATCTCCTTCTTTTAAAATCGTCTTGCATACCCATTCATTGTTTAATAAATCCGAGCTATGCCCATTAGTATTACACTCATAATTGGGCATATGCCAATAGCTAGGACTGGCACGTTTCTTTTCAAATTTTAGACTCTTATGTGTACCAAAGTTTTCATATTGCTCTAGAAGCTCTTCAAGCTCAGCTTTAACCTGAGGATGCTTTTCCAAGGATTGAATTACATCGGCCATTGTAATTTTCTTCTGATTGTAGCCATGAACTTGCTTCAGGAATTTCAAATACTCATCCGAATCAGCATCACTTGCGAAATTAGCCTTAACCCTTTCGAACAAATCATTCCCTTTTTTATAAAGCTCTTCCATATAATAATCTTCTGGATCTGTCTCTTTTCCACTTTCATTGGCTTCAGAATCCGACACAATTCTCTGAAACTCCTCCCTGGAGGCAAATTCGTTGTCTCGGAAACAGAACTCTGCGGAAGGAACTTGGACATTTATTTTGTATTTATCTGGCAAGAAGGTGTTAAGTCCGAGAATTAAATCCTGGCGATCTCCGAAAATACTCTTTACCTTCTTTATGAAATTTGGAATTTCAGTATCAATGGTCTTAGTGTAGGCGGCCTCTTGAAGAAGAGAAGTAAATTCTCTATAATCTATTCCACGTTCTTCTGCAAAAGCCTTCACTTGACCAAGATAGCTCAAGGCCTCTGACTCTGATTTTGATCTTTTCATTCTTTTTTATGAAAACAAAATATGAAGATTAAAATTGAACTAATGACACCGATGAGTTGATTTTATATATATATATATATATATATATATATATATAGGAGATAATCCTGTTGGGAAAAGGATTCCTTATCCGTAAAGAAATGTTCAAGGGGGAAGGAAATATATGAAAAAGACAAATATATCCTTAAGATTGAATAAGGAATCCTTTTCTCACCAGGATTATTCATTCATTTAGTAATTACGAAACTTTTGACTTCCAACATTAAAGAAAAAGTCATCAAATAATAACAAGTAACCAAGTTAAAATTTAAGCACGTGGCTAGCTAAAAATTAACTGCTGCATTTCGAAAATTGTATCCTGAAAATTAGAAATATATTATTGGTTTGGATATTTCTATGGGATATTTTTCAGTGACATTAATACTTCAAACAATTATATATTCTCAGAAATATCACAAAAAAATATCGCCTAAAATTATTGTATTGGTTTACTCATATGAATTTGATCAAATTGATAGCGTTTATATTATCAAATACACCTGTGCCTAAAGCTAGATATTCCTTGGCCTTTGTTAACCTTTCTCTTCCTTCACGATTTGCTCAGTGAAGAAGACACACGCCCTTTAGTCTGTTCATACGAAATTCATGTGTATAAACTGGATTTGAACCAAAAAAATTGAGTGGATGTGGATTCTTTGGGTGATCAGTCAATGTTTCTTGGTGGAAATCATACCAGATCAGTCTCATCATATCAAGCTTCTACAAGATACAAAAAGAATTCAATATATAATGCAAATGACTACTGAGAAGCAATGGTAAAGATTATCTATATGGAGGACATGACAATCATTTTCTGAATGTAATAAACTCAAGATTCATCCAGTAAGTGGCTTAATCCTAAATTTACTGTAATCTATATATTGTTGCTGCATGAATCTGGAGAAAGTTCATCCTGAGGGAATGGATAGCCTTCCTAGTAGGAATGTTAGAAGCGACGGAGAAAGTTTCTGGGGATGGCACTCTGATGTTTTGAGTTTGTGAAACAATTGAATCTACTTTATTTTATTATTCTTCAACTGTTCTGTAGATTTATATACAGTACAGTACAGGACAGGACAAGTTTTGAGTTTGCGAATGAAACATTTTATATACACTTGTTTTAAGTTTGTGAATGAAACAGTTGAATTGCAACCTGTCACAAGGTATTCAAATCTGGAACTCTGACACTAATACACATATATGATTATGAAGGAAGTAGTCAGGGTTCATTAAGTTGTTTACCACCCAAGAAAAGGGTATCTCCAATTTTGGTTCAATTCCTTAGATGCACTCAAGCTTGATTTCGGCATTTCTAGCCACATGTTCATATAAAACTTCTCTTGCTTCCGCAGAATATATTTTCATTTCTTCATCTTCTAGTTTTGGGGACTCATCACCGTCTTCGGGTACATGTACCTTTTTGTTGAAAGTCATTCAAGCTTTTCTTAGGAGTATAGCATGGGTTGCTTCAGCGGCCATAACGCCTAGTACTTGACATTGGCTCTAGACATTTTCTCTACCTCTTCTTACCCTTCAAACCAGGGGCAGGAACAGAACACGCAACCTCAGAAACGTTCCATGCCCATATGGATTGCACCATGAGAATGGACTACATAAAAGCATAGCTGCCTCTTGATGCCTGCGTGTGACGAAGACAAAAAGAATATCAAAATACAAAAAGATCTGTGGTGGTATAATCGTCGAGACCTCAACCCGCAATAAATAGAGAAGGATTTATTCAATCTTATAGTCTGGGCTGCTAGAATATGGCACCCTCAGAAATTAACTACATGCTTTTAGACCATGAAATGAAAGTGTCTCGATACTTTTTAACACGAGATCATTATCAAAGACTTTTATTATAGTGCACCTTGTAGAAGTTAACTTGACAGAGGAAAATTGATGAAAACCTGCCTGGAGCAAAGCCAAGCAAACCCACAAGAGATTGTTATCCATGCAACTCCTGCGAACCCCGCGTGAACAAAGCCCACAAAAGATTGTTTTGAGCACCCAGGAAAGCACAACGACAGCGAGGTTTGAGGATTAGAAACTCGTGAAGAATAAAGCCTCACGAACCCCTAATTGCTTGAAACGCATCAAAGGACAACAACCTCCTTTGATAAGTTTTGAAGAGAATCCACTCTTCCATGGTTAGCCATCCACGGCCACACCACCAATGTGCCTAACGGCAATATTAATTTTTTTGGTTAAACATTCGTCCATTTTATTAATGAAAAGCTTGTTTAAATAGTACAATGGAAACCCTAATTGTAATATGAAAAACTTGTTTAAATAACAGCTGCTCAACAACTTACATGTACAAAAGAGCAAAATCATAACCAATTCCAATGCTTCCACCAGCAGGCCTGTATGTACAAGGCAAAATTGTAATAGTTCTTTAGCCAAGAAATTTCAAGCCAATCATCTATTATTGCTCTTATGAGATACAGTTGAAGCAGACATTGGTTTCATGATTTTCCCATCTTCTGGTCTGTGTAATATGGAAATACAGCAACAAAATTTTGAATTTAGCCATGATTTTATGGTCTGTTGGAGAAAATAGAATTCAATGTTAAACAATTTGTGATGTACGACCCTAGGACTGAATAACAATTTTAATAGCTTCTTCAGCTGAAGCCTTAAGCTACTTTGCATTCTCCGGCAATAAAGCATTAAACTAAATTACAGTATAAACTCAGAACTTGAAGGGTTCCAGACAATGTTGTTTAAAAGGAACAAGTTTAAATATAACTTATTGTATCCCATTCAAGTAACCATTAAATGCCTCTGACAAGAATGTTATGCTCAACTCTGAAGTGTTCTCATACCCTTTAAATTATAATTTAATATAACCAAATAAATTGTAAATAAGATTGCAAACTGAACCAAACTTATCAGCAAGCATTTGCTGCAAAACAAGAACGACCTGAGCACCAGCAGAATACCCAACAGTGAATAATTTGGTCTTCATCATATTCAAGATAATTCCATGTATCCAGTTACAAAATATTTATTAAAAAAACTACAAATTAGGCTGTTCGCACAATTTTTTGTTGATACGCGTGTAAGGTTTCAAACCTCCTGAGACAAAGTCCCAGAAAGGGGTGTTTGATTCCAAGGAATACCTCCAAGGGACGCAAGCACACAGATTACAGTCCTAAAAATTACAAAGCTAAGACAACTACGAAATTAAATTACTTGCTCATTTTGAGTCTTTTTTCTTCTATCTCTTCTTTCTCTACGCCTGGGCCCTTTATAATGTAAAGCTCTGCCAACCGCTTGAGCGGTTAATTCGCTTTCTTCGGCTCGTTAACCCTCATGTCCGCTGCTTGCGTGTAACTGCTGGATCGTGTGCAACTGTTGGGTCGTGCGCTCTGCTAACCGCTAGATCGTGGGGGTTACTGCCAAACTGTGCAGTAACCGTTAGGTTGTGAGTCTATCCGTAACTGGAAAACTGCAAGACACATGTTCAAGTGGCAATCGCACTATATCAATCACATATTCGCTATTCTTCCATCATTCTTCACTCATTGGGAAATTCTTTCTTCGTCCATCGTCCATCATGATTCTTTTCTCATTGGTCGATTCCTTCTTCATTCTTCGTCCTAAAAGACGTCATGCCTCTTCATCCTTTAGTAATTATTTTCTGTAAATAGTTGCCCCCAAATACGCCTTGATCGAATTGAACAATGAGATTGAAGCGGTATTTCTTAGATAAGCATTTAAAGCTGGGGTCGTATTAACTGACCGCCTTAATGGTTTGGGTTGCTGACTGTTCTCTTTCATTATTCGCCGCCATTTGTGCGTCCCGAGACCTGTTATTTACATTTCCCATGCGAATCCATCATTTCCCTAATTAATGTGCAACTTCTTCTATCACATCCTATATGGAAACCATCATTGCGTTAATTAATGTGGCTCTTTTCCCTGTCACATTGAGTGTGATACTACCTTTTTCATTTTTCCCGCTCTTTTGTCTACCTCGAATTGGATCGCGCCACCTGTCCTAGGGCGACCTCTTTACTCTGACTATATAAACCCAAATCCTCTCTTTTAACCGTTTTACTTTTTTCTCATCTTTTTCACTGCTTTATTGTTTCTGTAAATTCTTCAATTCAGTTGTTATAGCGTCTTCTTCCTCTGGTTGTTCGTCCAAACAATCTACCCCGTATGCCTCTCCTATTTTGTTTTCTACCTGGTGAGTCATCAGTTTTCCTTTTAAGGCCGAGATTGCGGCCTGAGTGTCGATTTCGACTTCCCGTTCCCGAAAATAAGCCATTAAGTTGGCTTTCGCGGCCGCAAGCGCGACTTGTTTTTTAATTTGCTCGCTCTTCATCATTCGACTTGCTGGTTTCTTGGCCACACACTGGATTCTCGAAGGCCACTATGCTTAGCCTCATTTGCATGAATAAGTCATTCAATAACTCTGCGGCGTATGGCTCATCGTTTTGGGCAACTACAAAGGTGTTTCCCTTTTCATTCGAAATTCTGACGCGAAAGGTCTATTATCAGCATGCACCACTTCAGCCTCGTCCCCCTGATTCCAAAAAACCAAACATTGATGGAGGGAATAAGGTATGCATCGGCTGCCGTGAATCCAATCTCGTCCCAAGAGCATGTTAAATGTGGTCAGTCCATCTATAACAAAAAGCATCATCGTCTTAGTCGTGCTCCTTACTTGTAGGTCTAATGGGATGACTTCTTTAGCCGTCGGTGCCCCCCATTGAAGCTTGTGAGCACCACTTCTGTCGGGATGAGATCAGCTGCTGACTTTGCTAAACGCTCAGCATCCTAATCGAGATGGCATTAATGGCCGCTCCGTTGTCGATCAATACTCTGGTGACTAGTATTCCATTTACCTTTTCCTTTACATATACTGTGCTTTGTCATTTGCTGGGGAGATTTTGGAAACGTTACTTTCCCAGGTACTCATATTTCCATTACTCGTCCATCACCTACATCTTCTTGAGGTGAATCAGCCAGGACGGCGAGGACATCCTTGTAGGGGTTTTATGGCGAAAATCCGATTTCAAAATTTTTCATGGATCAACCCAATTATTAAATTCTGAAATATTACACAAGAAATCAAATTTCTTGGTAATTACCGAATTGCCCCACAAGTTTGTAATTTGATCATTTTAGTCCTTAAATTGTCAAATATAATTTTGGATGATTCTAAATCAATTCTAAAATTATTTACAACATGTCCAACACATCAAAATCAGATTGCAACAAAATCCCCAAATTTTCTTAAATTGCCGAACAGCCCCAAACTTTTCAGTTTTTGTAATTTGGTCCTTTTATGTTCAAAACATGTCAAGATCTACATCACATATATGAAAAGCCCCAAATTTGGAAATGGTTAAGAACCCTAATTTTACAATTTCTTCAAATTGATAAATGTTACCAAATCAATTAAATCCAACACTTTAATTCAAACTTTACTACACCAAACAAGTCTCACCATCATGAAACAACTAAAGAAAAATTTTAGGTCATCAATGAGTGGCTTAGCAACTCTAGAATGTCAACTTGATTATCAAATAATCAAAAGTGACCTTATGAAACCATTTCAAGCTTACTTTGAAACCATACATGCATACATCTTTTAAACAAGTTTATAACCATTTAAAACACAAACTAAAAGTGTAGAGACAACATCCTAGCAACACATGTTGAAGCTAAGCATGTTATAAATATTTTCTAAGTTGAAAGGTTTAAAGAAAAACTTACAAAATCAAGAAATTCCCAAGCTTTTCTTTTTGTTCTTCAACTTTTTCTCTCAGCTCTATTGTGTTTATTTACTTGTTAACCTAATCCATCAAAAATGGAACAAAATAATATATATTTTACAAATCTACCCTTGGCCGAATTTGGAAGCATACAAAATATCTAGATTTTATTTTTGTTTCATTAAAGTTTGCTTTTATCAACTTGTGTAAATGATCATTAAACCATTTAATGATTTTCAATAAGTCAAATAAAGCAACTCAAGGCATCTCTAAAAATATCAAAACTTAAGATATTTATATTTTTAATTAATATAATTATTTAACAATTAAATAATTATTTAAATACAAATATTTTAAATATATGTATCATATTTACTTTAAATATCCAAATACATATATATATTTATGATATATGTCAAATATCACAATTTGACATTTAATTAATGTGTATTTAATAAAATCTATCATTAAATACAAGTACACAATAATTATGAAATGACTATTAGGTCTCATTCCATGTATTTTTCGTTTAACCTTTAAACGACTTATAAATAATCAGTATTATTCATAAAAGTTTCCCTAGTGCTCTACGAGTATATTTCATTAGTGAGACTCTCTAGATTCAGGCATATCCGTCACGAAATCCAATTTCGTGTCCATAATTTACCCACCCGTAAATTATGACAACCACGGATAAACTCGCTGAAAGGTCGAGGTTATCGCATATGTTTAATTCCTCTGTCACAGGTATCCGGATATATCCCAGAGATATAGATGTAAACGTCAAATCTCTATAGGGACAATCTCGTCGACATCTCTATTAGCAATCTCTAAAAGAACACTTAAAACTCACTTCTAAAGTGTACCATAGGCCATGCTTTTTATTTGATTGCTAATCATAAATGGACTACATATGCTCTGTACACAGAACTGACGGATCTTATCTCGACACATACATGACACCCTGAGGATCTGTCCACACCCAAAGAACAAGCGGAGGTCTGATCTTAATATATCGGTGACGTGACTGCCATCTAAGTGTGGAAGATGTCTCATGTGCCCACAATGGTATCTCAAGTCGCAGAATCACAAATCCTACTCAACCTGAGAAGATTCTTATTGACGTTGGTGTACCATCCATTAAGAATCTTCAGTGAGTCGTTCAATGTTTATCCGCTATACATACCTACACGTCTATACGAGTCTCCAAGACTCATGGTTCATTGAGAAACCATTGGAATCATATATTCCAGTATACGACATGTACCAGTCTCAACAAGTTTACTTTACTGACTAAGTAGTGTAAACCTTGACCAGGAACTGTCTGAGAATGACAACGTCATGATACAACTCAATGTCAGTTGCGATGCTTTTGCAACTTCATCATGACTAATCATTCTATGGTCAATTACGTCTTTACCATATAAGAATATATATTATATTATAGAAACTGTTAATTTTATTCATAATAAAACGTTTACAATAGTATTTACAAGGAAATACAACGGAGAATTGGCGCTCCGAGGACCAACCCCAACAAAATCTCACACTTGCTCTAGTGCCAATATCGATTGTATCTAATACCCATCGACACCACATGTTTATCAAATAACTTCGGAGGTATGACCTTCGTAAGCGGGTCTGCTACATTATCTTCACTCGGTTCCTTGCAAACGATAATATCCCCTCACGATACAATCTCTCGAATGATGTGGTACTTGCGTTCCACATGCTTCAACTTCTGATGCACCATTGGTTCATTTGCTTGCACAATGGCTCAGTATTATCACAGTATAACAGAATCACATTCTCGATACTTGGGACAACTTCTAATTCTTTGATAAAGTTCCTAATCCATACAGCTTCTTTTGCAGCTTCAGAAGCTGTAATGTATTCCGCCCATGTAGTGGAATCTGCTGTTGACCCCTGTTTGGAACTCTTCCAACAAACTGCACCTCCATTAAGGGTAAAGACGAATCCAGATGTAGACTTTCTTTCATCGGGATCCGATTGGAAGTCGGATTCCGTATACCTGTTAATTTGCAGTTCACTTCCTCCATAAATAATCAACTTATCATTAGTACCTTTAAGATACTTCATGATATGTTTAATGGGTATCCAATGGTCATTTCCTGGATTGGACTGATATCTACTGGTTACGCTAACAGCGAAACTGATATCAGACCTTGTATATAACATGGCATACATTATGCTACCCAAACACGAATCATAAGGTTGGTTAGACATTCTAACCTTCTCACATTTTGTTTGTGGACTCATCTTCTTTGAAAGATGAATCTCATGTCTGAACGGTATATTTGTTGTCTTACATTTACCAAAATCGTACCGTTCCAAGATCTTCTCTATGTACGTTGATTGGGATAACCCAATCAGCTTCCTTTCTCTATCTCTATAGAGTTTTATGCCTAAAACATATGAAGCTTCTCCCAGGTCCTTCATGGAGAAATTCTTACAGAGGTAAGCTTTGACGCGTTGCATCATCCCTATATCATTCCCAATTATTAAGATTTCGTCAACATAGAGGACTAAAAATACCACCATGCTCCCACTGGCCTTCTGATACACACATGATTCTTCCGAATTCTTGAGAAAACCAGACAATCTAATAATCTCGTCGAATCGAAGATTCCAACTTCGTGAAGCTTGTTTAAGTCCATAAATGGACTTCTTAAGCTTACATACTATACCCGAGTTCTCGCTGGACGCAAAATCTTTTGGTTGTTCCATATAGATTTCTTCATCAACAAATCCATTGAGAAAAGCCGTTTTGACATCCATTTGCCAAATCTCGTAGTCATGATACGTAGCTATAAAAAGAAAAATCCTAATAGACTTAAGCATTACTACTGGCGAAAACGTTTCATCGTAGTCGACGCCAGGTCGCTGCGTTTAACCTTTTAATACCAGTCGGGCCATATAGGTTTCAACTTTTCCATCAGGCCCGTGTTTCCTCTTGTAAACCCATTTACAACCGATAAGAACAATTCCTTCGGGAAGCGGAACCAAGTCCCAAACTTGATTCTCATGCATTGAGTCTAACTCGGATTTCATGGCACTTTGCCACTTCACGGAGTCGATGTCTAACATCGATTATCTATAGGTAAAAGGATCAGTCTTTTCAACTAAGAGAACATCGAGACTATTTTCTTGTATTAAATGTTGGGGTTGGTGCTCAGAGCGCCAATTCCCGGTTGTATTTCTTTTGAATACTTCTGTAAAATATTATTATTATGAATAATCTATGCAGTTTCTATAATATAATCTATCTTATTAAATGGTAAAGACGTAATGACCTTAGAATGATTAGTCATGCTACTGTTGCAAAAGCGTCGCAACTGACATTGAGTAGTATCATGACGTTGTCATTCTCAGATTGTTCCTGGTCAAGGTTTACACTACTTGGTCAGTATAGTAAACCCGTTGAGACCAGTACATGTCGTATACTGGAATATATGATTCCAATGGTTTCTCAATGAACCATTAGTCTTGGAGACTAGTATAGATGTGTAGGTGTTTATAGCGGATAAACACTGAACGACTCACCGAAGATTCTTAATGGATGGTACACCATCGTCAATAAGAATCTTCTCGGGTTGAGTAGCACTTGTGATTATTAGACTTGAGATGCCATTGTGGGCACATGAGACATCTTCTACACTTAGATGACAGTCACGTCACCGATCTATTTAGATCAGACCTCCGCCTGTTCATTGGGTGTAGATAGATCCTCAGGGTGTCCTATGTGTATCAAGATAGGATCCGTCAGTTCTGTGTACCAGAGCATAGGTAGTCCATATGATTAGCAATTAGATTTCCATGGGCCCGTGGTAAAGTTTAGAAGCTAGTTCTAAACATTCTTTTAGAGATTGCTAATGGAATAGTCGACTGGATAATCCCCGTAGAGATTTGACGTTTACATCTATATCTCTGGGATTTATCCGGATACCTGTGACGGAGGAATTATACATTTGCCATGACCTCGACCTGTATGATTCAGCGAGATTATCCGTGATCGTCATAATCTACGGGTGGATAGATTATGGACACGGAATTTGATTTCGTGACGGACATACCTGAATCTAGAGAGTCTCAATAATGAAACATACTCGTAGAGCACTAGAGCAACATTAATAAATAATATTGATTATTTATAAAGTCATTTAAAGGTTAAACACAAGATACATGTTAAAGGGACTAGATAGTCATTTGCCTAATTATTGTGTATTTACATTTAATACTTGATTAATTTAAATACACATTAATTAATAGTCAAAATGAGTTATTTGACTTATATCCTAAATGAATATATGTTTTTAATATTTAATGTAAATATTATACATATATTTAATATATTTGTATGTGATTAATTTATTGATTATTTAATTGTTAAATGATTTAATTAATTAAAATATAAATATCTTACATTAGGATATTTGAAGTAAATGATATTAGTTGCCTTTGTTGACGTAATTAAATATCTAATAAAGTGTTTTTGGATATTTATGCAAGTTGACTAAATTTAGTTGAAATGAAAATGAAATTACATGACTTATATTTATATAAGTGAAATTCGGCCAAGGCTTAATTGTTACATGTATATATTGTTTTTCATTTCAATTTATTCTTAACCTAATACACTTTACAAAATAAAACTCCATTGAAGAAACTAAAGAAAGCTTGAGAAAAGAAAGATAAATCAAAGAAAGCTTGGAATTTTAGTAAGTTTCTTGAACTTGCTATTAGAAAGGAAAATGTTCCTTAGGTTCTAGGCTTCCACATGTGATGTTCTTAGATTATTTCTTTCTTTATTTCTTTGTGTTTTTGTTGATGTAAGTTTTGATTGAAGTGTTGAGCATGTATGGTGAAGGAAGGTTGTGACTATTGTAGTTGTAAACTTTCTTTTAAGGTTTTGGAAACCATGTTGCTAATCTAGAGTTATTGACCCACTCTTAGATGACCTAGATTTGATCTTGAGTTGTTTCATTGTGTTGATACTTGGATTGGATGGAAGAATGATGATTGAAACAATTGATTTAACTAATTTGGTCTAATTTGTCCAATTTGATGAAATTGAAAAATTAGGGTTCATGACTAATTCCAAATTTGGTGATTTTCATATATGTTGTGTATTTGGATGTTTATATGATGCATATAAATTTTCATGTTGATTGGATTACATCTTGATGTGTTTTGAGACATGAAATGACAAAAGGCACAAAATGCCCACCTAGTGATGCATTCGGCCATGGATGAGAAATTTGGGGATTTTGGTGCTTTTGGTGTTTTGAACATGCTAAGTTCATCTTAGAAATGATTTAGAATCATTCAAAATTGATTTGATCAATTTCGGACTAAAATGGACAAAAATACCAAGTAAGGGTAATTTGGTAAATTCACTTAAATATGATTTATTGAATTTTATTTCATATTTTGATTATTGGAATATTAAATAAATAAGTTTATTTAATTAATCGAGAGAAAAAATTTTTGAAATCGGAAAATACGATTTTCCACCGCTTCCGCTGCGTTACCGGATTCTGCCCCTAAAAACCCCTACAAAATGGTATCAGAGCGAGTCTGATTCTAGGCCCCCTAAAATGATTAGCTTTAATTAAATCAATGTTTAATCATGTTTTCTTGACTTTATACATGCTTATTATAATCTAATTTGGTTAGATTTAGGGTATATGACACTTAGCGGAAAATCCCTAATTAATAAGGTTTTAATGTAATTATGTATTTGATGCATGTTATGTGGTCCGTCTTGTCAATACGGTTTATGAATACTTCTCTGTGACTACATCTGAGACCGTGCCTCTGCTGTGAGGGTGTAGCCGATAGAGATTTATTTATACCGGATGTATATCAGATACTAGGTAAATTCAAGTAAAAGCGGAATTCTGAACGTGCCCTAGCTGTCAGGATTACGTAATTAACTTGAGTTTATCATTGAGGAGTTTAACCTTGGTACGTCTCCTTGTGGGCCTGCCTTCGCAGCGACAACGAGAAACGACCAGGACCGGAAACCCAGGAGTCATTAGAGAATGATTGACAAATGAGTTGTCTACCTGATGAATATACGTAGGCGAGACCGTGCCTCTGCTGTGAGCCGAAGTATATTCACGGGATCCACCTTTCACTATTAGTATTTAATTTAATTATTAAATCTTTGTATTCTGTTTGGGGATTACAGTATTGCATGATTTAGTGGGAGGGGCATTTTTAGATTAAAAATCCATGATCTAGTTTATGCTTTTGATATTATATGAAACTGTTTATTTTCTGCTAACCGTTTTTCGTGATCTATATGATAGATTGGCGATGGCGGCACAATCCACAAATCAATTTGCGCGTATGCTTGATGCGAACAAACTGAAAGGCGCTGAGAACTTCGCTGTCTGGGAATTGGATTTGAGGATTGTCCTCGATTCCGAAAAGCTGGGATATGTTCTTGAGGGTCCGTTGCCCCTTGATGTGGGTGCGGATGCTTCGGAGGAGGAACGCCAAGTTTTTGAAACTTGGAAGGATGATGATTTAAGGGTTAAATCATACATCTTTAGTTCACTGTCTCCGAAACTCAAGCAACAGTACTATGGTATGCTAGATTCCTACAATATGATGACGCGATTGAGACAATCGTTTGAGAACCAATAACAAGTGATTGTTCACAAAGTCGCCATGGAACTGTTCCATGCGCGTCTGGATGAGGGGCAAAATGTTAGCCCACATGTTCTTCAGATGATCGATTTGATCGATCAATTGAGGCAACATAATCTCATCTTGAATGACGTTCTCGGTATGAGTGTCATTCTTGGTTCACTTCCAGCTTCATTTCGCCAGTTCGTGATGTACTTCAACATGAACGGATTGTCTGTACCTACCAGGAGCTACATAGGATGTTGCTCACGACAGAAGAGGATCTTAAGAAGGGAGTACCGACTCGCCCACCTAGATCTACTTCTCTCTCTACTTCTTCCCAAGGATGGTCCAAGGGAAAGAAGAATAAAGGGAAGAAGAAGAAGGCTTTCGGTCCTCAACAACAGGCGAAGATTGCTAAGTCCAAGAGGGCTTCTGAAGACAAATGCCACCACCGCGGCAAAGTCGGGCATTGGAAAAGGAACTGTCCTGATTACATCGCCCAGCTGAGGAGAGACAGAGCATCTACATCAAGTACTTTTATTTTTCCAGTTATTTATTTATCTTTGGCTTGTGAAGCCGTTACATCCAACTGGATTTTAGATTCTGCTTGTCCCATTCACATTTGCAATTCGTTGCAGGTGCTGAAGAAAAGTAGGAGGCTGAAGCCCGGGGAGATGCAGTTGCGATTCGGGAGTGGAGACTCTTTGTATGCAGTTGCAGTGGGAGTATGCGAGATCTCATTGTCGAATGGGACACTTTTGTTAAATGAATGCCATTTTGTACCTGTATGTGTAGCTAATATTATATCACTTTTTGTATTGGATAAATAAGGCTTTTGTATTAATATTAAGAACAGTTCTTTATATTTATATGATAGTAATAATATTCAGATCCTTTGTTGTCCAAACCAGCATGGTCATTATACATTGCAAACTTCAAAAAATATATTAAATACTGGAGTTAATAAACGTAGTTTACCTGTAATTAATAATACTGAACTTTGGCATATGAGACTTGGTCACATTGGCGTTAAACGCCTTACCCAATTGGTTAGGAATGGTTTGATACCAGATATTACCATTGAATCTTATCCAACTTGTGAATCCTGTATTCAGGGTAAGATGACCAAAGCCCCATTTTCTGGTGTTGGACACCGCACCACTAACTTACTAGAACTCATACATTCTGATGTATGTGGTCCACTAAGTCAAACTGTTCACAGTGGTTATTCGTAATTCGTTACCTTTACCGATGATCTGTCACGGTATGGTTATGTCTATTTGATGAGACATAAATTTGAAAAGTTCAAAGAGTTCCGAAATGAAGTTGAAAAACAAACTGGTAAATATATTAAATGCCTACGATCAGATCGAGGCGGCGAATATATGAGTGGTGAGTTCATGGATTATATGAAGGAGAATGAGATTCTCGCTCAATATACTCCTCCAGGTACTCCACAGCACAATGAAGTGTCTGAAAGGAGAAATCAGACTTTATTGGATATGGTCCGATCAATGTTGAGTTTCACAGATTTGCCCTATTATTTATGGGGCTACTCTCTCTTAACAGCCGCACATCTTTTGAACAAGCTTCCTTCAAAAGCTGTTCCTACGACTCTGTATCATATATGGTTCGGTAGGAGACCAAATCTTAATTATATTAAGGTTTGGGGTTGTCCTGCCTATGTCAGGGTGACTCAGCAAGATAAGCTTTCACCTCGAGGGCAAAAGTTTAGGTTTGTCGGATATCCTTCGAATACGAGGGGATATCTGTTCTATGATACCGAGCATCGAAATGTGTTCGTAGCCCGCTTCGCAAAATTTCTAGAAGTAGAATTTTTGTCAGAAGGTGGTAATCATAGACAGGTTGAGCTTGATGAAGTCCAACCTGAAAACAACGAACCAACGGAGGAACCTGAAGTTCAAGTAGATGAAAGACCTTCAACACACACACTACGTAGGTCAGAAAAGGTATCTAGACCTCCTGAACGCTTGTATGTGATACAAGAAAAGAGTCTGGATGTTCTCTTAGTTGAAGAGACATATCCTTTCACCTATAGAGAATCGATGTTGGACATCGACTCCGTGAAATGGCAAAGTGCCATGAAATCCGAGATAGACTCAATGCATGAGAATCAAGTTTGGGACTTGGTTCCGCTTCCCGAATGAATTGTTCCTATCGGTTGTAAATGGGTTTATAAAAGGATGCGCGGGCCTGATGGTAAGGTTGAAACTTACAAGGCCCGACTGGTAGCAAAAGGTTACACGCAGCGACCTGGCGTCGACTACGATGAAACTTTTTCACCAGTAGCAATGCTTAAGTCTATTCGGATTTTGCTTTCTATAGCTGCGTATCATGACTACGAGATTTGGCAAATGGATGTCAAAACGGCTTTTCTAAATGGATTTCTTGATGAAAAAATCTATATGGAACAGCCGGAAGGTTTTGCGTCTAGCGAAAACTCGGGCATGGTATGTAAGCTTAAGAAGTCCATTTATGGACTTAAACAAGCTTCACGAAGTTGGAATCTTTGATTCGACGAGATTATTAGATCGTCTGGTTTTCTCAAGAATTCGGAAGAATCCTGTGTGTATCAGAAGGCCAGTGGGAGCATGGTCGTATTTTTAGTCCTATATATTGATGACATCCTAATCATTGGGAATGATTTAGATATGTTACAAAGCGTGAGCGTAAAGCGTACCTCTGTAAGAATTTCTCCATGAAGGACCTGGGAGAAGCTTCCTATGTTTTAGGGATAAAACTCTATAGAGATAGACAAAGGAGGCTGATTGGGTTATCCCAATCAACGTACATAGATAAGATCTTGGAACGGTATAGTTTTGGTAACTGTAAGACAGCAAACATACCGTTCAGAAATGGGATTCATCTTTCAAAGAAGATGTGTCCACAAACAGAAGATGAGAAGGTTAGAATGTCTAACCAACCTTATGCTTCGTGTTTGGGTAGCATAATGTATGCCATGTTATGTACAAGGCCTGATATCAGTTTCGCTGTTAGCGTAACTAGTCGATATCAGTCCAATCCAGGTAATGACCATTGGATGGACATTAAACATATCCTAAAGTATCTTAAAGGTACCAAGGATAAGTTAATAATTTATGGAGGAAACGAACTGCAGGTTAATGGGTATACAGACTCCGATTTTCAATCGGATCCCGATGATAGAAAGTCTACATCTGGATATGTCTTTACCCTTAACGGAGGTGCAGTTTGTTGGAAGAGTTCCAAACAGGGATCGACAGCTGATTCCACCACTGAGGCGGAATATATTGCAGCTTCTGAAGCTGCAAAAGAGGCTGTGTGGATAAAGAACTTTATCACAGAATTGGGAGTTGTCCCAAGTATCGAGAATGAGATTCCGTTATACTGTGATAATACTGGAGCCATTGCGCAAGCAAAGGAACCGAGGGCGCATCAGAAGTCGAAGCATGTGGAACGCAACTACCACATCATTCGAGAGATCGTGTCGGAGGGATATTTTCGTGTGCAAGGTACCGAGTGAAGATAATGTAGCAGACCCGCTGACGAAGGCCATACCTCCGAAGCTGTTTGATAAACACGTGGAGTCGATGGGTATTAGATACAATCGATATTGGCACTAGAGCAAGTGGGAGATTTTGTTGGGGTTGGTGCTCAGAGCGCCAATTCCCGGTTGTATTTCTTTTGAATACTTCTGTGTAAAACATTATTATTATGAATAATATATGCAGTTTCTATAATATAATCTATCTTATTAAATGGTAAAGACGTAATGACCTTAGAATGATTAGTCATGGTACTGTTGCAAAAGCGTCGCAACTGACATTGAGTAGTATCATGACGTTGTCATTCTCAAATTGTTCCTGGTTCAAGGTTTACACTACTTGGTCAGTATAGTAAACCTGTTGAGACCAGTACATGTCGTATACTGGAATATATGATTCCAATGGTTTCTCAATGAACCATTAGTCTTGGAGACTAGTATAGACGTGTAGGTGTTTATAGCGGATAAACACTGAACGACTCACCGAAGATTCTTAATGGATGGTACACCAGCGTCAATAAGAATCTTCTCGGGTTGAGTAGCACTTGTGATTCTTAGACTTGAGATGCCATTGTGGGCACATGAGACATCTTCTACACTTAGATGACAGTCACGTCACCGATCTATTTAGATCAGACCTCCGCCTGTTCATTGGGTGTAGATAGATCCTCAGGGTGTCCTATGTGTATCAAGATAGGATCCGTCAGTTCTGTGTACCAGAGCATAGGTAGTCCATATGATTAGCAATCAGATAAAACCATGGGCCCGTGGTAAAGTTTAGAAGCTAGTTCTAAACATTCTTTTAGAGATTGCTAATGGAATAGTCGACTGGATAATCCCCGTAGAGATTTGAAGTTTACATCTATATCTCTGGGATTTATCCGGATACCTGTGACGGAGGAATTATACATTTGCCATGACCTCGACCTGTATGATTCAGCGAGATTATCCGTGATCGTCATAATCTACGGGTGGATAGATTATGGACACGAAATTTGATTTCGTGACGGACATACCTGAATCTAGAGAGTCTCAATAATGAAACATACTCGTAGAGCACTAGAGCAACATTAATAAATAATATTGATTATTTATAAAGTCGTTTAAAGGTTAAACGCAAGATACGTGCTAAAAGGACTAGATAGTCATTTGCCTAATTATTATGTGTATTTACATTTAATACTTGATTAATTTAAATACACATTAATTAATAGTCAAAATGAGTTATTTGACTTATATCCTAAATGAATATATGTTTTTAATATTTAATGTAAATATTATACATATATTTAATATATTTGTATTTGATTAATTTATTGATTATTTAATTGTTAAATGATTAAATTAATTAAAATATAAATATCTTACATTAGGATATTTGAAGTAAATGATATTAGTTGCCTTTGTTGACTTAATTAAATATCTAATAAAGTGTTATTTGGATATTTATGCAAGTTGACTAAATTTAGTTGAAATGAAAATGAAATTACATGACTTATATTTGTATAAGTGAAATTCGGCCAAGGCTTAATTGTTACATGTATATATTGTTTTTCATTTCACTTTATTCTTAACCTAATACACTTTACAAAAGAAAACTCCATTGAAGAAACTAAAGAAAGCTTGAGAAAAGAAAGATAAATCAAAGAAAGCTTGGAATTTTAGTAAGTTTCTTGAACTTGCTATTAGAAAGGAAAATGTTCCTTAGGTTCTAGGCTTCCACATGTGATGTTCTTAGATTATTTCTTTCTTTATTTCTTTGTGTTTTTGTTGATGGAAGTTTTGATTGAATGTTGAGCATGTATGGTGAAGGAAGGTTGTGACTATTGTAGTTGTAAATTTCTTTTAAGGTTTTGGAAACCATGTTGCTAATCTAGAGTTGTTAACCCACTCTTAGATGACCTAGATTTGATCTTGAGTTGTTTCACTGTGTTGAGACTTGGATTGGATGGAAGAATGATGATTGAAACAATTGATTTAACTAATTTGGTCTAATTTGTCCAATTTGATGAAATTGAAAAATTAGGGTTCATGACCAATTCCAAATTTGGGGATTTTCATATATGTTGTGTATTTGGATGTGTATATGATGCATATAAAGTTTCATGTTGATTGGATTACATCTTGATGTGTTTTGAGACATGAAATGACAAAAGGCACAAAATGCCCACCTAGTGATGCATTCGGCCATGGATGAGGAATTTAAGGATTTTGGTGCTTTTGGTGTTTTGAACATGCTAAGTTCATCTTAGAAATGATTTAGAATCATTCAAAATTGATTTGATCAATTTTGGACTAAAATGGACAAAAATACAAAGTAAGGGTAATTTGGTAAATTCACTTAAATATGATTTATTGAATTTTATTTCATAATTTGATTATTGGAATATTAAATAAATATGTTTATTTAATTAATCCGAGAAAAAGTTTTGAAATCGGAAAATACGATTTTCCACCGCTTCCGCTGCGTTACCGGATTCTGCCTAAAAAACCTCTACATTAAATACAAGCGTTCAGGAGGTCTAGATACCCTTTATGACCTACAGAGTGTGTGTGTTGAAGGTTCTTCATCTATTTGAACTTCAGGTTCCTCCGTTGGTTCATTATTTTCAGGTTGGACTTTATCAAGTTCAACATGTCTTTAATTACCACCTTCTGATAAAAATTATACTTCTAGAAATTTTGTGAAGCGAGCAATGAACATATTTCGATGCTCGGTATCATAGAACATATATCCCTTCGTATTCGAAAGATATCCAACAAACCTAAACTTTTACCTTCGAGGCGAAAGCTTATCTTGTTGAGCCATCCTGACATAGGCAGGACAACCCCAAACCTTAATATAATTAAGATTTGGTCTCCTACCGGTCCATATCTCATATGGAGTCGTAGGAACAACTTTTGAAGGAATCTTATTCAAAAGATGTGCAGCTGTTAAAAGAGAGTAGCCCCATAAGTAATAAGGCAAATCTGTAAAACTCAACATAGATCAGACCATATCTAATAAAGTCTGATTTCTCCTCTTAGACACTACATTGTGCTGTGGAGTACCTGAAGGAGTATATTGAGCGAGAATCCCATTATCCTTTATATAATCCATGAACTCACTGCTCATATATATGTCGCCTCGATCAGATCGAAGACATTTAATATATTGGCCAGTCTGTGTTTCTACTTCATTTCGAAACTCTTTGAACTTTTAAAAGGTTTCCGATTTATGTCACATCAGATAGACATAATTGTACCGTGACAAATCATCAGTAAAGGTAACGAAATATGAATAACCATTATGAGCAGTCTGACTTAGTGGACCATATACATCAGTATGTACGAGTTCCAATAAGTTGGTGGCATGGTGTCCAACACCAGAAAATGAGGCTTTGGTCATCTTACCCTGAATACACGATTCACAAGTTGGATAGGGTTCAATGGTGAGATCTGGTATCAAACCATTCCTAACCAATTGGGTCAGGCGTTTAACGCCTATATGACCCATCCTCATGTGCTATAGTTCAGTATTATTAACAACATGTAAACTACATTTATTAATCCTAGTATTCAAAATATCTCTAGAATTATGCAATGTGTAATGACCATGCTCATTTGGACAAAAAAGGATATGAATATTACGTTTATCATATAAATACAAAGAACAGTTCTTAATATTAACATAATAACTTTATGTATCTAATACAAAAAGAGATATAATATTTGCTACACATCCTGGTACAACGTAGCAATCATACAACAAAAGGCTCTCATTCGGCAAAGGTATCTCGCATACTCCCACTGCAACTGCATCCAGTCTCTTACTTTCCTTCAACACCTGCAACGAATTGCAAATGTGAACAGGACAAGCAAAATCAAAAATCTAGTTGGATGTAACAGCTTCACAAGCCATTGAGATATCAATAATTGGAAAAATAAATGTACCTGATGTAGATGCTCTCGCATTCCTTATCTGGGAAATGTAGTCAGGACAGTTCTTTTTCCAGTGCCTGACTTTGCTGCAATGATGGCATTTGTCTTCAGAAACCCTCTTGGGCTTTGCTATATTTCCTTGCGATGGAGGACTGAAACCCTTCTTCTTATTCGCTTTCGTCTTCTTTCCCTTTGGCCAGGCCTGGGAAGAAGCAGAGAGTGAATTAGGTTTCGGAGGGCGAGTCGGTACTCCCTTCCTTAGGTCCTCTTCCACAGTGATCAGCATCATATGCAGTTCATGGTAGGAACAGATAATCTCATTCATGTTGAAATACATCACGAATTGGCGATAAAAAGCTGGGAACAAACCAAGAATGACACTCCTACCGAGAATGTCATTCAGAGCGAGATTATGTTGCCTCAGTTGTTCGATCAAATCGATCAAGTGAAGAACATGCGAGCTCACAGCTTGCCCCTCGTTCAGTCGCGTATGGAACAGTTCCATCACAACTTTATGAACAACAATTTGTTCTTGGTTCATATACGATTCTCTTAATCGCATCATGATACTATACACATCTTGTTGGGAAATCTCTAAGTCCTGAGGATCGAATAAAGCATAGAAACAACATGTGAATACATCGAGGAAGTTGCGGAATACTTACATCGATCGGTTGAGGCGATGCGGTAAAGAACAAAACTCTCCAAGATCCCTTCTAGAGTGCTCGGCAGTGGGCTATTCTGGCTCTTCAAAATTCGGTCCAAGCTCCAAGCTTTTGGGTGGTAATTCCAACCTCACAAGTTGGTTTCCCTATCACATTCGCAAGACTCAAATTGTGTGCTAGCACTTAGGAATTTTTACCACAAAAATCCCTTATTTTCTCCTTGTGTTTCACGGTAAAATCAGAAGGTTTTTGAGGAAGAAAATGGCCACCATGGCCGAGAGTTAAGGGAGAAGAAAAGAGAGAGAGAAGTGTGTTTGGTTGTTGCCAAAATTGGTAAATGATTTTCTAAAATCAAATACATAAATTGCTTTCCGAAAGCCAATCTATAAATGCCTTCAACCACCACTTCAACTATTCACATCACTCAATCAATCAAGTGACTAATGATTTGACGCTTGATGTGACTTGCGGGCCGCACTTGAATTCGAAATACGAGTGCGCTCGTAAACACTCTCGGGCTCGGGTTCGCTAATTCCAAATTAACGAATTTTCCGTTGCGACGCAATTAAATAATTATGCAAAGCAAAATCACTATTCACATCGCTAACAAATTAATTCTAAATTAACTCGTTCGCCCGAATTAAAATCTAATTTCAATTCCGCGTCGAAATCCAATTTCATATAATATATCGAATATATTATTTTATCGATTAATTCCAAATTAATCGTTATCTCTCTTTAAATGATATTTTATCCCAGATAAAATATCTCCATAATTAATCCCAGATTAATAAAGTGCGAGTCATACGTCATCGGTGAATCTTCGGGAAGCGACCCATGAGATCCTCGGATATGTTGGCAGTAAATCCGGTTGTCGGACTATCCGAACACGTAAGTACCTAGTACTACGTTTGTACCGATTTACAAGACAAGGTTGGCTTCTAGCAAAGCGCCATGCCTACCCAATTCTCCAGAAATATCCTTACAGGAATATGTGATTTATATCAGGCGTAGTATACGTAGTATTGCGTATTTCGATCCAGTATCGGATGTCACGTGCAAGGCCTGGGGCTGGAAATGTGTCTGCCCCGTACGAAGCACATATCGGATCTCTGGTAACTAGTCTCTATAATCGGATATACATGACCTAGTTATAATATCCCGATAGCTGCAGCATATAAGAGAACCAGTCCCGTATCCTACGTGACCATCATCTCCACTATGACTGGAGTGATACTTCCGTCTTGACATCACACCCAACACACTACGATTCTCAATATACCCAGCAGAGGCGTACACAGAACCTGTTAAAGCCCTGGACGACCTAAAACCAAAGTATATTGATTGTCGCAAGTATTAGCGGTGCAAGTCTCAGGTTAAGACCAAATACACCTACCCTGATTTCGGACTTCCATAGAAACATAGTCATATTACCAATGGAATTTCGAGGGGTCTATCCAGAGTGAAGTTGTTTCCCGTACCATCGGTAAAACACAACCTCCTACTACACTTGCATGAGTATCATATACCTAAATATATGAGAACTATGCCGTTATGCCCTCACAACGCGCACAAGTGTAATACTAGTCTTTTACGCATTATCGATGTCCAATCTCGATAATACTCTGACTATGGATATTTAATGATTAAACCTTCGTGGATTGATACTGTCTCATATCATCTCAATCCAAATACTAATCATAAGGACCTCATATCATTTATACATCTTGGTGATCTAATCACAAATGATAAGAGAGCAATTTCATTTGTCACATAGTTAATTTGTACAACAACATCATGATCTGTACAAATAGTGACGCTATGGGTCATAACTGTCCAACACATCTGTCATGCCATAGTATTGTTTCTTTAGTCCCGGTGCCATTGAACTTAAGATGTATGATTTAACTTTTAAATCATCATCTTTCCAAGCTTGGAAAACTTGGAGTTCCTCCGGTGTTGCGTCCTCAGACACAGCAAGGGGCATCAGATCCTCGAGTATATATCCCAACTTTTCGGAATCAAGGACAATTCTTAAATCCAAATCCCAATCGGCGAAGTTCTCAGCGCCTTTAAGTTTGTTCGTATCCAACATACGCGCAAACGGATTAGTCGATTATGCCGCCATCGCAAATCTATCATATAGATTACGAAAAACGATTAACAGAAATTAGCGGTTTCATATAATATCAAAAGCATTAACTAGATCATTGATTTTTAATCTAAAAATATCTCTCCCACTAAATCATGCAATACTGTAATCCTCAAACAGTATACAAAGATTTAATAATTAAATTAAATACAAATAGTAAAAAGTGGATCCCATGAATATATTTCAGCTCACAGCTTTGGCACGATCTCGCCTACGTATATTCACCAGGTAGACAACTACTTGCTAATCACTCAATAGTGACTACTGGGTTTCTGGTCATGGTCGTTTCTCGTTGTGACAGCTTTGGAACATTCACAATGAGGCGTACCAAGGTTAAACTCGTCAATGATAAACTCAAGCTACTTGCGAAACCCTGACAGCTTTGGCACGTTCAGGATTCCGCTTTCGCTTGAATTTATCTAGTATCAGATATACATCTGGCACAAATAAATTTCTACACCCTCACAGCATTGGCACGTTCTCAGATGTAGTCATAGAAAAGATATCCATAAATCGTATTGACAAGACGGACCATGTAACATGCATCAAATACATAATTAACATTAAACCTTATTAATTAGGGATTTTCTGCAAACGATGTTTTTTACTTTATTTAATCAAATTAAATAAACACATGCATGCATAAAGTAAAGATTAAATTAAACTTTAAATTTAAAAGGCATAATCATATTAGGGTGTCCAGAATCAGACTCGCTCTGATACCATTTTGTAGGGGTTTTATGGCGAAAATCCGATAACGCAACGGAAACGCGAAAAATCAAAATTTTCCGATTTCAAAATTTTTCTGGGATCAATTAAATAAAATTATTTATTTAATTACCTAATTATTAAATTCTGAAATATTACACGAGAAATCAAACTTATTCGTAATTACCGAATTGCCCCACATGTTTGCAAATTGATCATTTTAGTCATTAAATTGTCAAATACAATTTTGGATGATTCTAAATCAATTCTAAAATGATTTCAAACATGTCCAACACATCAAAATCAGATTGCAACAAAATCCCCCCAAACTTTTTAGTTTTTGCAATTTGGTCCTTTTATGTTCAAAACATGTCAAGATCAAATCCAATCAACCCAAAAATTAATATGCATCATATACACACCATAATACATCACATATATGAAAATCCACAAATTTGGAAAGGGTTAAGAACTCTAATTTTACAATTTCTTCAAATTGATAAATTTTACCAAATCAATTAAATCCAACACTTTAATTCAAACTTTACCACACCAAACAAGTCTCACCATCATGAAACAACTCAAGAACAATTCTAGGTCATCAATTAGTGGCTAAGAAACTCTAGAATGGCAACTTGATTATCAAATATTCAAAAGTGAGCTTATGAAACCATTTCAAGCTTACTTTGGAACCATACATGCATACATCTTTCAAACAAGTTCATAACCATTTAAAACACAAACTAAAAGTGTAGAGACAACATCCTAGCAACACATGTTCAAGCTAAGTATGTTAGAAATATTTTCTAAGTTGAAAGGTTTAAAGAAAAACTTACAAAATCAAGAAATTTTCAAGCTTTTTTTTTTGTTCTTCAACTTTTCTCTCAACTCTATTGTGTTTATTTTTGTGTAACTTGTTAACCTAATCCACCAAAAATGAAACAAAACAATATATACTTCACAAATCTACCCTTGGCCGAATTTGGAAGCATACAAAATATCTAGATATTATTTTTGTTTCATTAAAGTTTGCTTTTATCAACTTGTGTAAATGATCATTAAACCATTTAATGATTTTCAATAAGTCAAATAAAGCAACTCAAGGCATCTCCAAAAATATCAAAACTTAAGATATTTATATTTTTAATTAATTTAATTATTTAACAATTAAATAATTAAATAAATATTTAAAAATAAATATTTTAAATATATTTATTATATTTACTTTAAATATCCAAATACATATATATTTATGATATATGTCAAATATCACAATTTGACATTTAATTAATGTGTATTTAATAAAATCTATCATGAAATACAAATACACAATAATTAGAAAATGACCATTAGGTCTCATTGCATGTATTTTTCGTTTAACCTTTAAACGACTTATAAATAATCAGTATTATTCATAAAAGTTGCCCTAGTGCTCTACGAGTATATTTCACTAGTGAGACTCTCTAGATTCAGGTATATCCTTCATGAAATCCAATTTCGTGTCCATAATTTACCCACCCGTAAATTATGACGACCACAGATAAACTCACTGAATCATACAGGTCGAGATCATGACATATGTTTAATTCATCCGTCACAGGTATCCGGATATATCCCAGAGATATAGTTGTAAACGTCAAATCTCTATAGGGACAATCCCGTCGACATCTCTATTAGCAATCTCTAAAAGAATACTTAGAATTCACTTCTAAAGTGTACCACGGGCCATGGTTTTTATCTGATTGCTAATCATAAATGGACTACCTATGCTCTGTACACAGAACTGACGGATCTTATCTCGACACACACATGACACCCTGAGGATCTGTCCACACCCAACGAACAGATAGATGTCTGATCTTAATAGATCAGTGATGTGACTACCATCTAAGTGTGGAAGATGTCTCATGTGCCCACAATGGTATCTCAAGTTGCAGAATCACAAATGCTACTCAACCCGAGAAGATTCTTATTGACGTTAGTGTACCATCCATTAAGAATCTTCAGTGAGTCGTTCAATGTTTATCCGCTATAAACACCTACACGTCTATATGAGTCTCCAAGACTCATGGTTCATTGAGAAACCATTGGAATCATATATTCCAGTATACGACATGTACTGGTCTCAACGGGTTTACTTTACTGACTAAGTAGTGTAAACCTTGACCAGGAACTGTCCGAGAATGACAACGTCATGATACAACTCAATGTCAGTTGCGACGCTTTTGCAACTGCATCATGACTAATCATTCTAAGGTCAATTACGTCTTTACCATATAAGAAGATGTATTATATTATAGAAACTGCTAATTTTATTCATAATAAAACGTTTATAATAGTATTTATAAGGAAATACAACGAGGAATTGGCGCTTTGAGCACCAACCCCAACAATCCTCACATTGTTTAGGCTCCTCTGAATCCCATTCGGAAGGTGGCATGTGGACAAGCCATTGGACGATGCATCACCATTCTTGCCGGTGAATACCCTCTGCTTTTCTACTCTGGACACGATTTGTTTTAACTTGGGTTTCCCATATAGTACAAGATATGGGGATCATCCTCTGTCTTCCCCCAAGGTTCCAACGGCTGGGTTTCCGACTTCGTATAATTCTTTAAGAAGCTGACTTTGCGATATCCCCATTCTTTGTGCTTCAATGCACAAATCTATTTCTTCTTCTACATCTGTCATCTCGTCCTCCAAAACCTCCCTATTTTTCGTGGTAAGTGCTGCAACTTCTGTTTATTCAATGTCGTAGACGTTTTCATTATTTCCAATGGTCCCATCTTTTTCCCGTTTAAATTACTCAGACAGCAAATAGTGATTAGCTACTACCGGTGGCATGCTGCCAAAATGAATAACAATGGTGGTTCTTCATCGTCCGTTTCATCCCGCTTTTGCCATCGGTCAAACATAGTTCGATTTTTGCATTTTTGACCGATTCCTTCTTCGCCATCAATAACTTTGGCTTCTATTGCTGCTTTTCCTTTCATAGTTGTGTCGGTTGCAAAAACATGGCCTTGCTTTTCATAGCCAATGGGAGCCCTCACCTCACGTCGCTGGCTTGTCATCCGGCCATAATTCATTTGATGTCGTCTCAACTGTGTCCTTTTCATCTCATCCATGGAATATAGTTCTTTCTTTGCTGGTTATACAAATGACAAATATTGGGCTGGTGAAACTTCAGCCTGAAAGTTCTGACATTTTAATCAGAGTTCGAGTGTTCTCCATAGAACCTCGGTGTGAAGGTTTTCGGGTGCCATACTGCTAGCTCTCTTTTCGGTGGTGGAGATTTTTGACAAGTTTCTTCAAATTCTTTAATCAATTCTATACTATTCTGAGAGCGAATACATAAATTTTGTGGACTCTTTCCCTTTCGGTGCAAATCTACCCTCTCAAGGGCACTAGGGCGTTGATCGTTCTAATCTTCATCTAAGACCAACTTAAATTTTGGTAAATTCATCCTAGTTAAGTCAGAGATAATCATGTTCATTCTATTGGCTTAGGGAACATGTTGTCGTCCACAACCATCTTGTCTTTCTTTTCGAACGTTATTCATCCAGACTCTATGGCATCCTATAACACATTTCGAAATACAAGGCAATTGTTAGTTGAGTGAGACCATGCATTATGTCACTTACAATATTTTTTACCATTAACTTGCTCGGGGTTTGGCAATTTGTGGCGATCACTTAATTTAATCTGTTTATCCTTGTATAATTGATCAAATATGGCATATACCTTGGTAACGTCAAAAGAAAAAGTCCTAATCTTTTTATCATTTTCTACCTCTGGGCATGGTTTGGCCCACGCCTTACAGACATATGATTTCCCCTTAACTGACGTCATACACACGTCGGCCGATTCAATATTCATTTCTCTGACTTCATAGTTTGCATTCCTATAGTAAGTACCTTTACTAGCATTCTTCATTTGCTATTCTTCCCTCAACAATCGCTAATATCTAACCACGTTAGTAGTGATCTGGAGGAGGTCCCAGAACTCTCGATCTTGGAATTTATTTTTAAAGTCAAAGTTAAGACAACTTTGAGTAATTTTCACAAATTGTTTCTCTGGCAAAGGTATGTAACATCGGCTTCGGGCCGCTTTAAATCTTTGCAAAACTGTTTCGGCCCACTCATCTGGAAACTGCCTTAAATTTTCTAAATCAGCCAGGGTAACCTCTGACTCAATTTTTTAGAACTGCGCATGGAACAATTGTTCCATTTGGTACTAGTTTTCCACCGAATTGGGCGGTAAATTGATATACCAGGAAAAAGCTATTACCGATAATGAACCATGGAATAATATCAGTTTATGGAAATCATTTTTCTCTCCACACTGAAGAGTAAATCGCCATATGTGCTCTATAGTGGAAACTTCCCTTGATCCCGTGAACAGAGAGAATTCTGGTATCTTATAGTTCTTGGGGCACTGATACGCTAAATCAATCCAATCCGGATATGGTTTCTGATATCTTGGATGAATTGGCCTCACCCCAAAATCGAATTGATTTTGAAGGATCTCAGTCATCTGTTCTCTCAATACGGCGTTGCCATTGAATGACACCCCTACATGTGGTGGTTGTGGTCTCCGAACAAATGGAACATGGTCTTGACCCTGCCCTTGTAAACCTTCGGGCAACACTACCTCATGTTGTGTCATGTTCGGCCCTAGGTGTGGGCCAAAACTAACAGGATTTATCCCTCTGTGGGACATTGCTGGGGCAACAATCCATTGTGGAGGAGTAACATTGCTTTGTCCAACCTCCACTCGAGCTTCCCAGTCTTGCTCAGGATTGCATCTCAGGTTTGGCGCATGAGGAAGTGATATCCCAGATGAGATTGTCCCCCCCCCCCCCCCCCCCGCGTTTACGCATTTAGCAATTAGCTCATTTAATGAACTCATATGTTTGGCCATATTTTCATAATGTGAATTGCTAGTCGAAATGAACTTATCTATAACATGAGTGTTTTGAAGTCTAACCTGTTCGACTACGTCCTGGGTGAATTCTCCAAACAAGGCATGCATCACGTTAGGTTTGAACTCCCTTATAGTGTCATAACGACTTCCATCTGCTAAACCCTCAAAATGGTCCACTACAGTCGGAACGTGAGCTTGGTTGGTTTGCTCCAATCCTCCTTCCTCTGTACTCGAACAGGTCTGAGTATTCTTTTTCAGAGACATCTTTAATTTTTGCACCAATATCTCCCACAGTGGTCGCCAAAAACTGTTCGCATAATTTTTTGTTGATCGCGTGTAAGGTTCCAAACCTCCTAAGACAAAGTCCTAGAAATGGGTGTTGGATTCCAGGAAATGCCTCCAAGGGGCACAAGCACACAGATTACAGCCCTAAAAATTACAAAGCTAAGACAACTACGAATTTAAATTACTTGCTCATTTTGAGTCTTTTTCTTCTCTCCCTTCTTTCTCTACGCCTGGGCCCTTTATAGTGTAAAATCTTGCCAACCGCTTGAGCATTTAATTCGCTTTCTTCGGCCCGTTAACCCCCACGTCTGCTGCTTGTGTGTAACTGTTGGATCGTGTGCAACTGATGGGTCGTGCGCTCTGCTAACCGCTAGATCGTGGGGGTTACTGCCAAACTGTGCAGTAACCGTTAGGTTGTGGGTCTATCCGTAACTGGCTAACTGCAAGACACATGTTCGTGTGGCAATCGCCCTATATCAATCACATATTTATTCTTCTTCCATCGTTCTTCACTCGTTGGGAAATTCTTTCTTCCTCTATCATGATTCTTTTCTCATTGGTCGATTTCTTCTTCATTCTTCGTCCTGAATGACGTCATGCCTATTCGTCCTTTAGTAAATATTTTCTGTTAACATAGGCCCAATAAAATTTTATTTTTTCTTGATTAACAAGCATATATGACAAGTAAATTAGTTTGATGCCTAATAATATCAATAAAAATTCCAACCTCAATTTTATTACCAAAAGAGAAAACGGAATAATAAATTAGTAGAAGTAAATAAAAATTAAACCTCAATAAATTCATTAGTTAAAAACATTTAAAATTTAATTCCAACCTAATTAAAATATATTAGATTCCACTTCACAAAACACACATCTCATTTTCTACATTTAATTCCAATTTAATCCAAATGCATTATATCCCATTTCACAAAACACACATTTAATTTCAATTTAATCAAAATGCATGAATCCAAATTAACAAACCACACTTTTCACATTCTATATTTAATTTCAACTTAACAAAAATTCAATATATTTCCTCAAAATAATAAGAGTTCACTGTTCACCTTGAATCTCCTGATGATATATATATAGATATAGATTTCTCTCCAATCTCTAGAGATTTTTTATTTGTTTATTTTTTGTTTTCTTAAAAAAAAAAAGCACGGATTGGACTTGGGCAAGCCTAATTAAATTTTTAATCCGATATTTTTCCTCAAGGATCAGGCCCTGTCCATTCCCTTGTACACCTGGAGTGGTTGGGTTCCAAAAACTAAGATGCTGGAATCAAAAACCACGTGTACTTAGCCATCACAGATACCTTTTTTTTGTCTTGGAGAAGTTTGGCCATAGCCTTCCAGATTGATTTTTATTTGTAACATTGCTATTTATTTGTGCAAAACTGTATTATAAAACCAATATTATTTGGCATTGATTTTAAAGACTCCACCCACTTGGTGTTTTCTGCAATTGTGCTTTACAAGATGCCTCGGTTGCATATTAAAATGTTGAAACTGACTGATATTTATTGAAACCAAGATGAGTATGACTATGAGTGTGGATAAACAATTTGAAAGATTCTACTATCACTGTCACATACATTGTTTATGCAATTTGTAATTAAGAGTTATTGCAAGTTGAATGATGCTGCTCATTTTATGTGTTCAAACTTCTGCAAAATTCTGAAACTTAACAACAATATGATAATGGAATAGCATCCAGCTGAGCTGATTCCACCAATAAATAAACTTCAGGAGTTGTAGTTACAATTAACACACGCACAAAAAAGCACATAAATCCCAGAATGCTCGAAAATATTTTCAGATAAAAAGGTAATAATTTTTTTATTTTAAAATTTAAAGAACTCCGAAAAAGGGGTTATTTATTGCAGAGTTCAGCTCAGAGCCGGCTGAATTGAGCACCATCATGTCAACCTTGTCTCTAGGTAGAAACAGAAACTCACCCCCTTCGATTTTCTCAAATCCACACAGCTCAAGAAACTCTAGTCCCCCCTTCAGTGCACCGACTCTTTCCTGTTAATAGCAACATAGATTGACATTGAGCAGAAAACGATAAGGAAAGCGATCAACGAAAGATTAGAGATTTAGAGAGAGAATCAGATTTTAAGTTTGCACGATTTGGCTGGTGTGGCAACAATGTAGATAAGCCAAATTGAATTTAAATAATTGTAAAGATGAGTTATCAGAAGATATATTTGTATGTACACGCAAGTAGGATGTTTTATTTAGCCAAAGAGAAACAAAACAAGGAGTTTCCAGCGAAAGAAATTGAATGTAGGAAATTGCAACTGGTCCATAAAGATGACTGCGAATTTGCAGTTTCATGGTGGTGGGTTCAGGCAAAAATTTTGAAAACCATGTGTTTCCTTGTCTTGGACCAACAGAAATTTATGTATTGCATAACACACACAGTATCATATTCTGTCGAAAAAAGTCCCATACCTGAAAGGTTAGATTACTGAGTCTAATTTTTCTGAACTTCTCCTCATCGGGATTTTTTGCAACGTTCCCTATATAGGTTAGAAGAGTCTGAAACGCTCTTTTGACTTTCGCATCGTCATCCTATTCCCCCACAGAAAACACAGTAAAATGACTGGATACAATAGAAACCAGCTTAACGTACTATGGAACTTGAAAAGTATTTCAGAATCCCCACAGCAGAAAGTTGGATTTTTTTAAAAAAACAAACAGAAAGAATAGTGGTGTAAAACAGATGTTAAATGCCAAAAAATGTATATGCATAGTACCAAGTAACAATGATTATTATTCTAAAATATTCAAGTTTTACTGAGCAATTTCTTCCTTGTTGAAGGAAGAAATCATCCATGAAATACCATAAACACAAATTTATTTTGTTTATAATGTTCAATAGAATCCATTCATCAGCTCTACTTGCATATTACCACCACCCCTTCAGCAGTTGCATGGTATCCTGCATGGTCATTGGTCACCACACAAGGTACACTGTCAAAAGAATCAAAAGCTGACATCGCAAATGATCAAGAGAGACCTTCCAAGAGATTCTCTTATACTTAGACATCAGTAATTTCATCCACAATTTTAATTGGTCTTTCTAACCCACACACAGTTGGTGTCCATATGTGTGTACACGGAACAAATGCACACGTGTAAAGAAAGACCATATTTCTCCTAACATATGAGAGACTATTCATGTAAAGATGCTGGTTGGTTCAATAGGAAAAATCTCTTAGGTGGTACTAGAGGTATAAGATTCAAATCCTGCTCATGTGTAATTTCTTTACAATTAAGTTATTAAAATTAGTGTAAAATGTATCTTGTGCAGAACCAATCACTTTGCTTAATGTTTATCCATGTACATCATCCCTTTGAAATTTCTGGTCAATCAGACATTCTCTGTCTCAGATCTAAGTTTATGAATTTTAAGCAATTGATAATATATGATTTCAAACAGGGCAACTACTAATTGTCCAAGACTCCAAGCAGAAGAATAATCATTCCAAATTGTGTACTTGCACAACCACTGAATGACACCAATGAATAATATATTGAAAGCCATTGAATATGACTAGCAGACTAGATGTGCTTAAAGTTCCTTTAGAGTGTTTAATAACCAAGAAACAATCAAGAGCATGGTGTGCCGATTAAATTTACCTTGTGATTCTGCTTAAGAGATCGCAAACACTCTCTCATTTGCTCTACCTTTGTGGCAGGCCTAACAGGCAACATGCTCTGCAATTCAGATAAACAAATGATGTATTTTCAAGATACATATGGATCAAATTTTAAATGAATACATCAGAACCTCAAAAATAAAACCACCTCATACCTTTTTCTCCTCGACAACAGGTGCCGAAGATTTTGGGGTTGCAGGATCTTCTGGGAGCAATCCAAGCCGCCGCCTCCTTTCTGCCTGTAAAGACATAACTACAGTAACTCACTTGACTATAATAGGCAATTCCAAATGTAAAAATTCATAAGCAATTCCGAGTATAATAACTAATGAAAATATAGATAAGGACAATTAAAATTTTGTACATGCAATTTTTCGCATCTGCCATTACTTCCGTGATAAGAGCTAGTGGGTGTTTCCCCACTCAGTAATAAGAGATGCTTGAAAAGTTTCACTTTCTTTAAATAAAAGATAAATGGCCATTGAACAAAAAACGATATAAAGTTAAATATATCAAATACATTGTATGAGATGGTAATGGGTAGAATAAAACAAAAAGAAAACTATGAGTAACCTTATCTTCTTCCAATTTCTGACGAATTTTTTCCCTAGCTCTTCTCTCCTCTTCTTTCTCAGCTTTCCGCAAGGCCAACAAACTGGTGAAAATCAATTGTTAAATATCAATGGAGAATGAATAAAGTAATGCATAACAAGAAGCATTTAATATCATACAATATTATTATATTGGAACGCAAATACATTGCAGTAGTGTATAAAGAGGATTCACTAAATTAAGGCATACCGTTTTCGTTCATTTTCTTCCTCAATCCGCTTTGCTTCTAGTAGTTCCTTACCTATTCGAATTCTTTCCTGCCAGAAAGAAAATACTAGAGCTGAGAAAAATTACCCAAATACAGGAAACAAAATTATGGAGGTAAAACTAAGGATGCAGGGCAATGTATAGCAAATATAGATAGGCTTTCGTTATTTCTTCACTGACGGAGCGGTTCTACAAGAATATTGGCCCACCAAGTTAACATGTAATGTAATACCTTAGTTGACTGCAAATTTAAATGTTATTAAGAAAGATATCTTAACTAGCTGGCATTGCCATTCTCAAGAAAAGGAAAGTTATAGAAAGTATTTAATTAAAGCTATCCATTGACATGGGCCGAACTCCAGAAAACATTTTCTGCATTTAAGATTATCTCCAAACACTGATCTCATATACAGAAATTATATGGACTGGACTAGTCTCATCAATGCCAGTAAAAACAATGACATGCCTACAGAAAAGAAAAGAATTATCCCATTTGTCAAAGGCTTACACATTGACTTACATATCGACACATGCATAGGTATTTATGTATCTGTATTTGATATAGCAAGCAATTCTAAGATAAGGGATAAAGAAACTTAAGAACACCTTTTCCCTCTCTCTTTCCATTATCCTTTCCTCTTCCTCTTTCTTCTTGCGAGCTCGCTCCCTTGAAATATTTACAAGAACAAGAAGAGACAGGAGAAATATTATAAACATATCGGATATGATTATTTACTGTTTTAAAGAAAAATATTATAAACAAATTTTATAACAGTCAGAAGAGATGAAAATTTACATAATGTGTCTTTGTGTGTGTAACTGAACAATATATGGAAGTTTATTTAAAAGTTCAAAAAGTCTAAAAGATCAGAAAAAGACACCTCCACAATCCCAAAAAATTACCAAAAGCTATATGTTAATTAAGTATATTAAAACCAGGGTCAAAAAAGAAATAAGAATCTAAGAACAGCTTATTTATTGCAGGCAAGATTTCAGCCCTAAAACCCAAACTAAACGTCTAAACCCACCCCAGCCTATAGAAACATCAACTACCAGTAGGACGCAAACAAGAACTGGAGATGCTTTCATACTATAAAATACCAACTGCCAACTAGCGATCACAATGTCCATCAGTGAAGAAATAGATTGCATGAATATGCCATACCGTAGTTCTTGTGCTTTGAGCTTAATTTCTTCTGGTGTAAGAGAAGGTTTAGAAGCCTCACCACCACTGCTTACAGACACCTGGGCACAAACAACCCGTCAAGATTAAGACGGATATGTACCACACAAATATATGTAAATGCACGAACAAACACACTCTGTCAACTGTCAGTGTTTGTCTTCTCTTAGAATGGATCTCAACCGCTCACGAAATCCAACGATCCAAAATCAAAGTCTGCAGAAAACTTATATTATGGACGACCGAAGAGGAGAGAGGCTCTATATATTCACACGCGCACATACATAGAGGTCTTTGCTTCTCTCTCCTCCACCTTTTCTAGGTTTAGAAAGCGAGATACGTTGGCCCACATAACGAAATGTAAAGGTTATACTGCACCAATGCGATTGAAGCATTATTGTTGTTGTCTACTATTAACATAAGCATAGGAGTCAAAGGAGAAAAACCTTGCTACACGACTACTTGGAAGCTGTCATCGTAGCAATATATATACCAAAAGTGAAATAGTGAAATACAACCTTGAGGTGTAGGGAGCCCACTTTCTAGGCTCCCTGCACTAGAAAAGGCTACTGCAGCCTTTTTATCTTCCACATAAAACATTCTAATATATAAACAAATTGCAAAGCGTGGAAGGGATCTAAATAGGGTAATAGGAAATCCAGAATTTTAAAAAATAAGGACATGATCTAAATGATATGGATATCATACCATGGGAATCTCATCGATGTCTGGATCATTCTCATGTTCAACTACCCAATTTACAGCAGCCTCAACACTGGCATTACCTGAGGATTGAGAACACAACATTAAAATAACTGTAAACAAATAATTAGCCTATAATCAAGAGAAAAGATGTACATCATGCAGATGAAAAAAAAATTAAAAGAAAACTACCATATAAAGTGTCCCATAAACTTAATAAGTGTAAAACAACTTCGAAAGTTGCACATTCTTATTGTAGACGAACACTAGCCAAGAGTTCCAATAGAGAATTTATTACTCAATTACAAGATATACTAAGGAAAAAGAAAATGCAAGTGTTGATGAAGTGTGGAAAACATTTCTCGTCTGCGTTGTCCTTCATCTGCTAAGCATTTTAGAGGTCGAACTCTATGGACATTATATACTTGTGGTTCCACTTCTCTATAAATTATCAGTTCTAAATCTTATAAGTCAAAAAAACTTATCACAGAACAGGACCAAGAGAGAGAAATAAGAGGATTGAGGAAGTTCCTTCCCACTTATGCAAAGGAAATTCAAAAAGAGACCTAGCCAATTGCTACGATTAACAAACAAGTTTCATTAATTATGCATACACTAATAAGTAATATCAAATACAAACCTTCTGACAAATAGACTACAAATAATAATTGGTTCCTCTCATGCAAAGGACAAAAACACCACAGTGAAAGTCAATTATGGAAACGTGCCTTTGGCTTTTTATGCTCCAAGCCCACAAAACCAATCATAGAGGTGCTCTCTCATACAGCTTGAAATCACCTTATACTTCATGAACTTCCATAGAAAACAAGTATCAACCAGATACTTGGGAGGAAGTTTAATGAAGAAGCAACGAGTATGCAATTTAACTTATGGTGCCATTGCATATTAACAGACAAATTGCAATTGCCTAAACTCTCCTAATCTTTTATCAAGTTATCAACTCCAATAAATCCAATTCAAATAAAAAGGCCTCTGTTTGTACATGTTTGAGTACTAATCATCAATTTCCCCTTCCTTTCTTGTGTTTCATTACTTAAGATACAAAAATATTCCTTTGGTTAATACTTCGAAAGAAAGTAAGCATTTTTAGACACCACTCCCTTGTTTTATCAAACAGCTTCCAATTTTATGAAGTTAGTCGATCCAGATTCATGCTCGAAAGCTAAAATTTTCCATTATCAAATTTACTTTGTTTAGAGATGAAGTAATGGAATGGAACTAAAATACCCAAAAATGCAGCCTCAACCTCAGTGAACTGTGAACAAATTGTTTATTACAAAGTCTAATAGAAAGATCATAAAATAATATTATGTTTATTACAAAGTCTAATAGAAAGATCATAAAATAATATTATTCAAGGACCTCACCAGAATAATGAAGAGCCCGGGTTGCCCGTGCAATCGGGAAACCCATTTCTTCTAGTTCCTTAAGCAGCTCTTTGTCAACATCAGGCACCACCATTTCTACATCAGAAAAAATTAAATAAGTAATTTAACTACTAAAAACAAAAGAAGGATGATTAAAGACCACCAAAACTCAGTAGGTTTAAACAGCAAAAAAAAAAAAAAAAAATCCCTTGAAAACAGTGATTTCTAGGCTTAATAACCCTAGAATAAGCTGCTAAACTATTAACGAATACAAACAATCAATAATAAATGCTTTTACAGCTTGATCAGTACGAAAAAATATCCATTATTCAAGATCCTGATATAAACAATAAACCTACTCTTTAAGTAACCAGATATCATGGAAAAGAAAAGGCGCAGGAAGAAAAATAAATCAGAACAAAAAGGCAAAATCAAAGAAATGGCAGATCTTGTCTACAAGGGTAGACAGGTGTAAATAATTTTGTAAGAGAATTTCAAATGACACCACACCACAATGCTCCCAGTGTTATTTAAATATTGTAATAGTTAGAAAAAAAAACAAAATACTATAAAACAAGCTCTATGTATGAACAATCACAGTAAAAGCATATCTATACAAACTCAGAGTCAACTTTTTTTCCCCTTTTTGATAAGAAACAGAAAATCCTTCCAAACTGAAACTCAGAAACAACTAGACGGAAACAAACAACAAAATCCTTCCAGAACATTACAGGCACGAGTCCACAAGAAGTTGACCAAAGAGAATAATCGATTATTCAATCACAATGCACACAACAATACCTTCCGTCTGGCTACTACTGGCATCGACATCCATGGCCTCTCCAGAGTCAGTAGTTGCTTTTGGAACTTCTAAGCTAATAGGTTTTGCAGCTTCCGAAGTCTTATCAACAAAATCTGTATGCCCAGTTCTCTTCGTATGCAAATCGCTTTCCTACAAAATCAAACAAAACCGAAACCCAATATCCATAAAAAAAAATTACAAGTATTGGAGTTCGTTTCAGAGAAACCCTAAAGTCCTAATTTGGGAATAATCACAAACATGATCGCACAATTATATGTCATTATTTGATCAAATTTCAAATCGTAGCAGCATAAAGTGAAAAAAGTATAAGATGGGAACGATACCGTTTTGGATCGGCAAGGTTTGGCGCAAGTGGTGCAAACGAGATTGAGAACAGCTTCTGTGGACTCAGAGAAGTTGGAGTGTGACGTCAGCTCGGCATGATCCTGCGCTTCCTGTACCGACTTCAAAAGGGCCCCACAGTCACCGCACTTCAATGATACCCCCGCCATGCCTCCGATTTTAGATCTCGGAATTAGCTTTAGCAGTGTCTTTATAGTACTCGCGATGCTTCGTTTGTTGTTAACTTGTTGGGGATAAAATCTAATTACGACCCTTTTGTTTTTTTTTTTTGGGTTTTTGTTGAAAACTGATGATAATTATGATAATTATAATAATAATCTACCGATAAAATTAAATATTTTTAAATTTTCTCATCGCTCCATAAAATAATTGTAGTAAAAACGGGATTGAGAAATAGTGTCTTTTACGTTCAATTTATTAGGTTTGGCCTGATTAAAATCCAATTGAATCATGAGTTTTGCGTTGACTGTTGTTCTATAATTTGGGCATGCACAAATTGTTGGGATTTATATCATAGAACTTCATGTAATGTAAACGAAATTGTTTATTGAAATAATAGATGCATTATTCATTTATCAAAATTGTTTGATTTAAATCGCATATTGTAAATTGTCTTGTTTATATTTGATTACTCATGTACTTTCAAGCTTAGTGTATAAGTGGTATACATAAGATGATTTAAGTCTGAAATTAGTAATCTAAAATAGTCCATAGAGAGCAAACGAATTGAGAACTTTTTTTGTGATTTACCTATAACCGCGGTACATTCTATACTTGTATGACAATCTTGATCCGGGATCGTTCATGTGGTAACATGAGAGTGGAGACACCTTATATAATATGATCATATAAGACTGGACCCATATAAAAATGATTATCTTTTAATATTTGTTAAACATATAAATTTATTTTAATCTACTAGATGATCATATATGGATTGATATTTTAATCCTGAGTGTACTACGAACTCCTACATGGCAGGTTATGTCCTTTGATTTACTAAGGTGAGGTTGGATGAAGCAGTCCAAACCAATAACTACATATTTGGGGATATGGTTTGGTGTGTAGCTGAGAACGTTTTACATAGACATTGAATTCACTCCTTCTTACGAGAAGTAGAATATTATCTCTCTTAAGGGTTGATTCGGTACTTGAACCATTAGAGCGCTCAAGTCTTTCTATTGCGAATAGAAATATTAATATTCATAATAGTTATGAATTAATTATTGATTCTCAAGGTAAAAAAATAATTAGAGGGGTATAACGGACTTATGACCCGGCTCTGATTATGAGATATTCGTGAAGGGTCAATCCGTATGTAATGACTATATCGATGGACACTGAAGTTGTTCGGCTTATTATTTTCATATACGGCAACGAGAGTACAACTTCGAGTTTTTAGTGGAATAACGCGAAGTTAATAATTCAGAATATTTAGTTAATGAGATTAATTAATATTTCGAGATTATTGGAGCTCATAACCGTAGGTCTATTTGGTCACTGTGCTGGCTCGATTAATTGTAGCAAACCTAATATAATTGGATTGTCTAATTATATATACATAATATTTATATATTATTAATAAGATTAATAATATAATTTGTCACAAATAAAAACTATATTAAATGTGTTTAATATAATATTTTCTAGAATTATTTGATTATGAGATAATCAAATTAGTAATAATTATAAGATAATTATTACATCATAATTAAGGTAATTACATCATTATTATGATAATGGTTTTTAATTTGTCTTGGAGACAATACCATATGACTTTTCATACACTCTAACAATTTATTTCTATTAGGTATGACCTAAATACCTAATTGCTTTGTCATTAGTGGTTCATTTCTTATGTTTTGGTATGGGCTCCATTTGAGTGTGTTTGCCATTACAAGATAGCATTAGTGGCTTAATGACAAGAGTAGTTGGCTTGATTGAAAGAATAAAATCGTGAATTTTTTCCACTCAAAAGTTGAGAGAGATTGAAAGTGATATAAACATATACACAAGAGTTGTGAGAGAGTAAGATCAAGTTATTTTTCTCAAAGTGTTGAGAAGAAAGCAAAGAAAAGAAAATTTCAGAATTTTCTCAAGTGTTGAGAAGAGAAAGAAAAATAGTGAGTTAGATCTTTATCTTCTTCACTAACTCTTTCTAAAAGCTAAAATGATTTTATGACAACATAAATCTCTAAAGAATTTAAATATTAATCTTTGTGAGTGAAGCCCACACTTCGGTTTGTTGGTTTCGAGTCATAGTTCGGAAGATCAGGTGGTTGATCCAATCATCGGATCTCAAAGAAAACTTATTCACAACAAGGAAGCTTATTCACCGTAAGGAGCAAATTCGGTCACCAAGAGTTGGTGGAATTCAGTTTCGACAAAGGGAGAAGGCATAAAATTTTTCAAGGTCGATCAACGGAAAGCCGTTTCCTATACAAATGTCGTGTTTGCTCAGAATCTTTCCTCTCTTTTTATATTTGTGAGTAATCCAAGTAATGATCATTGGACAGCCGTGAAACATATTCTGAAATATCTTAAAGGTATTAGGGATAAGTTTTTGATTTATGGAGAAAATGAGCTACAAGTTAAAGGTTATACAGACTCCGACTTCCAGGGAGATCCAGATGATAGAAAATTTACATCAGGTTATGTATTTACCCTTAACGGTGGTGCGGTTAGTTGGCGATGTTCAAAGCAAGGCCCAACAGCTGATTCCACCACTAAAGCAGAATTCATAGCGGCTTCAGAAGCTACTAAAGAAGCTATTTGGATTAGAAATTTTATCACAGAACTTGGGGTAGTGCCTGGTATTGCGGATTCGATCCCATTGTACTGTGATAATAACGGATCCACTACGCAGGCTAAGGAGCCGAGGGCGCATTCCAAGTCTAATCACGTGGAAAGAAAATATCGCGTATTTAGAGAGATAATTGAACGAAAAGACATAGTGGTCTTGAAGGTTCAATGACTAGACAACATAGCAGATCCGCTTACAAATGCCTGACCTCATAAGTTATTCGATAAACATGTGGTGGAGATGAGACAGTGGTACCATCCAAATTGGCACAAAGCAAGTGGGAGTTTGTTGGAGTTGGTGCTTGGAGTGTCAATCTGAATTGTATATTTTATTATTTATTAATAAAATAACTACGTTTTCATTTCATACCTTATTAATGATATTGTAATTATACATATTAGATTGATGTATAGATATGCTAAGTATGACTAGGTAGTCCGATATTGGGATAAGTATTACTATTATAAACTATTCTTAAAGTAAATATTCCTAGTCGTTGGTTTTGGAATACGGTCGAATTCCTATAACCTATAAGACTAGCACATGTCATATATTGGAATTCCAATGGTTTAACCCGATGTACCATGAGCTTTGGAAGCTCGTATAGACATGTGGGTATTGGTTGGACCGAATACTGAATGACCCACATGTGATTCCTAATAGTTGGAAGTATACACCATCGTCAATAGGAATTTCCTCGAGTCGAGTAGCATATGTAATCCTTTGACTATAAGATAATATTGATTTTGTGTAAGATCCTCCATACTTTGATGTCATGTATGTAAGAAACATTTCATGGTCTAGCCTCTAGATGTTCGTTGGGTGTGAACCGATGCACTCAGTAATCAAGTGCGAAGCAAGATAGGATCTGTCGGCCCGTATGTATACTCATAAGGGGTTTAGGTATCCATGTGAGTAAAGTCACGATTCTTAAAGCTTTGGCCAAAATCGATCATCTAGGGTGGATCGCATCAGTTATAAAGAATCGTGGACATATCGACATGAGATGTGTGCCTCAGAAACATGACGGTGTATTCTATGTTTCTTAAGCACAACTCGGATAGCCTACGATGGGGGGATTGTTAAACATATGTGATGAGCTCGACTTGTATAGTTCAGAAAGGTCATTCGTGTTCTTCACGAATTCGGAGGTGGACAAATTGCGTATATATTAGCTAGGCTTATATGACGAACGTGTCTAAACTTAGAGAGTCCTAATATGAAGTGTACTCGTTGAGCACTTGGGTATCCGATTATTTTTTATAAAAGATAATATTTGATATTATATTTATCAACCAAGATAATCAAGTGTTATTGGATAACATTGATTATTTACTTTGACTTAATTAGATTAATTCAATAATTACATAAGGGCTTAATTGTAAAATGATAATTATCTTTACCATTTGAGGATATTATGGTAATTGTAAGTATGTAATAATATGTAGTTTTGGCTTGATTTAATTGGATTAAATCAAAGTGGTAAATATTTAACTAATCCATTTCCTAAATCCTTGTCTTGATTTAATTGGATTAAATCAAGATGGTTGACAATGGAGATTAGTCACACCTAATTATATATATTTGGACAAATTAGCCCACATAAAAGTTGATTACAACTTTTATTAATTAAAAATTGCCTAAGTTATGCTATAAATAGCAAGCTCTATGAATGTTTTAATTAAGCAAAAGTAAAAACTTGAGAAAGCTAAATACAAGTTTGCTGAATCGAGTCTCCCAAGAGCATATACAAGTTTGCTGAGATCTTTTCAGCTTTCAAGACTGTAAGTGCTCATTTCACCATTTTTAATACCCCATTTTCAACAACGGTCTTGTATCTGAGGTCATCTAACTGTCCAACTGACAGAAGATTTTCTTCATTCCCACAACATGTCGAACATCTTGTACAGTGCGGATAGTACCATTGTACATCTTTATTTTGATGGCTCAAATCCCAACAATTTTCAAGGCATGATCATTGCCTAGAAAAATCGATCCTCCAAAGACAGGTTCATAATGACAGAATCATTCTCTCATACATTTCATCTGCTATGTTGCTGTAGAATCAACCAACCATGCATCACTTAACTATTTTCTGCTATCATTGGACACCATTGCTACTTCACTGTAAAGTGTGTCACCTTCTTCAGAAGTACAACGCATCCCTGAGATTTTGTTGCAACATGAGTTTTTTTTGTACCATTCTTCAGATTCCAACAATATTTCTTGAGATGCCATTTCTTGTCACAGTTGTAGCATTTAACATTCTTCTTACTTTTTGATTTCGAGTTGCCATGGTTTTGACTCCCACTTGAGCCACGTTCCGTTGATCTCCCTCTTGTCATCGCCAATGCTTCTACTTGTTGCGAACTAGATGATCTGTATTCCTTATTTTTGCGCCTATACTCTTCTTCCAGAGTAGCAACTGCAACTTCATCAAAGAGTAGATTACCAGTGACAACATTACTTATCAAGTTAATGATAAGTTGATCATACGAATCAGACAGACTTTGAAATAGAATCTCCGCACGTTCATTTGTTGATATTGTTGGACAATTATGACCCATATCATCACTATTTGTACAGAACATGGTGTTGTTGTAAAAATTAACTATGTGACAAAAGAAATTGCTCTTTTATCATTTGTAATTAGATTACCGGGATATATAAATGATAAAAGTCCATGTGATTAGTTCCGGATTGATAAGATATGAGACAATATCAATCCATGAAGGTTTAATCATTAAAACATCCTTAGTCGCAGTATTATCGAGATTAGACATCGATAATGCGGAATAGACTAGTATTGCACTTGTGCGCGTTGTGGGAGCATAACAACATAGTTCTCATATATTTAAGTATTAGATACTTATGCAAGTGTAATAGGAGGTTGTGTTTACCGATGGTACGGAAACAGCTTCGCTCTGGATAGACTCTTCAGAATTCCATTGGTAGTATGACTATGTGTCTATGGAAGTCCGAATCAGGGTAGGTGTATTTGGTCTTAACATGAGACTTGCACCGCTAATACTTGCGACAATCAATATACTTTGGTTTTGGTCGTCCAGGGCTTTAACAGGTTCTGTGTACGCCTCTTCTGGGTATATTGAGAATCGTAGTGTATTGGGTGTGATGTCAAGATGGAAGTATCACTCCAGTCATTGTGGAGATGATGATCACGTAGGATACGGAACTGGTGCTCGTATATGCTGCAGCTATCGGGATAATATGATTAGGTCATAGTTATCCGATTATAGAGACTAGTTACCAGAGATCCGATATGTACTTCGTACGGGGCAGACACAATTCCAGCCCCAGGCCTAGCACGTGACATCCGATACTGGATTGCAATACGCAATACTACGTATACTACGCCTGATACAAATTACATATTCCTTTAAGAATATTTCTGGAGAATTGGGTAGGCACGATGCTTTGCTAGAAGCCAACCATGTCTTGTAAATCGATAAAAACATAGTACTAGGTACGTACGTGTTCGGATAGTCCGACAACCGAATTTACTGCAAATATATCCGGGGATCTCATGGGTCGCTTCCCGAAGATTCACCGATGACGTATGACTCACACATAATTAATCTGAGATTAATTATCAGAGAGAGAAAATTAATCTAGGATTAATTACGGAGATATTTTATCTGGGATAAAATATTATTTAAAGAGAGAGAATGATTAATTTGGAATTAATCGATAAAATAATATATTCGATATATTATACGAAATTAGATTTCGACGCGGAATTAAAATTGGATTTTAATTCGGGCGAACGAGTTAATTTAGAATTAATTCGTTAGCGACGTGAATAGTAATTTTGATAGGCATAATTATTTAATTTAATTTGATTTAATTACGTCGCAACGGAAAATTCGTTAATTCGGAATTAGCGAACCTGAGCCCGTGAGTGTTTACGGGCCCACTCACATTTCGAATCAAGTGGGGCCCACAAGTCACATCACTAGTCAACTTTATCACTTTAATGTGATGGAAGAGTGTGGAACACACTAAAGTGATGGGTTAAAAGACATTTACCATTTTTATTATTTTGGTATTTGACTTTCATTTTGTGTATTAGATTATGCAACACTCATCTCTCTCTCTCTCTCTCCCTTATTCGGCCAATGAGCCATTTTTTTCTCTCTTTTGATTCTCCTTTGCCGAGAGCAACACAAGGGGAAATAGAAAAATTGTGGCAAATTTTCAAGAGTGCTAGCACACCAAATTGGTCATTCAAAGGTGATAGGGAAACCCATTCATGAGCATGGAATCTATTTACAAAGCTTGGAGCTTGGAGAGCACAAAGAAGGAGCTTGGCCGAGAGTCATCCATGGAGGAAAAGCTTGAAGAAATTTTTTTGTTCATCGCATCGCAAATCCGATCAAAGTGAGTATTTCCGCAACTTTACTTTGTTGTATTCGCACATTTCATTAGCTTAATTTGACCTTGGGAAGACCTAGAAAACCCTACAATGGTATCAGAGCCTTGATTAAGCATGAAATTGTTTTAGGGTAAAATTTGGGTAAAATTGATTTGAGCATGATTTGATGAATTTGTTTGATTGAGTATGCTTGAATGATGGTAACTTAGAGTTATGCATGATCAATTTGATGAAAATTGAATTGGATTAATTTTTCCCCAAAAATTAGGCTTGGCCGAAAGTTTGTAGTACCCTAATGTCATGGTAATTTTTGTTCTTTTGATCATTGGATGAGTTGAAAGACTTGGGAAATGTTGATTTGAGATTCAATTGGATTGAAATCGGAATTGGACATTAAATCCCCAAATTGACGTGAGCTATAAGCATGTAAATGAGATGATTTTTTGATTCAATAATGTTGGACATGTGTTGATGAAGATTAGCATGATTAATTAGTGTAATTGGTATTTTGGAAATGTTAATTTGACTAATTAATTATGGCTAATGCACTTTAGTTAATTAAATTGTGAAATTTGGAAATTTGGAATTTAATTAGTTGGGCAAAATTTGGAATTGGGCTAATAAAGTTGTATTTGGGCTTAATGGGCTTGGTTGGGCCAAGTTTGGTTTAGGTTAATTGGTTGGATCCAATTGGGCCCAAAACCAAATCCATAAAGTCCAAATATAATTAAATGGACCTTTAAAATTTTAATTTGGCCTAATGGGCCTAAATTGATTTTTGGCAAATAAGGGTGATTCTTTAATTGGGCTTTGATATTTGGGTTTGACCCATATTGACCAAAGTCCATGCCTTAAGAAATTAATTGAAAGCCCATTGGACTTTAAATTAAATTGACATTGGATGTTAATTGGGCATTGAGACCCGTTTAGATTAGATTTAGAATCTAAGTCGCAAAGGCTCATTAATAAAGTGTGATTATTTAATTTGAAATTAAATAAAGAATTAGTATTGAATACAAATTAAATTGGATTTAATGTTGTAGTTTAATATAATTCAAGAATTCGTACTTTGAGTACTTATTCTTAAAACGAGTTTGACTCGCGCAAATCAAATCGTTGTTTGAATATTGGATGGTCATTAATTTCAGATTAATTAATTGGATTAGATTGATTGATAACATGCTTTGTGTGAATACATGGATGTGATGTATGAATAATGTATATCAGATGGATATTAGATGGGTGAGGGCAATTTTGGAAATTTTTGTAATAAATTTAGAATTTATTAAATTGGACCTGCGTGTCCAGCCTATTACCTCTTGACTCTTTGTATTTCTCTTCTCACATATTCCCCTCAATGTAAATGAGGTTTCTTTAGAAGTGTTATGTAATTGGGTAGAAGTAAGATTTGTGCTAGCGGGAGAGAGGAAATAGAGAGATTTGTTCTAGGAACAAGTTGTTTTAAATATCCATCCGCATATCATTATTAATTTTTTTATCACGCCTTATTATGTTTTTAGAATGCATGTTTAAGGGTGTATGATGAGACCTAATCAAAGATAATTAATTGGTTGCCAATTACGCGAAAAACCCTCAACATATATTAAACGTTTTTCCTTCCATTGAATGATTCATTCTCAAGATCCAAGATTGGCACTGGTTTGTTGGCCAAAGTCAAGACCTTTGTCCATCGCGGATGTGTTTGAATCATGAAGGCTTTGTTCCATATCGCAAGTCTTGTCCAAGTTGTGATTTGTTGGCCAAAGTCAAGATCACTTCTTGTCCATCGACATCGATTACGAAGCTTTCCAAAGTCAATGGGTCCCGCTTAACTGGAATCATTAAGTTTGTTGTGCCAAAGCCAAGGCTTAGTTGATTCAGAGGAAAAATGTTAGGTAATATATCAGATATATTGGCATATATTAGATATATGTTTCTGACTTGGATGTCCACCTACTGGATCTAGGAATTGGATGAGATCCAATTGATCTTAGAGATCTACCTAGTTAAATATCATACAATTTGTTGGCTGAAGTCAAGGTTGTGTGTTATTTAACGGGATCCTAGCCCACTAGGAAACAAGGTTTCCCGTAGAGGTGTGCGCGGGTTGGATTGGGCGGGTAAAAGCCAATATTTCTATCCAATCCGCCACTAGCGGGTTGGGAAAATTTCAATCCGCCACCAACCCACCAAAGTCTAAATCCGGCAGATTGGTTATAAATTTTGGCGGTTTCAACTCAGTGGGTTGGCATTAACAATTTTTTTTAAAAAAAATTTATCACAAACTACAATTTTTTATTGATAATCTCAAAATATAACTAATGCACACAAAAAAACTAAAGGTATATTTCATTGAATAATCTCAATTCCAACACAAACATAGAGTCAATGAAAAAGAGATATATCATCTCTAGCAAAAGTAGGTTTTGCCTTAAACTTAGGAAATTAAAAAAATAGTAGAATTAAATCAACGAACTCAAAGTCTTAAGTCTTAACATACCCAAGTCAACTAATATATATATTTTTTATGTATGTAAAATTAATAATTAAGCGGGCGGGTCGGGTTATAGCGGGTTGGCAATTTTTCAATCCGTAACCCAATCCAATCCGTAATTTTGGGGATCTAACCCACCCAACCCAAGCCACCTAACTTAATGACCCGCACATGGCGGGCGGGTTGGTTGCGGATTGGACGGGTCGGCGGGTTAAGCGGATATTTTACACACCCCTAGTTTCCCGAGTACTCAACAGAGGGTTAGAGGCTCGCCGAAAAATAGTGGGAGGCAAGTATTAAATTTACAATTTTGTTTAGATACTTGCCAATATGCGCTCATTTAAATTTTTCGTCGTTATTAATAAATATATTAGTTGGACTAATATTTAATCGTTGTTTTAATTAAACAGTTAGACTGTATTCAAACTACTTCAAATTATAGTTGATTATATAATTGGATTATAGTAATCAATATATTTGAAACCAATCAAATTATAGTTGATTATATAGTTAGACTATAGTAATCATTATATTCAATAGTACCCGAAATCGTTGATTGGATAGTTGGACTATAGCAATAAAGATAACTGAAAGATTAGTGTTTAAAACATAATCCTGGGAGAAAATGTCATTAAACGACTTTAATTTTCAAATTGGGAATAAAACTTCAGGATAGTCCCGGAAACTAAGAAGTTACTCTATTTGATAGAACAACCTCTCGGGCCAAAGCCCGGAGTTTAGCAAATAGTAGAACATGATCTTTGGAAGATTCATGTGATGATAACTTTAGTGCTCAATCCATTATGCTTAATGCAATGACACTTTAATTTCGTTGTCAGAATTAAGGATTAAATCCTTGTACCATGATGATAAAATTAAAGATCTTCATAGATCTATTCTTAGATCTTAGAAGTACAAATTGCATAAGAAGCTCTTTAGCTCGTGTATGTCAGAGGGTACATCTGTCGAGCACTAGGTGTGGCAGATGATTGCTGACATCGATTAGCTAGGTTAGTTGGGCATTACCTACGTGGCTGAGACTACCAAAGATTTGATCTTATAGTCTCTAGCCGAAAGCTGAGGCAAGTTCATTATGAACCAAGAGTAAACTCTTGGAGAGTTGATGGCTATGCTCTAGGAGGCAGAGCCAGAGCTTCTAAAATGGGCAAAGGCAAAATCATCATAGTCTTCTAGGAAGACAAAAGGACATATCCCAAGATGTCTACCTAAACAGTGGCAAACGGGGTCACTAAAGTGTGACTGCCGTATGGACAAGGCAGACGTGAAGGAAGTGAAGAAGGGCAAGGCTCCGACTTCAAGTATGTTTGTCATAAACATGTTCGCTACTAGTTTCAAAATTGGATTTTTGATACTAGATGTGGTACATAAATATGTACTGATGTGCGGAATCTGCTGATTAGCAGGATACTGACTTCAGTTGAGATTGATCTGCAAGTTGGAAATGGGATGAGAGTTACTATTTTAACTGTAGAAACCTAAGTTTAGGAACAACCCTTTGGGTGTGTACTTAAATTAGGAAACTATTAAAATGTACCTAGTTTGACTAGAAATATTATCTCTATATCAGAGTATAATCCGTTGCGAATATACCTTTATATTCTAGAACACTAAAGTGTTTTATTTTATAAAGATGATATTGAGATAAGCACATTAGATGTGAATAACAGTATTTATATTTTGAATATAAAAGAATCTCAAACATATAACATGACAAACAAATAGCTCAAACTGAATTAATCAGATGAGACTTATTTGTGGCATTGTTGTCTGGGACAAATTAAACAAGACTCGTATATCCACACTTTCGAAAAGTGGGTACTAGGACGGATTTGATTCTATTCAAATGATGTCTACGAATCTATTTTATTAGGCAAAATGCCTAATACACCTTTTACTTGGTAAAAGTACAAGTGTCATCGATATGTTAGCCCTCGTTCATAGTGACGCAAGTGGGCCCATATCTAGCTAGGCTAGAGGTGGATATGAACACTTCGTAACCTTTACGGATGTGGCATCGCGTTATGGTTATGTGTTTCTTAATGAAACACGAATTGGAAACTTTTGATAAATTCAAAGAGTTTCGACACGAAGTAGACAAACAGATCGGCTAAAGTATTAAACCGTCACGGTTAGACCGTGGTGGAAAATACTTAAGCAATAAGTTTCTCGAATATTTGAAAGAGTATAGTATTCTTTCATAAAGGACTCCTACCGGAACACCTCAATTGACGTGTGTCCGAACAGAGAAACCGAACCTTGTTGGACATAGTAAGGTTAATCATTAGTCGTTCTGAGCTATCATTTTCCTTCTAGGGATACGCATTAAACAATGCAAGACTTATTTTGAATAAGGTTCCATAAAAATCTGTTTGAAAGATTTCATATTAGATATGAACAGGAAATAAACAAGGTTTTCTCATTCCTGAAGATTTGGGAATGCTAGGCATATGTTTGGATGATACCAAACTAGAACCCAAATTGGATACGTGCCTAATTGTAGGTTATCCTAGGGTAACCAAAGTATAATACTTATACAACTCACAAGAGAATAGTGTAATTGTTTCTCTCCATGCGGTTTTCCTAAGAGGAATACCTATATGCAGTGGTAAGTGGGAGGAAAGTAAAACTCAATGAAAATCAGAGTAATACTGTTCCAGGCACTGATTCCTTAATGGAACACAAACAGTTCATCAAGGATGAAACTGTACCACAATCTTCGAATACACAAGAACTGCTTAAGTCAGAGAGAGTCAGAAAACAACATGGGAGGTATGGGTTTTTGATCTCACCTCAAGTAGATGTCAATCTTATTGAGGAATACAAACCGACTACGTATGAGGAAGTGATACAAGGTATCGACTCCCTATTATGGCAAAGTGCCATGATGTCCGAATGGATTCCATGTATACCAACCAAGTTTGGACACTGGTTGATGTACCGGAAGGCATTGTGCCTATTGGTACTATATGTGTCTTCAAGGAAGACATACATGGATGGCAACAAACCAACGTACTCAGCTAGGCTTGTAGCAAAAATGTATCGTTATCAAAATTATGTCGATTACGACGAAACCTTTTAACCGTTGCCATGATTAAATCCATTTGGATAATGCTTGCTAATGTTGCATGTTCATTCATGAAATATGACAGCTGAATGTCAAAATCGCTTTCCTTAAACGGAAACCTTTTGGAGGATGTTTACAACATCCTGACGGCTTTGTCGTACCAAAACAAGCAAACAAGGTTTGCAGATTATTCGATCCATTTATGGATTGAAGCAATCATTGCGTTATTGGAACTATCGTTTTGATGTAATCATAATGGTATATGATTTAATTCAAAACGAAAATGATTCTTGTGTATATAAAGAGATTAGTGAGAGCGCACTGACAATGATGTCCTAAATAATGATGATATATCATTTCTTGGAAATGACATTCCCATAATATAATCGGTGAAAGCTTGGCTTTCGTGAAAATTCTCCGTAGAATTCTTGGGAGAGACAACCTTTATTCTAGGAATAAGGATCTACTTGAATAGATCTAAAAGTTGTTGGCACTCTCCGAGAACTCATACATTGAAATAAATATAAGTGATAGTCACTGGATTGATGTTAAGAACATCCTTAAGTATCTTAGATGAACTAAGGATGCTTTCTTAAACTATGGAGAATGAGAACTTGAAGTGAATGGGTTCACTGCTGCAAGTTTCCAAACCGACAAAAACGACTATAAGTCGTAATAAAGGTACTATATAGTTTGAATAACGGAACAGTGAGCTGAAAATCTTCCAAGCAAGATACTGTTGCTGAATAAACAACAAAAGCGGAATATTACTGCAGCTGAGGCAGCAATAGAAGCACTTTGGATCTAAATAATCCTAATCAGATTAGGAGTAGTTCTGTTAGAAGCTGAGCTAGGCTACAACACAGACTAAAGAATTAATGGTCTCATCAACGATCCAAGTATATACTTCAACTATTCATCTGATTCGTTCGGATCAGACATCGTGGCGATGTGATGATCGAATAAATCGGATCAGATGATACTTTATAAATCCGCTGACGAAAGCAGTTTCTCAGCAGAAGTTTGAGCGAGCCGTATATAGTTCAAGTGTAGGACACTTGAGTGATTGGCTATAGGCCAAGTGGGAGATTGTTGGACAATTATGACCCATAGCATCACTATTTGTACAGAACATGGTGTTGTTGTACAAATTAACTATGTGACAAAGGAAATTGCTCTTTTATCATTTTAATTTATTGTATTAGATATGTGATAAATGATAAAAGTCCATATGATTAGTTCTGGATTGATAAGATATGAGACAATATCAATCCATGAAGGTTTAATCATTAAAATATCCCTAGTCGCAGTATTATTGAGATTGGACATCGATAATGCGGAATAGACTAGTATTGCACTTGTGCGAGTTGTGGAGTATATAACGGCATAGTTCTCATATATTTAAGTATTTGATACTTATGCAAGTGTAATAGGAGGTTGTGTTTAACGATGGTACGGAAACAGCTTCGCTCTGGATAGACTCCTCGGAATTCCATGGTAGTATGACTATGTGTCTATGGAAGTCCGAATCAGGGTAGGTGTATTTGGTCTTAACATGAGACTTGCACCGCTAATACTTGCGACAATCAATATACTTTGGTTTTGGTCGTCCAGGGCTTTAACAGGTTCTGTGTACGCCTCTTCTGAGTATATTGAGAATCGTAGTGTATTGGGTGTGATGTCAAGATGGAAGTATCACTCCAGTCATTATGGAGATGATGATCACGTAGGATACGGAACTGGTGCTCGTATATGCTGCAGCTATCGGGATAATATGACTAGGTCATAGTTATCCAATTATAGAGACTAGTTACCAAAGATCCGACATGTGCTTCGTACGGGGCAGACACAATTCCAGCCCCGGCCTAGCACGTGACATCCGATACTGGATCGCAATACGCAATACTACGTATACTACGCCTGATACATATTACATATTCCTTTAAGAATATTTCTGGAGAATGGGTAGGCACGATGCTTTGCTAGAAACCAACCATGTCTTGTAAATCGGTAAAAAATAGTACTAGGTACGTACGTGTTCGGATAGTCCGACGACCGGATTTACTGCCAACATATCCGGGGATCTCATGGGTCGCTTCCCGAAGATTCACCGATGACGTATGACTCGCACATAATTAATCTGAGATTAATTATCAGAGAGAGAAAATTAATCTCGGATTAATTACAGAGATATTTTATCTGGGATAAAATATTATTTAAAGAGAGAGAAAGATTAATTTTGAATTAATCGATAAAATAATATATTCGATATATTATACGAAATTAAATTTCGACGCGGAATTAAAATTGGATTTTAATTCGGGCGAACGAGTTAATTTAGAATTAATTTGTTAGCGACGTGAATAATAATTTTGATAGGCATAATTATTTAATTAAATTTGATTTAATTACGTAGCAACGAAAAATTCGTTAATTCAGAATTAGCGAACCCGAGCCCGGGAGTGTTTACGGGCCCTCTCGCATTTCGAATCAAGTGGGCCCACAAGTCACATCACGCGTCACATCACTAGTCAACTTTATCACTTTAATGTGATGGAAGTTGTTGGTTGATGTTTGAGTGTGGAACACACTAAAGTGATGGGTTGAAAGACATTTACCATTTTTATTATTTTGGTATTTGACTTTCATTTTGTGTATTAGATTATACAACACACACAACACACACTCTCTCTCTCTCCCTTATTCGGCCAAGGAGCCATTTTCTCTCTCTTTTGCTTCTCCTTTGCTGAGAGCAACACAAGGGGAAATAGAAAAATTGTGGCAATTTTTCAAGAGTGCTAGCACACCAAAGAGGTCATTCAAAGGTGATAGGGAAACCTATTCATGAGCATGGAATCCATTTACAAAGCTTGGAGCTTGGAGAGCACAAAGAATGAGCTTGGCCGAGAGTCATCCATGGAGGAAAAGCTTGAAGAAATTTTTGTGTTCATCGCATCGCAAATCTGATCAAAGTGAGTATTTCTGCAACTTTACTTTGTTGTATTCACACATTTCATTAGCTTAATTTGATCTTGGGAAGACCTAGAAAACCCTACAGATATACTATAATCCAACACAGTGAGTTGGGAAAATAATGTATTCAAGTTGTTGATGTGATCCGTCATGGATGTGGTCTTACTCATTCGATGAGTGTAAAGCCTCATCTTCAAGAAGATCTTGTTATGTAGTGATTGACCTCGTATAATTTGGTAAATGCATCACAAATCTCTTTTATAGTCATCTTCTCTGCAACACTGGATAACACATAATCTGCTAAGGTTAGATGCAAGTTTCCTATAGCGTTGTCATCTATATCCTTCCATTTTTCATTAATCATTCCATATAGTCTCCCTCCAATTGCTGCTAAGCAACAATCTTTTCTCAAAATTACTTTTATTTTAAGTTTCCATACGGAAATATTGATCTCGTTGAACTGCTCAATTTCAAACTTTCATGTCATGTTTCTGATGACGATCAACTTCTCACTTGAATCAGATTTTACTATTTCACCATGAATAATATTGTATACATGAATAGTATAGTATACATGAATAGTATTGAATACGTAAATAGTACCGTATATGTGAATATTACCATATACTTGAATAGTACTATATCATATATGTGAATAGTCTCCGTGAACAGTAACCCTGAACCTGAAGCGCTGATACCAATGTTAGGGGATCGTGGGCTGAATCTGGCACACAAGTAAAGTGAAATTGAGAATAATTGTTAGTTCAAGAGGCGTTGTCTACCATATAGCAATACAATAATAATTATGAGGCTTAGCCTACAATAAATATTAACAATAAAATAAAGCAACGAGACACATATTTAACGTGGTAAAACCCTCAATGTGAGGGAAACATCCACAGACAAATGTAGAAGGACTTCACTTTAGTGGAAAGAATTTTACAACCTCTCTCTAAATACAATGAGTGAACAATCTCATACTCTCTTAGAATATGAGAACTACAACTCTCTCCAAACTCTTAAGAAGAAACTATATTTTATCTCTTAGAATACATAGGATTTGGTTGAGAATGAGATGAAGAAAATAATGAAATGAAGTCTCTATTTATAGGCATAAGATTCACTGTACAAATAGTGAATTTTAATTTTTTATTATTTTTGTAAGCATGTGGGACCCACCTATAAATTTAATATATTTTTTCTTAATCATTTGCACCTTCGGTGCAATGATTAACAGCTAGATCCATATTTTACTATATTGTAGCTTACCTTGCCATTTTCAAAATCCATTGAATCATTCAACTTGCAGCATTTGCTTAAACAATTGCTGTCATAGTGATAGTAACATCTTTTAAATTATTTATCCTCAGTCGAACTCATCTTGGTTTCAATAAATAAATCTTGACAGTTCAATTTAGGTATCATTGACCACTTCTATAAACTATCAACAAATTATCAGTCAGCTTAATGTTTTAATATGCAACCGAGGCATCTTGTAAAGCACACTTGCAGAAGAAAAATCAAGCGTCTTGAGTCTTTAAAATCAATGTTAAACGTTTGCACAAAGAAACAGCAACGCCACAAACAAAATCAATCTGAAAAGCCATGGCCAAACTTCCCCAATAAATTGTTACTGATATACTATCAAGGGTACCTGTAAAATCTCCTTGACGATTCAAGTATGTATGCAAGTCGTGGCTTTCATTAATCTCCGAGTCTCAGTTTTCAAAAATTCAACTCAAACCAGCAAAATTCGATACCAATGGTAACATCTGTAGAGCCTTACTCACAAGTAAGCCTCTTCAGGCTATCGATTATGAAACATTTGGTGATGGCAATGATTATAATATAACAGTGCGGGTTGGCTATCTAGGGGGGAAAGTTTCTGAAGATGATGTTGATATTATAGGATCTTGTAATGGCTTCGTATGTGTGGTTTTTGATTCCAGGAATTTGGTTTTGTGGAACCCAGCTACTCGAATTTCCGGGAATTCCCAGGGCCTGATCATTTTCCTGATAAAGGTAACTTTTTTGATGGGTTTGGTTATGATATCTCTGGAGATGATTATAAAGTCATTAGAGGTTTCATTTTAACTACTGGAAATGGAAATGTTTGCAGGGAAACTAAAGTGTTGGACAATTATGACCCATAGCGTCACTATTTGTACAGATTATGGTGTTGTTGTACAAATTAACTATGTGTTAAAGGAGATTGCACTCTTATCATTTGTGATTAGATCACCTAGATATATAAATGATAGGAGGTCCCTATGATTAGTTCCTGAATTGAGAATGATATGAGACAGTATCAGTCCACGAAGGATAAATCATTAAATATCCCTAGTCAGAGCATTGTCGAGATTGAACATCGATAAATGCGTAAAAGACTAGTATTACACTTGTGCGCGTTGTGAGGGCATAACAACATAGTTCTCATATATTTGGGTATAGGATACTCATGCAAGTGTAATAGGAACTTGTGTTTTACCGATGGAATGGGAAATAGCTTCGCTCTGGATAGACCCCCTCGGAATTCCATTGGTAGTATGACTATGTGTCCATGGAAGTCCGAAATTAGGGTAGGTGTATTTGGTCTTAACTTGAGACTTGCACCGCTAATACTTGCGACAATCAATATACTTTGGTTGCGGTCGTCCAGGCTTTAACAGGTTCTGTGTACGCCTATGCTGGGTATATGAGAATCGTAGTGTGTTGGGTGTGATGTCAAGACGGAAGTGTCACTCCAGTCATATGGAGATGATGGTCACGTAGGATACGGTACTAGTACTCTTAAGTACTGCAGTCATCGGGATAAAATGACAAGGTCAGGTTATCCGATTATAGAGACTAGTTACCAGACATCCGACATGTGCTTCGTACGGGGCGGACACAATTCCAGCCCCAGGCCTAGCACGTGATCATCCGATACTGGACAGAAATACGCAATACTACGTATACTACGCCTGATATAGATCCTTTATTCCTGTAAGGATATTTCTGGAGAATTGGGTAGGAATGGCGCTTTGCTAGAAGCCAACCTTGTCTTGTAAATCGGTATAAACGTAGTACGAGGTACTTACGTGTTCGGATAGTCCGACGACCGAATTTACTGCCAACATATCCGGGGATCTCATGGGTCGCTTCCGAAGATTCACCGATGACGTATGACTCACACTTTAATTAATCTGGGATTAATAAGATGAGAGAGAAAATTAATATGGGATTAATTAGAGATATTTTATCTGGGATAAAATATCATTAAAGAGAGGAGACGATTAATTTGGAATTAATCGATAAATTAATATATTCGATATATTAAACGAAATTGGATTTCGACGCGGAATTAAAATTAGATTTTAATTCGGGCGAACGAATTAATTTAGAATTAATTCGTTTGCGACGTGAATAGTGATTTCGCTAGGCATAATCATTTAATTACGTCGCAACGGAAAATTCGTTAATTCGGAATTAGCGAACCCGAGCCCGGGATTATTTGCGAGTGCATTCGCATTTCGATTCGAGTGCGGCACGCAAGTCAAATCAAGCGTCAAATCTCTAGTCGCATCAAGCGTCAAATCACTTATCACTTTGAGTGATGTGACTTGACAACTTGTGATTGAGTGATGTGTGTGGTTGGCATTTATGACTTTAAATTGTTGATTTTTTGAAAGCCAAAAGTGTATATATGTTTGAAAAATCAATTACACATTTAAATCTCTCTCTTTCTTCTCTTTGCTCACGTTTGGAGCAACCATTTCTCTCCTCATCTCACGCCATTTTCTTCTTTTCTTTTACTGGTTTTAACCGTGATAAAGAAGAAAAAAGGAAGCAAAATGCTTGGTTTTTGTGGCAAAAATCAAGAGAGCTAGCACTCCGAGAGACATGCGAAGGTGATAGGGAAGTCCACCCATGAGCCGGGAACCATTCGACGAAGCTTGGAGCTTGACGAAGGACCACCATGGACGCCAAAATAGTGAGCTTGGAGCAGTCCACTGCCGTGAGCTGCAGTGAGCAAATTTTGAGTTTTTGTTCGTTGCCGCGTCGCTCAACCGATCGATGTGAGTATTCCGCAACTTCGTTGATTTGTATTCGCACATATTTCATGCTTGTTTATGATCTTGGGACCTTAATAGAAAACCAACAATGGCATCTAGAGCAAGGTTAAAGTAGGAAAATTTTAGGGCTTAAAATTTGGGTAAAAATGATTTGAGCATATTTGGATGAAATTGGGTGTTTGAGTATGCTTAATTGATAATAATGTGTTATGCATTGTCAATTTGATGATTTTGAATTGGATAAATTTTCCCCAATTGACTTAGCTTGGCCGAAAGTCACCCTTGCCCTAATGTGTTGGAATTTTTATTTTTGATCATTGGATGTGTTGGAAATCATTCGGGAATGTTGAATTAATGTTGATTGTGGATTTAATTGGACTGAAACCGAATCGGACACAAATTGCCCAAATTGCCGAGAATGATATATCATGTATTGGGTTTGATTTTTGATAAATTGTGTTGGACATAATTTAATAATGATAAGCATGATTAATTAGGCTAATTTGATGTTTTGGAAATATTGATTTGGGTGATTAATTGTGTTATGCACTTTATGTAATTAAATTAGGAAATTGATTTTTGGAATTTAATTATTGGGCTTTGAATTGGATTTGGGCTTGTTGTGTTGTAATTGGGCTTATTGGGCTTGGTTGTACCAAGTTGGGTTTAGGTAAAATTGGTTGGATCCAATTGGCCCAAAACCGCTTCCATAAAGCCCCAAATGCGACTTAATGGACCTTTAAAGTTTTATTGGGCCTAATGGGCCAAAATTGATTTCTGGGCTTATGGGGTAATTCCCGGATTGGATTTTGGTTATTCGGTTTGACCCGAGTTGACCAAAAGTCCACGCCTTAAGAAATTAATTAAAAGCCCATTGGACTTTAATTAAATTGATGTTAGACGTCAATCGGGCTTTGAGACCCTTAACGATTAAATTTGGAATTTAAGTCGTAAAAGGTTTATTAATAAAGTGGAATATTTAATTTGGAATTATTAGCGAATTAGTATTAAATGCATATTAAATTGGATTTAATTATGTAGTTTAATTTAATTCGAGAATTTATACTTTGAGTACTTATTCGCAAAAACGAGTTTGACTCGAGCAAAATCAAATCGTTGTTTGAACATTGGATGGTCACTAATTATCAGATTAATTAATTTGATTAGATTGATTGATAACATGCTTGTGTGAATACATGGTTGCGATGCATGAATAATGTATATCGGATGGATATTAGATGGGTGGGACAATTTTAGAAATTGTTGTAAATAAATTTGATTTATTAATTGGACCTGCGTGTCCAGCCTTATCACCTCCTTATTCTTTGTATTCTCTTCTCACCTATTCCCCTCAATATAAATGAGGTTCTTTAGAAGTGTAGTGTAACGGGTAGAAGTGATACATGTGCTAGTGGGGAGAGAGAAAGGAGAGATTGATCTAGGATCAATGTGTAAAGTATCCATCCGCATATCATTATTATTTATTTATACACGCTTTATTATGTGTTTAGAATGCATGTTTAAGGGTGTATGATGATGAGACCTTAACAAAGATAATAAATGGTTGCCAATTTGCACTCGAAAAACCCTCGCAAAATATTAAGTGTTTTTCCTTCCATTGAGTGATTCTCACTCAAGATCCGAGACTGGCATTGGCTTGTTGGCCAAAGTCAAGGCCTTTGTCCGTCGAGGATGTGTTTGAATCACGACAGCTTTGTTCCATATTGGTGTCTTGTCCAAGTTGTGGTTTGTTGGCCAAAGTCAAGACCACTTCTTGTCCATCGACATTGATTACGAAGCTTTCCATGGTCAATGGGTCGCGCTTGACTGGGATCACTAAGTTTGTTGTGCCAAAGCCAAGGCTTAGTTGATTCAGAGGAAAAAGGTTAGGTAATACATTGGATGTATTGGCATATATAAGATATATGTTTTGGACTTGGATGTCCCCTACCGAATCTAGGAATTGGATTGGATCCAATCGATCTTAGAGATCTACCTAGTTAATTATATACAATTTGTTGGCCAAAGTCAAGATTGTGTGATATTTAACGGGATCATAGCCCGCTAGGAAACACGGTTTCCCGGAGTACTCGACAGAGGGTTAGAGGCTCGCCGAAAAATAGTGGGAGGCAAGAATTGAATTTGCAATATTTGTTTAATTACTTGCCATACGCGCTCATTCAATATCATTCGTCAAATAAATTAAATGTTAGTTGAACTAATATTTAAATCGTTGTTTTAATTAACAGTTGGACTGTATTCAAACTATTCATTTATAGTTGATTTTATAATTGGATTATAGTAATCAATATAATTGATTTTAATCTATTAATTATAGGTGATTAAATAGTTGGACTATTGTAATCATTATAATAAATAGTGCCTAAATCGTTGATTAAATAGTTTGACTATTAGAATCAAGATGTAATTGAAAGATTGACATTTAAAACATAATCCTGGGGAAAATGTATTTAGATGGTTTAATTTTCAAAATTGGGAATAAATTTCATGATGGTCCTGGAAAATAATAAGTTACTTTATTTGATAAAATAACATATTATGCCTAAGCCCGGAGTTAAGCAAATAGTAGATCATATCTTTGGAAGATCATGTAATGATAACTTAAGTGCTTAATCCATTTAGCTTGTCGCAGTAGACTCCTTAATTTCTGAATCAGAACTAAGGATTAGATCCTTAAAGTATGATAATGAAATTGAAGGATCTTCATAAATCTATGCTTAGATTTTAGAAGTACTAAAATTGCAATACTTAACTCTTGGAGAGTTAATGACTATTCTCAAGGAGACAAAGTCAAACTTTGCAATAAGGCAAGTAGCGTAAGACGCACCTCACTTCGATATTATAGAAACCCATGGCTTGGCCAAAGGCTTCTGGAATATGGAAAAAGGCAAAGGCAAAATCATTATAATCTTCTAGGAAGATAAAAGACATAGCCCAAAATGTCTGCCTTAATTGTGGCAAACGGGATCACGGAAGCGTGACTGCCGTTTGGACAAAGCAGACATGAAGGAATTGAAGACGAGCAAGGCTCTGACTTCAAATTTGTTTGTCAACATTATGTTCATTACTAGTATTAAAATTAGATTTTAAATACTTAGTGTGGAACATAAAATATATGTATTAATGTTCAGAATCTGTTTTGAACAGGATACTGACTTCAGTTGAGATTTAATCTGCGACTTGGAAACAGGATGAAAATCCCTGTTTCAACCGTAGATACCTAAATTTAGGAACTACCTTCGGGTGTGTACCTAAATTTGGAAACTGTTATATGTAACTAGTTTGACTAGATACATTATCTCTATATCAGTGTTTAACCCACTGCGGTGAACCTTTATATTCTAGAACACTAAAGTGTTTTATTTTATAAAGATGATATTGAGATAAACACATTAGATGTGAATAACAGCATTTATATTTTGAATATAAATAAATCTCTCGAATATAATACATGACAAACAAACAACTCAAACTGATTTGATCAGAAGAAACTAATTTGTGGCATTGTTGTCTACGACACAATCAAACAAGAATCGTATATCCTCACTTTTGAAGAGTGGGTACTCGGACTTATTTGATTCTATTCAAATAAAGTCTACGAATCTAGTTTATTGGGCAATGTGGCTATAACACTATTTACTTGGTAAAAGTGTAAATGCCACCGACCTGTTAGCCCTAGTTCATAGTGAAGCAAGTGGGCCCATGTCTAGCAAGGCTAGAGGTGGATATGAATATTTCGTGACCTTAACGGATGTTTCATCGCGTTATGGTTATGTGTTTCTTTTGAAGAACACAAATCAGAAACTTTTACAGTTTCGACACGAAATAGACAAACAGATCTGCTGAAGTATTAAACCGTCACGGTAAGACCGTAATGGAAAATACTAAGGCAATAAGTTTCTAATATACTTGAAAGAGTAAAGTATTCTTTCAATGAGGACTCCTCTCGGAACACGTCATTTTGACGGTGTGTCCGAACCGAGTAACCGAATTTTGTTGGACATGATAAGGTTAATCATGAGTCGCTCTGAGCTACCATTTCCTTCAACGGATAAGCATTAAACAGTGCAGAACTTATTTAGAATAAGGTTCCATAAAAATCTGTTTGACATATATTATATTAGATATGAACAGGAAAGAAACCGGGTTTCTCATTCCTGAAAATTTGGGAATGCTAGGCATACGTTTGGATGATACCAAACTAGGACCCAAATTGGATAAGTGCCAAATTGTAGGTTATCCTAGGGATACCAAAGTATAGTACTTATACAACTCACATGAGAACAATGTAATTGTTGCTCGCCATGCGGTTTTCCTAAGAGGAATACCGATATGCAGTGGTAAGTGAGAGGATAGTAAAACTCGATGAAAATCGGAGTAATACTGTCCATGGCACCCATTCCTTAATGGAACATAAATAGTTCATCAAGGATGAAACTATTCCAATAATCTTCGAATACACAAGAACTGCGTAAGTCGGAGAGAGTCAGAAGACAACCTGGGGTATGGGTTTCTGATCTCACCTCATAAAGATGTTAATCTTTTGAGGAACACCAACTGACTACGTATGAGGAAGTGATACAAGGTATCGATTCCCTATTATGGCAAAGTGCCATGACATCTGAAATGGATTCCATGTATATCAACTATGTTTGGATACTAGTTGATGTACTGCAAGGCATTGTGCCTATTGGTACTTTATAAGTCTTCAAGGAAGACATACATGGAATGCAACATACCAACGTATAAAGCTAGGCTTTTAGCGGAAAGGTATCGTTATCAACATTGTGTTGATTTCGATTCAACCTTTTAACTGTTGCCACGGTAAATCCATTTGGATAATGCTTGCTAAAGCTGCGTGTTTCATTTATGAAATATGACAGCTTAACGGGAAAATCGCTTTCCTGGAAAGGAAACCTTTTGGAGGATGTTTACAACATCCTATCGGTTTTGTCGTACCAAAACTAGCAAACAAGGTTTGCAGGTTATTCGATCCATGTTTGGATTGAAGCAATCATAGGTTCTTGGAATTTTGGTTTTGATGTAATCATAATAGTTTTGATTTTAATTCAAAACGAAATGATTCTCGTGTATATAAGAGGGTTAGTGAGAGCACACTGACAATAAATGTCCTATAAAATAATGATAATATGTCATTTCTTGGAAATGATATTCCCATAATAACTATCGGTGAAAGCTTGGCTTTCATGAAAAACTCTCCGAGAAACCGTACATTGAAAATGTATGCGACCTGGTGTCTCATACGCTTTGAGCATATGGATTTACAAACAGGCCAATCCAAGTGATAGTCACTGGATTGATGTTAAGAACATCCGTTAGTATCTTAGAGAACTAATAATACTGTCTTAGTCTATGGAGATGGAGAACTTGAAGTGACTGGGATCACTACTGCAAGTTTCCAAACCGATAAAACGACTATAAGTCGCAAGCGGTACTATACAGTTTGAATAACGGAACAGTGAGCTGGAAATCTTCCAAGCAAGATACTGTTACCGAATAAACAACAAATGCGGGTTATTGCTGCAGCTGAGGCAGTAATAGAAGCCTTTTGAGTCGATAACAAATCTAATTAGATTAGATATAATTCTGTTAGCAGCTGAGCTAGGCGTCAGCACATGCTAAAGAATTAATGGTCTCATCAACGATTCAGATAAATACTTCAACTATTCATCTGATTCGTTCGGATCATACATCGTGGCGATGTGATGATCGAATAAATCGCATTAGATGATAATCATGCAAATCCGCTGACGAAAGCATTTCTCAGCAGTTTGAGCCAACCGTACATAGTTCGGGTGTAAGACACTCGAGTGATTGGCTATAGGCCAAGTGGGAGATTGTTGGACAATTATGACCCATAGCGTCACTATTTGTACAGATCATGGTGTTGTTGTACAAATTAACTATGTGACAAAGGAGATTGCACTCTTATCATTTGTGATTAGATCACCTAGATATATAAATGATAGGAGGTCCCTATGATTAGTTCCTGGATTGAGAATGATATGAGACAGTATCAGTCCACGAAGGATAAATCATTAAATATCCCTAGTCAGAGCATTGTCGAGATTGAACATCGATAAATGCGTAAAAGACTAGTATTACACTTGTGCGCGTTGTGAGGGCATAACAACATAATTCTCATATATTTGGGTATAGGATACTCATGCAAGTGTAATAGGAAGTTGTGTTTTACCGATGGTATGGGAAACAGCTTCGCTCTGGATAGACCCCCTCGGAATTCCATTGGTAGTATGACTATGTGTCTATGGAAGTCCGAAATCAAGGTAGGTGTATTTGGTCTTAACCTGAGACTTGCACCGCTAATACTTGCGACAATCAATATACTTTGGTTGCGGTCGTCCAGGGCTTTAACGGGTTCTGAGTACGCCTATGCTGGGTATATTGAGAATCGTAGTGTGTTGGGTGTGTGTCAAGACGGAAGTGTCACTCCAGTCATATGGAGATGATGGTCACGTAGGATACAGTACTAGTACTCTTAAGTACTGCAGTCATCGGGATAAAATGACAAGGTCAGGTTTATCCGATTATAGAGACTAGTTACCAGACATCCGACATGTGCTTCGTACGGGGCAGACACAATTCCAGTCCCAGGCCTAGTACGTGATCATCTGATACTGGACAGAAATACGCAATACTACGTATACTACGCCTGATATAGATCCTTTATTCCTGTAAGGATATTTCTGGAGAATTGGGTAGGATGGCGCTTTGCTAGAAGCCAACATTGTCTTGTAAATCGGTATAAACGTAGTACGAGGTACTTACGTGTTCGGATAGTCCGACGACCGAATTTACTGCCAACATATCCGGGGATCTCATGGGTCGCTTCCCGAAGATTCACCGATGACGTATGACTCGCACTTTAATTAATTTGGGATTAATAAGATGAGAGAGAAAATTAATCTGGGATTAATTGCGGAGATATTTTATCTGGGATAAAATATCATTAAAGAGAGAGAACGATTAATTTGGAATTAATCGATAAATTAATATATTCGATATATTAAACGAAATTGGATTTCGACGCGGAATTAAAATTAGATTTTAATTCGGGCGAACGAATTAATTTAGAATTAATTCGTTAGCGACGTGAATAGTGATTTCGCTAGGCATAATCATTTAATTACGTCGCAACGGAAAATTTGTTAATTCGGAATTAGCGAACCCGAGCCCGGGATTATTTACGAGCGCATTCGCATTTCGAATTCGAGTGCGGCACGCAAGTCAAATTAAGCGTCAAATCGCTAGTCGCATCAAGCGTCAAATCACTTATCACTTTGAGTGATGTGACTTGACAACTTTTGATTGATGTGATTGAGTGATGTGTGTGGTTGGCATTTATGGCTTTAAATTGTTTGATTTTTTGAAAGCCAAAAGTGTGTATATGTTTTGAAAAATCAATTACACATTTTAATCTCTCTCTTTCTTCTCTTTGCTCACGTTTGGAGCAACCATTTCTCTCCTCATCTCACACCATTTTCTTCTTTTCTTTTACTGGTTTTGACCGTGATAAAGAAGGAAAAAGGGAAGCAAAATGCTTGGTTTTTGTGGCAAAAATAAAGAGAGCTAGCACTCCGAGAGACATGCGAATGTGATAGGGAAGTCCACTCATGAGCCGGGAACCATTCGACGAAGCTTGGAGTTTGACGAAGGACCACCATGGACGCCAAAGCAGTGAGCTTGGAGCAGTCCACTGCCGTGAGCTGCAGTGAGCAGATTTTGAGTTTTTGTTCGTTGCCGCGTCGCTCAACCGATCAATGTGAGTATTCCGCAACTTCATTGATTTGTATTCGCACATATTTCATGCTTGTTTATGATCTTGGGACCTTAATAGAAACCAACATAAAGTTCATGTTTTTTCTCTTAAAAGCAATTCCTGGAAAGAAATTCAGTACTTTCACTCGAGTATTGATATCAATAGATTACGTGTTCTGCCAAATGACGAGCTACGCTGGTTTGGAACACAAGCAAGAGGTTCGGATAAGAAGTATGTAATCGTGTCATTCGATCTGTCAGAAGAAAGATTCAAAGAGGTTGTGTCATTACCAGATCACATCGACCAGAAAAACCTTAGTTGTAAATTTGAGAATTTGGGAAGACCGCAGTGTCATATTTAATGAATGAAGTGACAGTTGTTTTGAGGTATGGGAAATGAAAGGATCAGGGACTAGATTTTTCAGAATCTCAAGTGACATATTTCATGAACATGAATATTATCCAACTCTAGTAGGCTTTACAAGGGATGGTAAAGTTTTGTTGGAGATTGATGGAAGAGAATTAGTTTTGTACAACACAAAGGAAGAGACATTCAGTTATTTTGAGATAGATGATATATGAAGAGAGTTTAGTGTCACCAATTGTTGATGAAGCAAGCAGGTTTAAGGAAATGACGACTCCAATAAAGTGATAATAAAGATATTATCAGTTTTGGCCTTTTATTTTTTTCTAATTTGTTGCGATTCACTGTATTGCATTATACTGCATTGTGATGTAACACGCGCTTATTACTAGCTGCATCTAAAATATGCTTCACAGTGATAATGGCCTCTTTAGAACTTTTTATCAGTAAATAAAACTGCATATTTTCTCTAATGGCTAATATTAAAAAATTTATGTCCAGTTGGATCAAGTGATAAGATTTTTTGAGTGATTGAAGAAGCTTAAGATTCAAAATTCCATTATATGATGTTTAAAAAAGTAAAAAAAAATAAAATGGTTTGCTAGATCCATAACGTATTCTACTATGTTGTAGCTGTTGGGGGTTTGTGGGACCCCTAGGGTCGGATTTGTGTCTCGTGCAGTGGAAGTGAGTCTAACCCTTAGATATACAGCATGGGTGTATTTTAAATTATTTTATAGAATATTATATTCCGTTACGAGTCCGTAGGAAAAACAGAGTCTAAAAACTCCGGAACGGAGAAAATGAAATTTCATCGTTCACGACGCGCATGCTTCGAAGTCGCAACGCCCAATCTTTGAGAGCTCGGCGTTGTGATGCCCAAGGGTTAGAGTCGTGACACCTGCAGCTCTGAGAATTGAGTGTCGCGACGTCAGAAATCAATGTCACGACGCTACCTTTGTAAAATGTTGGCATGAAGCATTTTTGCCTTTAATTTAATTCTAAACACTTCCAATTTCCTCCAAACACTTCAATAACCTAAAAGTCCAATTTTAACATCAAAACCAACATCAACACGTGTTATACAACAAACGTACATGTATTCTAAATACATATATGTATTTCTTTGAATCAAAACACAAACCAAATTAGAATCTTATAATGAAGTGACTCATGAATAATTATAGGTCACTCAAAGCTGGTCAAGTGATTCTAGAATGATAGTCATAACTCTAAGCTTTCATATAGAGTTCAAAACTCTAATTTTATGTTATATGTCAAACATGAATATATTTGACCCAATTACAAACATATTGTTTTTATGCTTCCAAAGCATCCATACACAATTAATGAGTCTAATTTCAACATCAAGTTATGTTATTATGTATCCAATACGTAATTCATCACTATATGTCTTACTAATGATAACTCACTAATAAAAATATAATCTTAGAGAAGATCAAACTTACCTAATAAGCTTGATTTCCAAGATCCAATCTTTTTCACATTGTTGAAATATTGTGGAGAAATTCCAAAGCTAGCAAGCTTGGTTCCAAGATCCAATCTTCTTCTCATTTTTGTTGTAGAGAATTCCCAAAGTTAGTAAGCTTGGTTGCAAGATCCAATCTTCTTCTCATTGTTGAAATATTGTAGAGAACTTTCAAAACTTCTCTAAACATTTTTTTACTTAAGCTAATATCTCTAATTCTTGTTTGTTTTAGATTTCTCAAGCTTAAAAACTTGCTCAAGCTTAATTAAAATCTTGCTCAAGCTTGCCTTTTATAGCAAAATTTATGCAATTGTTAATTAGTAAAAGTTATAATCAACTTTTAAGTGAGCTTAATCCAATTTTTTCAAATATGTATAATTAGGTGTGACTAATCACCTTTGTCTACCACTTTGATTTAATCCAATTAAATCAAGACAACGTTTAATCAATGGATTAGTTAAATGTCTATCACTTTGATTTAATCCAATTAAATCAAGCCAAATAAACCTATTATTATATATTTATAATTACCGAAATATCCTCTAATGGTAGAGATATTTATGAAATTATAACAAATCCCTTATGTGATTTTGGATTAATCCAATTAATCTAATTAGATCAAAATAAAAAATTAATATTATCCAATAATACTTAATTATTTTAATTGATAATTATAATATCAAATATTATTTATTAAATAAAATTATCGGTCACCCAAGTGCTAAACGATTACACTTCATATTGTATGACTCTCTAAGTCCAGACACGTTCGTCATATAAGTGACCGGTGTGTAATCACACGCGTATAACGCAAGCGCACATATCGTTCAAGTAGTATAAAAAGTATCGATCCCACGAGGACTTAAAACTTTTTATTAATTTATGAAGCTAAATGTTTACAAGTATCTAATGGATTGGTTGTTTGATTTGAAAGTGATTTTAAACTTAAAACAAGTAAATAAAATTGCTCGAAAATAGATTGAAGAAAATTCAAATTTATAAGACTATCCAGGGTTGTGAATCTTTCCAAAATCTTTTAAAAGATGAAGTAGTTATTTTTCGTTTGTGTAATATATTGATTTATTAACCTGGAACACGAAATTATGCAAAAGCCTCTTCAAATGGTCAGATACAAATACCCAGTGTAACTTAATTAATCATATTCATATGTCAACCAAGTTACCTTAATTCATTAAGATTAAGTTTCAATTATGGCTACCCCGCCCGACATGTATATTCATATCATATGAGGAAATCTATTAAAGGGTTATCTATCCTCAAGAAAGATCATTGGCTATTGAGTCTAAGGTTTAAACCTAAAATCATTTTTCCAAGTTCATTTTAAGTTTACCAAATCAATCTTATTAATGGCCAGTTAACAAAAAGCATTAAGCTTAAGACTCAATAAATAAACCTTTATATTACCCAAACTGTAAATTAACCCCTTATAAACCGGTGATATTGGAATTCATAATAACCCTAGATAATGAGCTTAGTTACGACACATATCTAAGGCTAAGAAAATCTTAAATAAAATAAAAGACATAAAGTAAATGCTGGAAAGTAAAATGTGGAAAAGTAAATACTGAAAAGTAAATGCTGAAAAGTAAATACTGAAAAGTAAATACTGAAAAGTAAATGCTGAAAAGTAAATGCTGGAAATTAAAAATGTAAAAGTACAATAAAAGAAAATGCTGGAGTAAAAGGATCCACTTTTATCACTACTATTTTAGATATCTCTCTTATTATAATATATAAACTTTGTATGATAATTACCAACCAGCCATATAGGCGGTATCCTGATTAAATCAAATTAATAATTAATTACCAACCGACCAATCAGGCGGTATCCAATTTAGTCAAGTTTAAAACTAATTTCAATAATTACCAACCGACCAATAAAGTAGTATACTAATTAAGTCAGGTTTTAAATAGTTTAAATATTATAATTAATGGAGATTAATCTAAATAATAGTAATAAAAACTTTACCTTTTACCCCAGCAAGGGGGAATTACCTCTTTATTACTGAAAAGTAAAAACTGAAAAAGTAAAGAAAGAAAAGTACTGTGCTTAAAAGTAAATTGCATAAAATAAAGACTGAAAAATAAAGAAAAGAAAGTGCAAATGCGAAAATTAATTACTGAAAGCTGTAAATAAATAAACAAGATACAATCTTCTTAGTATTTTTAAGGAATTACATAGAAGAAAACATGAATTCATATCTGAAAATTCGGCCTCAATTTATAGACTTTTTTTGATCGAGCGCGTCGCGACGCGCCACCATTGCGCGTCGCAACTCGCTGATGTGGCACGCGCTGATTGGATGCTTTGATCTCTTATCTGCTGACATGGTGATGAGGAATCTGTCGGCCCAATAGAATGCTGACACGTGGCAAATTTGGATGATTAACTCAATAATTATGCTGATGTGGCGATGACATGGCATTTGACTGAATTATTGTGCTGACGTCATTGATGACGTGGCGATGATGATTGTCGGCAGCATGTGATGATGACTCGTGTCTGACGCACGTTAGCATGATTTGCTGTGATGTTGACACGTGGCAGGCGCACGTTAGCAGACGGTGTATTTTAGCAAAACTTCTCTGATTGGTCCACGTGTCCTGGCGCATGTTAGCAGACTCTGGCACACGTTAGCGGTCGCGACACAGGCTTCGTGTCGCGATGCGCTAAATGACAGTTTTGCCCTTTTGGTCCGTTTTTGAATGTTTTGGCCTCGAATTATCTCTAGAGAGTCCCGAAACCTTATTTATCTACAAAATAACACAAAACACATCAAAATATTCACAAAACTCAAGAAAAATATACAAAATATTAGGTCAAATGAGTGAGAAATAGTGATACATTTACCACTCATCAATAAGCATAGCTTATATATATGCAATCCGGCCAGCTCAGAATTCACGAAGAACACGTATGACCTTTCTGAACTATACAAGTTGAGGTCATCACATATGTTTAACAATCCTTCCGTTGTAGGCTATCTAAGTTGTGCTTAGGAAACATAGATTACACTGTCAAGTTTTGCTTAAGAAACATAGATTACACTGTCAAAGTATTAAGAATCATGACTTACTCACATGGATACCTAAACCCCTTCTGGTACACATACGAACCAACAGATCTTATCACTTGATTAATTAGTGCATCTGTCTACACCCAACGACCATCTAGCGGTCAGACCATGAAAGGTCTCTGACATATATGGCATCAAAGTGTGGAGGATCACACACAAAATCAATGTTATCCTATAGTCAAATGATCACATATGCGACTCGACTCGAGAAGATTCCTATTGACGGTGGTGTGTACTTCCAACTATTAGGAATCACATGTGAGTCATCCAGTATTCACTCCAACGAATACCCACATATCTATACAAGCTTCCTCTGCTTATGATACACCGGGTTAAACCATTGGAACTCCAATTTCAATATACGACATGTGCCAGTCTTCTCGGTTATAAGAATTCGACCGTATTCCAAAATCAATGACTATGAATATTTACTTTAAGAATAATTTATAATAGTAATACTATCACAATTTCGGACCACCCTGCAGTGTCCAGTATTACTACATGACTATTCTAAGGTCGATATCATTCTTAGCATATTTATACATTAATCTAATATGCATAATGAAATTACCATTAACAAGGTTTGAAATGAAAATATAGTTATTTTATTAATAAATACTAAAATATAATATACAATACATTATTCGAATTGAAGCTCCAAGCACCAACTCCAATAGTAGCTTCACTTGTATGTTTCCGATCAACATATTTGTTCCTGAAAGTGGGTGAATTTGAAACTATAATTGCATGAATAATTGTTGCCACGGTAATAGTGTAGGGGCATCTTTAAAATTCATTTGGGTTTCAATATATAAATCTGCATGTAGCATACTGTCTCTAATGGCCGATATTTAAAAACTTTTTGGTTCCGCGCAGTTCAGGTGTAGATGCATTCACTAATTCAATCAAATCTATATACAGATTGCTAGTCAGCTTAACGTTATAATATCCCAGAAAACAAATACATATTAATGTACACAGAAATAGCAAAATGACGGACAAAATCAAGCCAAAAAGCCAGGGTCAGACTTCATTAAGGCATTGTTGTTGATATACTATCGAGGCTACTAGTCAAATCTCTGATACAATTCAAGGGTGTATGCAAGCCATGGTTTTCCTTAATCTGTCATCCTCAATTTGCCAAAATCCAACTCAAATGAGCAAAAGATGACCCCCGAAGTTAACCTGGGGAGAGTCTTTCTCACGACTAGGCCTCTTCAGTCCATCGACTATGAACCCGTTTGTGGTGGCTATGACAGTAATATGTCAGTACAGCTTGGTTATCCAATGGGGAAAATTCCTGAATATAATGTTAAAATTGTAGGATCATGTAATGGCTTGATGTGTGTAATTTTACCACACAGTATTGCTGGACCCTTACCAATATTGTTAAATACAAATCTTTAACACATCTTATGTTTAACTACACCGGTATCAGTGGCTCCAAGTTTATTGTCATTTGTCAATGCTTTATTTCAGATATTAAGTTAACACTCGACCTAAAAGCTTAAGCAAGTAGTTCAGGATCCAGATAATAGTACTAAGCTCTAATAAGTCTCCACACAAGCAAGAGTGAAATGTAACTACAAATAAACTTTGGTGATAACCTATACACATTGTCAAGTGTGAGCTCATAAGATGCAAGCTACCAGGTATTCGACTGGTTTAATCCATTCATCTTTCCATGGTCATTCAACTGGTAGCTGCATAATTGCACTTGCGCGATTAGTTTGTACCTAGGAAAGTTAACAATTATGATTCGAAATCCATGGATTCCATAGTAAATCAACAAAACGGACTTAACATGCAACATGCAACATGAACATGAACATAATTTTGCAAGGGACTTAAAAGTTTGCCACCTCCTCTTGTTGCAAGAATCTTGAGAAGTTATCTTCTAATCAAATCCTTTCCTACATCAAGAACCTGCAAATGTTAACTATTGTTAGCAAAAGACAAAAGCTCATCCACATAAATTCTTTAACTTTCCTCAAACTCTCATTCTCTACTCTGAGATGCATGGCTGCATAGCATATTTGTCAATAAGTTGGCAAGTCTGCTCTCTATAACCCAACATTTTCTTTAAGATGGCAACCTGAACTACAATATCACTTACTCGCATTTAGTTATATATGGATTACCAAATCTTCCACAAAAGTACTGCCATTGTAGACAGTGGCATAACCAGAAAATTAAGTCAGTGGGGGCAAAATTATGGAAAATAAATATAAATAAAAAATATATAAAATAATTATATTGATATTGATATTGATATGCGAATATTTTATACATAACAACCATACACGACGTGGTTTAGTAAAAGAATCACTATAAATATACCAATAAATTAGAAGTTCAATAACTCAACTTAAGTATAAACATGGTTATTTTTATTTTTATTTAAATGGAATGGAATCGCTATTCTTTTGCAAATGAAAAAACTCATAAATGATTGGATTTAAAATGAAAAGTAATCAATTATCTATACACATACAAATTAAATATAATGATCTAAAAAAAATCATGGTTATTATTTATTTTATACCAATAATTCGACAGTTTATGGGTTTATCAGGCTTGGTTCCTAACTCATCTAAGAGTCATCTCTTCTCATCCGGTATCTCTCATACTCTTAAGGATCAACTGCTTCTTATTTTGGGTTTCCGTGAGGGTGTCCTTCCAGTGCGGTATTTGGGAGTTCCCTTGATTTCTACGAAGCTTCAGGCTTCAGACTGTGCTTCTCTGGTTGAGCGTATTGTTGGGCGTGCTAAGAGTTGAAGTAATAGGTTGCTTTCGTTTCAATGAGGCTTCAGCTTATGAAGTCAGTTCTGTTCTCCATTCAAGTTTGTTGGTCCTCCTTATTCATTCTTCCTAAGTCTGTTGTAAGGAAGGTGGAGATGACTCTCAGATCCTTCATTTGGAATGATAGTGAGCTTTTTTCCTCAGAGGCGAAAGTGGCTTGGTGTAGAGTTTGTTTACCTCTGGAAGATGGGGGGTTTGAGGATTAAGAGTCTGGGTACTTGGAATAGAGGAGCAATTGTTAATCATTTATGGTTTCTGTGTTATGGTCAGGTCTCCTCTTGGTCGCATTAGGTTTAGTCTTACCTGCTTCGGAGGCGTAGCTTTTGAGAGGTTTCGTGTCCTGGAGATTGTTCCTGGAGCTGGAGGAAGATTTGGAGCTTCGGTCTTGGGCTTGTCGGAGGATGAGGTTTAGGATTGTGAATGGTGAGAAGACATTGCTGTGGTTTGATAACTGGCATCCGCTGGGCCCGATTGTGGATACGTTGGGTGAGAGAGTTATTTAGGACTCTGGCTTGGATATGATGGCTAGAGTTGCTACTATTATCTCAGACCCTTCTTGGCGTTGGCCTCCGGCTTGGTCTGCTCGGTCTTGGCCTGCTGCCCTTATTGAGTTGGCCCGGTCCCTTCAGTCGGACCTTTTTGGTTTGAGGAAGGATGAGTTGGTTTGGGAGGATGACAGTAGAAGAAGGTTTTATGTGTATAGTGTTTGGGATGTTATGAGGACGATGGGCACTTTGATGTGTTGGTATCAGATTGTTTGGTTTCGTAAAGCTATTCCGCGCCATTCCTTTCTGCTTTGGTTGACTATTCAGTGTGGCCTTTGTGCCCATGATAGACTGATGAGTTTCGGTATCTCTGCTTGCTCGCGATGCATCCTCTGTGGTTGTTCAGGTGAGGATATTGACCACCTTTTCTTCCAATGCTCTTTCTCTTTGCGGGTATTGACGTCTGTTGATGAGTGGTAAATATATCACTATTTCCCACTCCTTTGACTAATATTTTGTATAGTTTCTTGGGTTTTATGAATTTTTTTATGTGTTTTATGTTATTTTGTAGATAAATAAAATAACAGGACTCTTTGGAGGCAATTCAGGGCCAAAACAGCGAAAAATCAGACAAAAATGGCAAAAATGTAAATTTCATGCTAAAATTCACCGTGCTAAAATGCGCCGTCTGCTAACGTGCGCCGGAGACTGCTAACATACACCGGACAATTGTCACAATCAGATAAGTTTTGCTAAAATGCGCACTTGCTAACGTGCGCTTGCCATGTGTCAACATCACAACAAATTCTGCTAACGTGCGCTGGACACATGTCATCATCATATGCTTCCGATAATACACGTGCCATGTGTCATCATTCCAATGGACCGTATCAACTATGTGCCACGTGTCAGCCACATGTCATCCACGGTCTGACACGTGTCAGCCACATCAGCTGCATGCCGAGTCAACTTGCCACGTCACCATCCGCGAATCACCTTTCGCCACGTGTCAACATGTCCTTGGACCAAATAAACCGCATGCCATGTGTCAGTATTCTATTGGGCCGATAGATTCTACGTGCCATGTCATCAGATAGCTGTGCAAACCGTGTCTGCGCGTTACCACATTAGGCGTCGCGACGCGCAGATGAAAAATTTGTCTATAAATTAGATTCGATTTCATTTCATTTTCCTTATGCTTTCCTTAGGTTTCTAATAAGAATTTGAGGATTGCATCTTGTGTGTATTTATTTTCAGCATTTTAATTATGTATTTTTATTTTCAGTAATAGTAATAGTTTATTTTCTTTACTTTACTTTTATGTTTTGTAATTAAATTTCTGCTGGGGGAAGGGTGAAATATTTAATATGATAAACTAGGTCAATCTCACTTAATTATAATATATAAATTATAATATAACCGGACTAATTAATGGCAGACTATGTTACCGCCTATATGGCTGATCTTTATGTGACAGATGATTACCGCCTATATAGCTGGTGTAATTGGACTAAATGAATTACCGTCTATATGGCAGGTTTTATATGTTTGACATAATTAATTCCTGATAAAGCAGAACAGAAAATAATTTATATATTATAATAAGTGAGATTCCTAGGTTTGAAATATTAAATGTGGATCCCCTAACCCCATCATTTTCTTTTTATTCTAGGGAAGTGATGAAACACAATATTCACATGCTTAATAATTGATTTAATTATATTATGGGTAATTATTTAGCTTGTTTATTGAATCTTAAGATTAATGCTTCTTGTTGCCTGATCACCAATAAGATTGATGTGGTAAACTTAAAATGAACTTGGAAAATGGATTTTAGGTTTCAACCTTAGATTCAATAGCCCACGATCTTCCTTGAGGATAGATAACCCTTTAATAGATTTCCTTATATGATAGACATATACCTGTCGGGCGGGGGTAGCCACAATTGGAACTTACACTTAATGAATTCATGTAACTTGGTTAAATATGAATATAATTAATTGGGTTATTTGGGTATTTGTATCTAACCATCGGAAGAGGCTTTTGCATAATTTATTACACATATATAAAAGAATCAATTCATCATTAGATTAATTTTGTGTGGAATCACAACCCTAGATATTTGTGGCTTTTGTTAATTTTCCTTAGTATTTTCTTTTGTGTATTTATTTATTTATTTATTCAGTAAATCCACATTCAACCAACCAATCAAACAATCATTCCATTCTCCTTTTAATTAGATACATGTAAATAAATAAAATCAATAATTAATAACAACAATAGAAATTAAGTCATCGTGGGATTGATATTTTTATACTACTTGAGCGATACGTGTGCTTACGTTATACGTGTGTGATCACAACGATCAAGTTTTTGGCGCCGTTGCCGGAGACTTATTTTTTTTGAGTTATTAATTTTGAAGCTATCTAATTTACATGTATCTAATTTCTTTATTTTTATCTGTATTTTTATTTCTTTTTTTTTAATTTCAGGTGGTTGAAAAATAGATCTTACTTGGGTGATAAAAGAATTACGAGTTTTACGAGGTGAAGATACATCCCAAATTAGGGAGCAACAATCCGATTTTCTGAGGCATGTTGTCCAACCCAATAGCTAGACCTGGATGTCAGAACCATTCAACACAACATATGCTCAACCATATCAGAGCGCAATAAGGAGATATGAGATATGTGATGGTAACCACCCGAGCATTAATCATTACTACGATTCCGGGTGGCAGAATTATCATAATCCTTCAAGGTACGAAGAACCAGCATATTTCACTGAACCACATTTTCCATCTTATCCACCATCCATTTACGATCTTCATCAAGAACCATAACCATAAGAGGAAGATCAGTTGATTGACATGCTAAAAGATTGGCTCGAGGAACAGGAAGCTCAATTTGATGCACAATTTCAGAGTCAAGCAGTATCCATACAGAGGATGACAGATCAAATTAGACAATTAACAGACAACCTGAATTACATATCTCAATGAGCAAATTCAAATAATATTGAGGAAGCCTTCGAGTATCCAGAGTTTCATCATGACACCTTAATAGATGACGAGGCTAAGCAGTATCAAGAATCAGAGGTATCAGTTCAAGAGCCCGAACCAATAAAGTCTCAATTTGATTTTTATTATTCTTCTTACTCTGACGAAGATCAAGAAGCAGAGCTGTTTGTACCAACTGTACCAGCAAGAGAGGATGAAACTTTCCATCCTCAAAATGAAGATCTTGGAGCATGCATTGCACAAATGTTTGAAGAAGAGCTACCCGAACCATTCATATCAACCACAGAGGATGAAGACCTAAAATCAAATACATCTTTCCATCCTCAAGTTGACATTTATGGAGCATGCATTTCACAGATGACAGATGAAGAGCAAAACGCGGAAATTTTAAAATACATTTGTGAAGAAAAAGTTGAGCAAGATGATGGAAAGCAAATGGAGAAGCAAATATCAGACCATATTGACGATTTCATGCATTCAGGAGAAACATCACTGTTTTGGGGAATACAGATCAAAGACATCACCCAGAAACTTGACAGAATGGAACTTCCATTCAAAGTCAAGCACCATTCGAGACCTCCTGATTTTCTTTCTTTCTTTTCAGGAACAACTGGAGCAACAAAGTTTAAAAAGGTGGCACAAGCACTGAATGAGACAAAATTATTTTTCCCACTTTACCGTTAGAAAAGACCATTCAAAAGCAACGCTCATGGGATTGTTGATGAGTGGTAAAAGTATCATTATTTCCCACTTATTTGACCTAATATTTTGTATAGTTTCTTGAGTTTTGTGAATATTTTGATGTGTTTTGTGTTATTTTGTAGATAAATAAAGTTTCAGGACTCTTTAGAATCAAATCAGGGCAAAAACAGTCAAAAACAAACAAAAAGGGCAAAACTATCATTTGGGCGTCGCAACGTGCATCTTCCATCGTGACCGCTAACGTGCGCCAGAGTCTGCTAACGTGCGCCGGACACGTGGACCAATCAGAGAAGTTTTTCTAAAATGCGTCGATTGTTAACGTGCGTCGAATCTGCTAACGTGCGTCTGTCACACGTCAATATTACAGCAAATCATGCTAACGTACGCCAGACACGTGTCACCATCACATGCTGCCGACAATCATCATCGCTACGTCAGCGCCACGTCAGCATAATTATTGAGATAATCATTCAGCCTGCCACGTGTCACCATCTCCGCAACCCGCATGCCACGCGTCCTTCATCAACGGCGCGTCGCGACGCGCTAAACAATTTTTTTCTATAAATAGAGGCCGGAATTTCAGAATTGAATTCATACCTTCTTCTATGTAATTCCTTAAGAATACTAAGAAGATTGTATCTTGTTTGTTTATTTACAGCTTTCAGTAATTAATTTTTGTATTTGCACCTTCTTTTCTTTACTTTTCAGTCTTTACTTTCTGCAATTTACTTTTACGCAAAAATACTTTCATTTCTTTACTTTTCAGTATTTACTTTTCAGCAATGAGGAGGTAACTCCCCCTTACTGGGGTAAAAGGTAAAGCTTTTATTACTAAAATTTAGATTAATCTCCCTTAATTATAATATAATAACTATTTAAAACCTGAATTAATGAGGATACCGCTTTATTGGTCGGTTGGTAATTATTGAAATTGGTTTTAAACTTGTCTAAACTGGATACCGCTTTAATGGTCGGTTGGTAATTAATTATTAATTTGATTTAATCAGGTTACCACCTATATGGCTGGTTGGTAAAATCACGCAAAGTTAATATATTATATTGAGGGAGATATCTAAAATAGTAGTGATAAAAGTGGATCTTTTAACCTTAGCATTTTCTTTTATTGTAATTTTACATTTTTAATTTCCAGCATTTACTTTTCAGCATTTAATTTTCCGCCTTACTTTTCCGCATTTACTTTTAGCATTTACTTTATGTCTTTTATTTTATTTAAGTTTTTATTAGCCGTAAATATGTGTCGTAGCTAAACCCGTTATCTGGGGCTGTGATGAATTCCAATATCGCCAGTTTATAAGGGGTATGTTATAGTTTGGGTAATATAAACTTATTAAGTCTTACGCTTAATGCTTCTTGTTAACTGGCCATTAATAAGATTGATCGGGTAAACTTAAAATAAACTTGACAAATGAATTTTAGGTTTCAGCCTTAGACTTAATCGCCCACGATCTTCCTTGAGGATAGATAACCATTTAATAGATTTCCTTACATGATAGACATATACCTGTCGGGGGGGGGGTAGCCATAATTGGAACTTAATCTTAATGAATTTAGGTAACTTGGTTGACATAGACATATGATTAATTGGGTTACACTGGGTATTTACATCTGACCATCGGCAGAGGTTTTTACAGAATTTCGTGTTCCAGGTTAGTAAACCAATATATTACACAAACATGAAATAACCACTTCATCTTTAAAAAGATATTGGAAAAATTCACAACCCTGGATAGTTTCTTAATATTGAATTTTCATCAATCTACTTTCGCGCAATTTTATTTAATTGTTTTAAGTTTAAAGTCACCATCCAATCAAACAACCAATCCATTAGATACTTATAATAATTTGGCTTCATAAATTAATAGCTTAGGTATTAAATCCTCGTGGGATCAATACTTTTTATACTACTTGAACGATACGTGCGCTTGCGTTATACGCGTGTGATTGCACCTGTCAAATTTTTGGCGCCGTTGCCAGGGACTTATTTATCTTCACTATTAATTTTGGAGTTAGATACCTTTACATGTATCTAATTTTTTACTTATTATTTCCGTTTTCTTGTGTTTCAGGTTCTCAGACACTACATGAGACAAACCAGAAGCTTTGAAATCCGAACGCTTGACCCAGAGATTGAAAGAACCATCAGATAATTGAGAAGAGAATGTCGAGAAGGCCAAGAAGCACTGATCAACATGGAACCCGAACCTTTGGAAGTTGCACCACCAATTCCCATTCGAGACCGAACCATTCCGGTGGTTGACAACTTCATCTCTTGTATTATACTTCCTCTCTTACCTGCAAATGCGTGTTGACATCAAAACATGCATTCAGATGATACAGCAGTCAGTTCAATTTGGGGGGAATGCAACTGAAGATCCTAATGCCCAAATCAGTATCATCCTGGAAGTTTGCGGTACTTTCAACTACAACCGAGCAGCTGAAGAAGCAATGAGACAGCGTGTTTTTCCATATTCCTTGAAAGACAGAGCTAAGGCTTAGCTACATTCATTACCAGCAGGTTCCATCACAACTTGGAAAACTCTAGCCACCAATTCCTTGCAAAGTATTTTCCACCAGCCAGAACTGTAAAGCTGAGGAATGACATCACATCATTTTTGCAACATGACTCAGAATCCCTCTGCGAAGCTTGGGAAATGTACAAGGATTTACTCCGGAAATGTCCTCACCATGAGATTGTAAAATAGCTACAAGTCCAAACCTTTTTATAATGGACTTTCTGGAATAATGATAACCACAATTGATGCTGCTGCTGGAGGAGCTTTAATGGCAAAAGGAGAAGATCAGCCATAAGACTTAATTGAAGAAATGGCCAACAATAATTCATTGTGGCCAACAGAAAGGAGCATGATCCAAAGAATTGCTGGAATTTATAAAGTTGGAGCTAACACATCATTGAATGCCAAGCTGGATCATATATGCAAATTCATGGAAACACTTAGCACGCAAGGCAATATTGGATCCACAAGTTCACCATATGGATGAGTATCAGAGACAAACCAACATGAAGAGACGGTAAATTATGTCAATAATTTCAACAGACAGGGGAACAATCCATATTCCAACACCTACAACCCAGGGTGGAGGAATCATCCCAATTTCACATGGAGCAACAATTAAGGGCAAAAGAACTATCCACCACCTGGATTCCAACAACAAAACAAAGGCCATGAGCATGAAAAAAACCAGGAATAGCAGAAGTGCTAGCTCAGTTAAAAAAAAATTGATGTTATGTTTCAGACCCAATCTGCTTCCATTAAAGCACTGGAAAATCAAATTGGACAACTGGTCAATGTTCAGAGTTACAGACTGCCAGGTAACCTTCCTAGCAACACAGAACCAAATCTAAGGAACCGAGGGAATGAGCAATGTCAAGCCATTACCTTGAAAAGTGGTACTGAAATCAACAAAGATGTTGGAATCAAGACATCCATTGAAGAAGTTCCAAAAGATGCAGTTCCACAGATGGAGGAAAAAGAAGCAAAGGAAAAAAATCAAGAAAGAATCAATCTACCTCCACATTTTCCACAACGACTCCAGAAAAGTAAATTGGATAAGCAGTTTGCTCGATTCCTGGAGGTCTTCAAAAAGCTGCATATCAACATCCCATTTGCAGAAGCATTGGAAGAAATGCCCAGCTATATTAAATTCATGAAAGATATTCTTTCACAAAAACAGAGATTGGGAGATTACGAGACAATAGCATTGACAGAAGAATGCAGCGCCATCATTCAGAGGAAACTTCCCCTAAAGTTGAAAGATCCTGGCAGTTTCACTGTTCCATGCACCATTGGAGAATATTATATCGGTAAGGCTTTATGTGATTTAGGTGCTAGTGTTAATTTGATGCCTTTTTCGATTTACAGGATACTGCAAATTGGAGAAGCAATGCCCACCTCAGTCTCTCTGCAACTTGCTAATAGAACACTCACATTTCTGAGAGGTGTAGTTGAAGATGTGCTGGTCAAAGTCGACAAACTCATTCTCCCAGCAGATTTCATTATCCTTGACATGAAAGAAGACAAAGATGTACCTATCATCATAGGGAGACCATTCTTGGCTACAAGTCGGACTGTTATTGATGTACAAAAAGGAGAACTAACCATGAAAGTGCAGGACCAAGAAGTTACCTTCAATGTTTTTAAAGCCATGAAATTCTCGCGCGATGAAAAAGATGAGGAATGTTTCAGAATTATGTTGTTGATAGTATCATCCAGGATACTAATACAATTCCCCGGATAAAGTTGAAGCTTGCATCACCAACATGACTGACAGCGAGCTAGATGCTGAAATTCTGGAATGTATCAACTATCTTGAGAAGCCATTCGCTTCAAATCGACACCACATGTGGAAAGCCTGGTGTAGGACACAGAAATCGGCGACGCTGTTCTAGGCTCGTGGCCTAGTTGGGAGTACGAAATAGCTCACGGGGAACTAAACCGGAGAAATAACATGGAGTCGCCACCCGGTGTGAACCGGGATAAAGATTTAAGGCCGCACTCACCCCTCGCAAGGGAAGACCTCAAACATGTTGGGTTCGGAATGGTCCCTTACTAATGCCACTTGTGATGATGTGATTTGTGCAATATCTTAACCGAATCTATGCAACATGCTCAAGAACAACCTATATCTAGTTCATGTTCATAAAGATAAATCCTATGTCTAAGTTTGCATACTTGGAAAGTAAGTCCTCATAACACATAACAACACACGGCAATCTCATGAACATATTTCAATTATATAATGCGAAAAGCAAACAACAACATAAACCTAATGCAAATTCCAAACGCAAAACAAATAACTACTCATGCTTAAAAATAAATAACTAAATCATGCTTAAAAAAAATAAATAACATACTAGACTAAATCATGCTAAAAAAAATAAATAACATACTAGACTAAATCATGCTCGCATACATGTTTGGATGAAACGAAATACGTGTGTCTCTTAAGTAGTACATGGCATTGTATCCCGAGTGCAAACCGCACTACCGTCCATTCGGATTCGGCTACAGAATTTACGTCCGGGTTTCCATCCGATATACCACAAAAGAGAACACGCATTCCGTTCACCCGGAATTCACATCATGCATCAACAAACGACTCTCATGTGATAATATATTAAAATAAATAAAAATAAAGAAGGTGCCCTCAGGTCTAACCTCTTTTGTTGTCTCTCGAAAGCGCGTTACACGGCCGTCGGAAGGGTTGATATTCCGCAACTTTCCTGGTTCACTAATCCAACGTTTTTCCTCACTGTTTCGCTGTTTGGGCTGTTGTTTTCACTCTGTTTCGCTGCTGTTTGTGTTGTATTTTCTGGTCACTGTTTTAAGGTAATTTAGGCCACTGTTTTTTACAGTTTTGGAGGGGTTTGGGGCTGCGGTTTTTGTCACTGTTCTGGGCAGTTTTTTTATGCAGTTTTCAGTGCAGTTTTGGGGATTTTAGGTGCGACAATCTGGACAGTTTTGGGCAGTGTTATATGCGGCAATCTGGACAGTTTTGGGGTTGTGTTGCGGAAAAATTAGGCAGTGCAGTGAGGGTTTTATGCGGCAGTTTGTGAGGTAGTTTGGGGGGTGTTTTCGATATGCAATGAGGGCTGGTCAGTGGGTGGTTTGTGCGGCTGTGAAAGGCAGTGAGTGGAGTGATGGTTTGCGTTGATTGTGGGTGCAACGTGAGGGAGGCAGCAATGTGTGAGTGATGGCTAGATGAATAAGGGTAGGTGCTTTTGTGTACGTGGATTTTGAGAAGGCAAGGGCTTAGGGACGTGAGCTGCAGTGTATGTTTGAGGGTGTGTGGGGCTGTTTGAAGTGAAGGTTATGGACGTGAGCTGCAGTGTATGTTTGAGGGCGTGTGAGGCTGTTTAAAGTGAAAGTTATGGACGTGAGTTGGAGGCTATTTGTGAGGGGCTTGAGGACGTGTTGTTGAGGCAGGATGGGTGTTTATTTTGGCGTGACTTTGGCTGCTTGTGGGTAGTATTTGTGGCGTGAAGGAGGCAATAATGTGAACTGGTCACGTTGAAGGGCTGAGCTGGTCACGTGTGCATGGGCTGTTGAAGATGGAGACAAGGGACGTGACAGTGAGGTAGCAATGGGGCTGTTGTGGGCGTGAAGAATGGGGTTGAGTGGTTTGATGAGAGCTGTGCGATTTTTTATCTTCGTTTGGTGAGGGTGCTGAGGGAGGTCAGTGAGTGAGGCGTGAGTTGAGGGGCAGTGAACGAAATGGGCAGTCAATTTGGTCGGTGTTTGTGTCTAGGCTTTAATGTGTTGGTGAATGGTTATTTTTATAGGCAAATGGATGAGGGCTTTCCTTGTTTGAGAAGGAGAATGATTTGTGCATTAATGGAAGATATTTTTTTAATTAGTATGTGATAAGGAAAATATTTTAATTAGGGAAGTGATTTGATTTCATTTATTTTTTTTTTAGTTAGGGATATGATTTGGTTTAATTAGGCAAGGGATCTATGGGATTTCTTTGATTTAGGAATGGGATTTGGCTTGATTTTAGCATGTGTTTAATGTGTGTTTTGTTATTTAGGAAGGCTAGTGGGCGTGTGGTTAGGGTGATTTGGACGGGAGTTGTTTTGTCTTGGTGGGCTTGGGTGTTTGGTTTGGTGTATGTGTGGGCTTGGTGTGTGTCTTGCGGGGGTTTGGGCTAAGGATGTGTTTTAAAACGGAGGTCCAACAAGCGAACCCGTATCTACTCCAGTGAATTAAATCCAACATTGCGTCAATTCTTGACTCTTCCCTTTCGACGTCCGTTTCCCGCGGCTTCCACAATCTAAAGAGGTAATGTCTCCATATGAGACTCATCATCGGGACTTATATGTAAAAATGCAGTACCTACACCTGGAACTACTAAAGAAAGAGCGAATCAAGCCTTCGATTGAAGAACCACCGCAGCTGGAGCTAAAGCTACTTCCGAGCCATCTCAGGTATGCATTCTTAGGAAACACTTATGAATTACCTGTGATTATTTCTTCTTCGCTAAAATTGGAGCAGGAAGAAAAGTTGCTGAGAGTGTTACGAGAACACAAGAAAGCTATTGGCTGGACTATAGCAGACATTCGAGGCATTAGTCCATCATTTTACATGCACAAGATTCTGATGAACGATGAGTACAAACCCACAGTGGAGCATCAACGAAGACTAAATCTAATCATGAAGGAGGTCGTGAAGAAATAAATTATCAAATGGTTTGATGCTGGCATCATCTACCCCATCTCTAACAGTACCTGGGTGAGTCCTATGCAGTGTGTGCCAAAGAAAGGAGGAATTATTGTAGTCACAAATGAGAAGAACGAGTTAATTCCAACAAGAACGGTGACTGGATGGAGAGTATACATGGACTATCAGAAGCTGAACAAAGCAAAAAGGAAATATCATTTTCCGCCACCATTCATTGACCAGATGCTAGACAGATTGGCGGGACATGAATTCTATTGCTTTCTAGACGGATACTCGGGGTATAATCATATTACCATCGCCCCAGAAGATCAGGAAAAAACCACTTTTACATGTCCGTATGATACTTTTGCTTTCCGCATGATGCCATTTGGACTATGTAATGCTCCTTCCACATTCTAATGTTGCATGATGGCCATCTTGTCAGACATGCTGGAACAAAGTATGGAGGTTTTCATGGATGATTTCTCTGTGTTTGGAGACTCGTTCGATCACTGCTTGCAAAATTTGGAAAATGTGTTACAAAGATGCGAAGATACCAACCTAGTACTCAGTTGGGAGAAATGCCACTTCATGGTGCAGGAAGGCATTGTGCTGGGACATCGGATCTCACAAAAAGGTATCGAGGTAGACAAAGCAAAGATTGAAACAATTGAAAAACTACCTCCACCAACAACTGTAAAAGGAATTCGGAGCTTTCTCGGTCATGCTGGCTTTTACATGAGATTTATCAAAGACTTCTCAAAGATTGCTAAACCTCTGTGCAATCTTCTGGAGAAATATGTGTTTTTCAACTTCACCAAAGAATGCCACGAAGCTTTTGAGATCCAAAAACAGAAGCTGGTTTCTGCTCCCATCATAGTAGCACCAGATTGGACCTTCCATTTGAGGTGATGTGCGATGCTAGTGATTTTGCTGTAGGTGCAGTTTTGGGACAACGTAAATAAAAAATTTTCCACACCATTTACTACTCTAAAAAAAATCTGAATGAAGCTCAACTCAACTATACAACCACTGAAAATGAGTTGCTTGCAGTTGTGTTTGCTTTTGATAAATTCCGATCTTATCTGCTGGGTCCCAAAGTGGTGGTTTACACAGATCATTCAGCAATCAAATATCTGATCGCGAAGAAAAATTCCAAACCCAGATTGATCTGTTGGATACTTCTATGTAAGAATTTGACATGGAGATCCGAGACATGAAAATGATAGAGAACCAAGTGGCAGATCACTTATCGAGGCTCGAGAATGGAGAAACAATTGGCAAAGAACTGACAATCAAAAAAACTTTTCCAGATGAACAGTTATTTGCCATGAAACAACATGATGTCCCTTGGTATGCTGACTATATCAACTACATAGTATCGAGAAAATGGCCGTTAGAATGGACACCTCAGCAACAGAAGAAATTCTTCAAAGAAGTCAAGCACTATGTCTGGGATGAGCCGTACCTGTTCAAACATTGTGCTGATCAATTACTGAGATGTTGTGTTCCACAGGAGGAGGTCAATAATGTTCTGCAGCATTGTCATTCATCATCATACAGCGGACACTTCATCGGGAATAAAACTGCAGCCAAAGTCCTTCAATCAGGTTTGTTCTGGCCCACTCTTTTTAAAGATGCTTATCTATTCGCTTTTCAATGTGAAAGGTGTCAGAGAACGGGAAATATTTCAAGGAGAAATGAAAGACCTCTGCAAAACATTCTGGATGTAGAGATATTTGATGTATGTGGGATTGATTTTATGGGACCCTTTATTCCATCATTCAGAAACATGTACATACTAGTTGCAGTAGACTATGTCTCCAAATGGGTTGAAGCAATTGCACTGCCATCAAATGATTCAAAAGTGGGGATTAAATTCCTTAAAAAGAATATTTTCACTCGCTTCGGAACACCTCGGGCGATTATCAGTGATGGTGGCAAACATTTCTGTAACAGATACTTCGATGCACTTCTATCCAAATACGGAGTTACTCATAAAGTTACCACTGCCTACCATCCACAGTCAAATGGACAGGTTGAAGTTTCAAACAGGGAGATCAAAATAATCTTGGAGAGAACCGTTGGATCAACAAGGAGGGACTGGTCTACGAAACTAGATGACGCATTATGGGCCTACCAGACAGCTTACAAGACACCCATTGGTATGTCTCCATATCGAATGGTGTTTGGGAAAGCGTGTTATCTTCCAGTTGAGCTTGAACACAAGGCATAATGGGCACTGAAAAAGTTAAGTCTTGATCTACAAGCAACAGGAGAAAATCGGCTCTACCAATTCAACGAATTGGAGGAATTTCGCCTACATGCTTATGAGAATGCCAGATTATACAAAGAAAAGACCAAGAAATGGCATGATCAAAAAATAGTGCGCAGACAATGGAACCAAGGCAGTAGGTGTTGTTATACAATTCAAGGTTGAAACTTTTCCCTGGAAATTTGAAATCAAGATGGTCAGGTCCATTTTTGATCACTCAGGTTTTACCATATGGAGCTGTTGAGTTACTTGATCCCAACACCAACGAAACATTCAAAGTTAACAGCCAGCGTGTCAAGCACCACTGGGGAGAATCATTTGAGCGACAAAAAGAGAGTGTCACACTTTCAGATCCAGCCTAACGTTCGGGCAGTCATGTCTAGCTGACGACTTTAAACTTAGCGCTAGCAGGGAGGCAACCCATGCAATTTGTGTATATTTTCAAATTTGGTGTGTTTTATTTTTTTATGTTTCATTTGTGTAGGTAAAGTCATTTCAAGATGGAAGACATTCTCGTAAATCTTCACAAGCAATTTCCTTCTCTCCCTCAAAACTCTCTGATGAAAGTCTATAAAAGCTCGCTGGGAACGGATGAGACTACTGATGATCAAAGGTATTCCTAATGACATTCGTTGGATTATTAAAGCACGAGTCCGATTGGCAGGTGACTCTTTTGTTTCACATCTGCCTGGTTTAGGAAGAAGCACCTATACTAAAAAGAGAAGAGCTAAAAGAATGGGTGTTTGTTATAAATGTGCTCGTATTGTTGGACAATTATGACCCATAGCATCACTATTTGTACAGAACATTGTGTTGTTGTAAAAATTAACTATGTGACAAAGGAAATTGCTTTTTTATCATTTGTAATTGGATTACCAAGATATATAAATGATAAAAGTCCATATGATTAGTTCCGGATTAATAAGATATGAGACAGTATTAATCCACTAAGGTTTAATCATTAAAACATCCCTAGTCGGAGTATTATCGAGATTGGACATCGATAATGCGGAATAGACTAGTATTGCACTTGTGCGTGTTATGGGAGCATAATGACATAGTTCTCATTTATTTAAGTATATGATACTTATGCAAGTGTAATAAGAGGTTGTGTTTACCGATGGTACGGAAACAGCTTCGCTCTGGATAGACCCCTCGGAATCCCATTGGTAGTATGACTGTGTGTCTATGGGAGTCCGAATCAGGGTAGTTGTATTTGGTCTTAACCTGAGACTTGCACCGCTAATACTTGCGACAATCAACATACTTTGGTTTTGGTCGTCCAAGGCTTTAACAGGTTCTGTGTACGCCTCTTCAAGGTATATTGAGAATCGTAGTATATTGGGTGTGATGTCAAGATGGAAGTATCACTCCAGTCATAGTGGTGATGATGATCACGTAGGATACGGAACTGGTGCTCTTATATGCTGCAGCTAACGGGATAATATGACAAGGTCATAGTTATCCGATTATAGAGACTAGTTACCAGAGATCCGATATGTGCTTCGTACGGGGCAGACACAATTCCAGCCCCAGGCCTAGCATGTGACATCCGATACTGGATCGGAATACGCAATACTACGTATACTACGCCTGATATAGATTACATATTCCTATAAGAATATTTCTGGAGAATTGAGTAGGCACGGTGCTTTGCTAGAAACCAACCATGTCTTGTAAATCGGTAAAAATGTAGTACTAGGTACATACGTGTTAGGATAGTCTGACGACCGGATTTACTGCCAACATCTCCGGGGATCTCATGGGTCACTTCCCGAAGATTCACCGATGACGTATGACTCGCACATTATTAATCTGGGATTAATTAATAAAGAGAGAAAATTAATCTAGGATTAATTTCAGAGATATTTTATCTGGAATAAAATATTATTTAAAGAGAGAGAACGATTAATTTAGAATTAATGGATAAAATTAATATATTCGATATATTAAGCGAAATTAGATTTCGACGCGGAATTAAAATTAGATTTTAATTCGGTCTAACGAGTTAATTTAAAATTAATTCGCTAGCGACGTGAATAGTAATTTTGCTAGGCATAATTATTTAATTAAATTTGATTTAATTAAGTCGCAATTGAAAATTCGTTAATTCGAAATTAGCGAACCCGAGCCCGGGAGTGTTTGCGGGCCCACTCGCATTTCGAATCAAGTGGGGCCCACAAGTCACATCACGCGTCACATCATTAGTCATTCTTGTGATGGAAGTCACATCATTTTGAGTGATGTGATGGTTGTCACTTGTGATTGATGGTGGTGGTTGGAAGACTTTAAAAGCATTGTACCATTTTTGGAAAGTGGGATTTTTTGGAAAATGGTTATTTGATTTTTGAAAATCAATACACACCACACTTGACATCTTCTCTCCCTCAACTCTCGGCCAGGGGCCATTTTCTCTCTAATTTTCTTGGCTTGGTCGAGAATAACAAGAAGCAATAGAAAGATTTGTGGCAAATTTTTCAATGATGCTAGCACATCCAAGGGGTCTCACAAAGGTGATAGGGAAATCCATTCATGAGCATGGAATCACAAATCAAAGCTTGGAGCTTGGACATCATCCATGGAGGAGCTTGGCCGAAACTCATGAAGAAAAGTTTTTGTGTTCGTCGTATCCTAAAGCCGATCAAAGTAAGTAATTCTGCTACTTTATTTTGATGTATTCGCACATTTCATTCGCTTAATTGATCTTGGTTTGACCTAGAAAACCTAACAATGGTATCAGAGCCTTGATTAAGCATGAAATTGATTTAGGGTAAAATTTGGGTAAAATTGATTTGAGCATGATTTGATGAAATTGATTGATTGAGTATGCTTGAATGATGATAACTTAGAGTTATGCATGATCAATTTGATGAAAATTGAATTGGATTAATTTTTCCCCAAATGTTAGGCTTGGCCGAAAGTTTGAGTTGCCCTAATGTCATGGTAATTTTGTTTTTTGATCATTGGATGAGTTGAAAGACATGAGATATATTGATTTATGATTTAATTGGATTGAAATCGAAATCGATTTAAAAATCCCCAAATTGCCGTGACCAATAAAGCATGAAATGGGATTGATTTTGCTTCAATTATGTTGGACATGAATTGATTAGTTAAAGCATGATTAATTATGTAAATTGGTATTTTGGAAATGTTGATTTAAATAGTTAATTATGGCTAATAAACTTTAATTAAGTAAATTGTGTAATTTGGAATATGACAATTTAATTAGTTGGGCTAAATTTGGAATTGGGCTAATAAAGTTGTATTTGGGCTTAATGAGCTTGGTTAGGTCAAGTTTGGTTTAGGTTAATTGGTTGGATCCAATTGGGCCCAAAACCATATCCATAAAGTCCAAATATAATATAATGGGCCTTCAATATTTTAATTGGGCCTAATGGGCCTAAATTGATTTTTGGCAAAAGGGTGATTCCTTATTGGGCTTTGGTTGCCAAAGTCCATGCCTTATAAATTAATTGAAAGCTCATTGGACTTTAATTCAATTGACATTGGATGTTAATTGGGCTTTGAGACCCGTAAAGATTGGATTTAGAATCTAAGTCGCAAAGGCACATTAAAAAGAGTAATTATTTAATTTGGAATTAAATAAAGAATTATTATTGAATACAAGTTAAATTGGATTTAATATCGTAGTTTAATATAATTCAAGAATTCGTACTTTGAGTAATTATTCTTAAAATGAGCGCGCAAATCAAATCGTTGTTTGAACATTGGATGGTCATTAATTTCAGATTAATTAATTGGATTAGATTGATTGATAACATGTTTTGTGTGAATACATGGATGTGATGTATGAATAATGTATATCGGATGGATATTAGATGGGTGAGGGCAATTTTGGAAATTGTTGTAATAAATTTAGAATTTATTAAATTGGACCTGCGTGTCCAGCCTATTACCTCTTGATTCTTTGTATTTCTTTTCTCACATATTCTCCTCAATGTAAATGAGGTTTCTTTAGAAGTGTTATGTAATTGGGTAGAAGTAAGATTTGTGCTAGCGGGAGAGAGGAAATTGAGAGATTTGTTCTAGGAACAAGTGTTTTAAATATCCATCCGCATATCATTATTAATTTATTTATCGCGGTTTATTATGCTTTTAGAATGCATGTTTAAGGGTGTATGATGAGACCTTAACAAAGATAATTAATTGGTTGCCAATTACGCGAAAATAAATATTAAGCGTTTTTCCTTCCATTGAATGATTCATTCTCAAGATCCAAGATTGGCACTAGTTTGTTGGTCAAAGTCAAGACCTTTGTCAATCGCGGATGTGTTTGAATCATGAAGGCTTTGTTCCATATCGCATGTCTTGTCCAAGTTATGATTTGTTGGCCAAAGTCAAGATCACTTCTTGTCCATCGACATCGATTACGAAGCTTTCCAAGGTCAATGGGTCCCGCTTAACTGGAATCATTAAGTTTGTTGTGCCAAAGCCAAGGCTTAATTGATTCAGAGGAAAAATGTTAGGGAATATATTGGATATATTGGCATATATTAGATATATGTTTCGGATTTGGATGTCCACCTACTGGATCTAGGAATTGGATGAGATCCAATTGATCTTAGAGATCTACCTAGTTAAATATCATACAGCTTGTTGGCCAAAGTCAAGGTTGTGTGTTATTTAACGGGATCCTAGCCCACTAGGAAACAAGGTTTCCCGAGTACTCAACAGAGGGTTAGAGGCTCGCCGAAAAATAGTGGGAGGCAAGTATTAAAGTTGCAATTTCGTCTATATACTTGTCAATACGCGCTCATTTCAATTTTTTGTAAATAAATATATATATTAATTGGACTAATATTTAATTGTTGTTTTAAAATTAAACTGTTAGACTGTATTCAAACTACTTTAAGTTATAGTTGATTATATAATTGGATTATAGCAATCAATATATTTGAATTTAACCAATCTAATTATAGTTGATTATATAGTTAGACTATAGTAATCATTATATTCAATAGTACCCGAAATCGTTGATTGGATAGTTGGACTATAGCAATCAAGATAATTGAAAGATTAGTGTTTAAAACATAATCCTAGGAGAAAATGTCATTAAACGGCTTTAATTTTCAGATTGGGAATAAAACCTCAGGATAGTCCTGGGAACTGAGAAGTTACTTTATTTGATAGAGAAACATCTCGGGCCTGAGCCCGGAGTTGAGCAAATAGTGGAGCATGAGTTTTGGATGACTCATGGTGATGATAACTTTAGTGCGCAATCCTTTATTGTTGTTGCAATGACACTTTAATTCCGTCATCAGAATTAAGGATTAAATCATTGTACCATGATGATGAAATTAAAGGATCTTCATAGATTTATTCTTAGAAGTACAAATTGCAAAAGAAGCTCTTTCGCTCGTGTATGTCAAAGGGTACATCTATCGAGCACTAGGTGTCGAAGATGATTGCTGACATCGATCAGCTAGGTTAGCTGGGCATTACCTACGTGGCCGAGACTACCAAAGATTTGATCTTATAGTCTCTTCCCGAAAGCTAAGGCAGGTTCATTATGAACCAAGAGTAAACTCTTGGAGAGTAGATGGCTATGCTCTAGGAGGCAGAGCCAGAGCTTCTAAAATGGGCGAAGGCAAAATCATCACAGTCTTCTAGGAAGACAAAGGACATATCCTAAGATATCTGCCCAAAACTGTGGCAAACGGGGTCACTGGAAGCGTGACTGCCGTATGGACAAGGCAGACATGAAGGAAGTGAAGAGGGGCAAGGCTCCAGCTTCAAGTATGTTTGTCATAAAAATGTTCACTATTAGTTTCAAAATTGGATTTTGATACTAAGTGTGGTACATAGATATGTACTGATGTGCTGAATCTGCTGATTATTAGGATACTGACTTCAGTTGAGATTGATCTGCAAATAGTAAACGAGACGAGAGTCCATGTTTTAACCGTAGAAACCTAAGTTTAGGAACTACCATTCGGGTGTGTACTTAAATTAGGAAACTGGTGTAATGTACCTAGTTTGACTAGAAACATTATCTCTATATCAGAGTATAACTCGTTGCGGGTATACCTTTATATTCTAGAACACTAAAGTATTTTATTTTATAAAGATGATATTGAGATAAACACATTAGATGTGAATAACAGTATTTATATTTTGAATATAAATGAATCTCAAACGTATGACATGACAAATAAATAGCTTGTTGGGGTTGGTGCTCAGAGCGCCAATCCGGGCCGTATTTATGTCTGATTCATGAATACGAACATCCCCTTATTCCATAATATTACTTATTTATGGTTGCACCTCTTGTTATTATATACGTATTCGATCTGATTACGATTAGATTGAAACTAAATGTGGTTTAGTGATATGTATATATTAGACAAAGGCCCGATAATATATATTGCAGTACACAGTTACAAAGTTAGTTTGTAATTGACATTGGGAAGTGTCACTGCTATATGTATATTATCAAACATAGTTCCTGGTCAAGATTTGCTAACACGGGTCGGTTAGTCAAATCCGTTGAGACCAGTACATGTCGTATATCGAGACTTGGTCCGATGGTTTATCCCAATGAACCATGAGTCTATGGAGACTCGTATAGACGTGTAGGTGTTTATAGTGGATAAACACTGAACGGCTCACCGAAGATTCTTAATGGATGGTACGCCAACGTCAATAAGAATCTTCTCGGGTTGAGTAGCATAGTGGTCCTTCGACTTGAGACACCACTGTGGATGTATGAGACATCCTCCACACTTAGATGGCAGTCACGTCACCGATATATTTAGATCAGACCTCCGCCTGTTCGTTGGGTGTGGATCGATCCTCAGGATATCCTGTGTGTGTCAAGATAGGATCCGTCAAGTCTGTGTACAGAGCATAGGTAGTCCATATATTATTAGCAGTCTGTTAAATCTGTGGCCACAGTATACTTCGGAAGTAAGTTCCGAATGTTATTTAGAGATTGCTAATAGATACGTCGACGAGATAATACCTATAGAGATTTGACGTTTACATCTATATCTCTGGGATTATCTGGATACCTGTGACGGAGGGATTATACGTATGCAATGACCTCGACCTGTATGATTCAGCTAGTTTATCCGTGATCGTCATAATCTACGGGTGGATAGATTATGGACATGAAATTGGATTTCATGACGGATATACCTGAATCTAGAGAGTCTCAATAATGAAACATACTCGTAGAGCACTAGAGCAACATTTATGAATAATGATGATTATTTATAAATCGTTTAACGTTAAACGAAAAATACATGCGAACGGGCCGAACCGTCATTTCCTAATTAATGTGTATTTGTATTTAATATATGATATTATTAAATACACATTAATAAATAGTCAAATAAAGGTATTTGACATATATCATCAATATATGTATTTGAGATATTTAAAGTAAATATAATACATATATTTGATATATTTGTATTTAATTAATTAATTAATTATTTAATTGTTAAATGATTAATAAAATTAAAATATAAATATATCACCAAATGATAAAGTTAGGAAATGATTATAAGTTGCAATTGTTGACTTATACATTAAAGGAAAAGGTTGTCAAATTGATTTTGACTTCTTAAGATATTTGTTCAAAATTGTTTGAAAAATAAAAATATCTTTTTCCTTTATTTTCTTTTAATTTCGGCCAATACACTTAATATATAAGAGATATATTTTTCTTAGTTGCATTTGTTGACTTAATTAAATATCTATAAAGTGTTATTAAGATATTTTATCAAGTTGATTAAATGTAAAGTGAAATGAAAATGAAATTACAAAACTTGTATTTGCCTTTGTGAATTTCGGCCAAGGCAAGTTGGAAACAAGTATATATTGTTTTTCATTTCATTTCATTCTTAACCTAATACACTTTTAAAGAAAAACTCCATTGATGAAACTAAAGAAGCTTGTGAGAAAGAAAGACAAAATCAAAGAAAGCTTGGATTTTAGTAAGTTTTTTCAACTTACTATTAGAAAGGAAAATGTTCCTTAGGATCTAGGCTTCAACATATGATGTTCTTAGATTATTCCTTTCTTTATTCTTTGTGTTTTTGTTGATGGAAGTTTTGATGGAAGTGTTGAGCATGTATGATGAAGGAAGGTTGTGACTATTGTAGTTATAAGCTTTCTTTTAAGGTTTTGGAAACCATGTTGCTAATCTAGAGTTGTTGACCCACTCTTAGATGACCTAGATTTGATCTTGAGTTGTTTCATTGTGTTGAGACTTTGATTGGATGGAAGAAAGAGATTAAAGTAATTGATTTAACCAATTTGGTCTAATTTGTCCAATTTGAAGAAATTGAAAAATTAGGGTTCTTGACCAATTCCAAATTTGGGGATTTTCATTTATGTTGTGTATTTGGATGTGTATATGATGCATATAAAGTTTCATGTTGATTGGATTACATCTTGATGTGTTTTGAAGCATGAAATGACAAAGTGCACAAATGTGCACCTTGGAGGGGCATTCGGCCAATGAGTCAAACTTTGGGGATTTTGGTGCTTTTGGTGTTTTGATGTTTTGAACATGCTAAGTTCATCTTAGAAATGATTTAGAATCATTCAAAATTGATTGGATCAATTTCGGACTAAAATGGACAAAATACCATATAAGGGTAATTTGGTAATTTCACTTGAATATGATTCATTTGAAATTTTGTTTCATAATTTGATTATTGGGCAATTAAATAAATATGTTTATTTAATTAATCCAAGAAAAAGTTTTGAAATCGGAAGATACGATCTTCCGCCGCTTCCGCTGCGTTACCGGATTATGCCCCTAAAACCCCTACAAAATGGTATCAGAGCGAGTCTGATTCTAGGCCTCCATAAATGATTAGCTTATTTTATTCAATGTTTAATCATGTTTTCTTGACTTTATACATGCATGCTATAATCTAATTTGATTAGATTTAGGGTGTATGACACTTAATGGAATATCCCCGCTTAATAAGGTTTTATAGTAACTAGTATTTGGAATACTTGTTTCTTGGTCCGTCTTGTCAATACGGTTTATAAATATCTTTTCGTTGACTACATCCGAGACCGTGCCTCTGCTGTGAGGGTGTAGCTGATAGAAATTTATTTATGCCGAATGTATATTAGATACTAGATAAATTCAAGCGAAAGCGGAATCCTGAATGTGCCCTAGCTGTCAGGGTTACGCAAGTAACTTGAGTTTATCATTGACAAGTTTAACCTTGGTACGTCTCCTTGTGGGCCTGCCTTCGCAGCGACAACGAGAAACGGCCAGGACCGGAACCTTGGAGTCACTAGTGAGTGATTGACAATTAGTTGTCTACCTGTGAATATACGTCGGTGAGACCGTGCCTCTGCTGTGAGTCGAAATATATTCATGGGGTCCCCTTCCCATTATGGAATTCGATTTAATTATTGAATTCTCGTCTTTCCGTTGGGGATTACGGCATTACGTAAAAATAGTGGGAGGCACTGCTAAGTTTAAAATATTCCATAACTTAGGCAGTGTATGTTATTATGGAAATTGCCGCTTGTTTTTTTCTTATTCTATTGTTTATATAGAATTAAACTTTATTTACTGCACACATATTATGATATGTTATCTGACTAGACTCTTGGTTGCAGTTATTCTAGAATAGGTTCTAGATACTTTTAGACTAGGATATTATTAGATTAGTCTAAACCATCAGGAACTGTTGTTCTAATTTTCTTTAAAAATAAAGATGGTTAGTGGCTTAGTTTCTAAGTCATGATAGATAATCTAGATAGATATCCCTTTTAGAATGTAATACTTTAGAGACAATAGTTTCTTATGCAGTAGGAATTGACTTGAATTAGTTCATGTCTCGAGATTCTTGACTGGCATTAAGAAAGCCCTATTAGGTATTTGTTTATCTAGTAATGACGTTTCTAAGCTTTAATTACCTTTAGAGGTAATGTGTATGACACAATTTGATAATCAGTTATTTACAATTGTTGTGAATAGTTGAATGCAAATAGTAAAGCTAAAGAAAGGAGATGCGTATATTTGTGTATAGAAAATATCGATTTTCACAATACTACAACTATAGGTATTGGATACCAGATCTCCCGTCTAGTTATTTGAAATATTGGTTAACGATTGTTTTGATATTTGATATCGGAACTTGCGACTATTGGATAGTCACTTGTTCTTTATAAACAATTGTTACATATTTTATAATAACTAGTAGTGTCATTGACGTAGAGATAAACATTAAGAAAAATTATTCGGTAAAGTAAATAATTTAGAACGGTGCTTTATGGGTTTAATCACTTAAGCATTGGATGCTTATTCCGTATGGTGAAGGATGGTTTGATACTAGATCACACCACATATCCTTATCCATTTAATGAATATTGTATTCAGGAAAGTGATTAAGATCTCGTTTAACCAATGATTGTCATTGGACCACCAGATTTATTTAACTGATACATTGGATGTATGTAGTTTAATGAATAATAATTGCTTAAGGTAGTTTTCTATACTTCGTAACTTAGTTGATGAATTGTCATAACTTAGTTATGTGTTTCTGAAGGAACACATATTGAAAGTCTTGAAAGTATCAAGTACTTTCAATCCGTTCTGATGAAACGTAGATTGAACATTTTTGACTTGTTCAAATATATTCAATCTAAAGGTTTTAGAGAATTCTATCCTTAAAATTCATAACATGTCTTGAACTGTTCAAAGATCTTTGATACGATCAAACATATGAATTTAAAGCAATTATTCTAAGGTTATTTAGTGAATATGATTCATATTCAATATTATTCTTCCATGATTCCATCTTGATGGAATTGAGTAGTGGGAGCAATCGGATCTTATATGATTTGGTTCGTTTGATATTGAATGTTACCGAATTAGTTTCAATACTCTTGGGGTTATACTCCAGTAACACTAATTCGTCTCTTTAATTAATGTTCCATTATTTTTTTACAGTTGCATATATGATATGTATAGGTAGAAAATTTGAATCTTGAAAAGTTTGAGATTTCAATCTTTCTTTTATATAATAGTTATATAATGGAAATTACTTACACCTCGGAGGTATAAGTAAAAGTTTATCGTTTATTCTGTTTAATAGAATATTGTATTCTATTTAATAGAATATCTTTCCTACGATTCTAAGTAATAAAATCATTTTATTACTTGGTGTGTAACATCTTATGTTAACTATTGTAGAAAAGACTTGACTTATTGAAGTCAAATGTGAGAATGATAAATTATTAATGGAACTACGTAATTAATAAGATGAAACAACCCTTATACATCTTCCGTACAAGTCCAATAGGATAACAGAATCATTCACAAGTATTTGATACTTAATGGTTCCGTTGTTTTCTTACTGAAGAAAAATTATCCTATAACTTATAATGGAAGCGATATTTGATATCGATTCTGGAAGTTCACCATTGAACCATAGATCTACGATTGTTTATAGCTTACTACGATCAAGTTTTTGAACTTGATTACGCTTTCATTATGAATTAGTTCATGATATGTGCTAATTGTTTGCACAACGGAAGCAATGTGAGCTTATTAAAGGTTTGACCTTTATAGTATGACAGTGAGAAAAGTTATACTCAGCAATCTATTGTAGATTCTGAGAAAACTTATCTCTAGTAACACTAATTGAACAATTAAAGATATATTGGTTAATGTTGATAATAAACTGTATATTTTAGCTAAAGAATGCAAAGTGGCGTTTTTGGATGACTTATTCAGATAAGAGATCAGTTGTGATTTCCTTATTTGAAGAGTTCATTCTGAAATGGCCCTAGAGTTTGTGTTCTGCTGAGATCGCAGTTTAGTATGCTAGCTTATAGAGCCTATTGTAGGCTCGGATAAGTCTTCCAGAAATATGTGTTCTCTATTTTTGATATCGTCAGATTGTCTGATCTTGTCAAAGTATAGAGAATACATATGTGATTAGAAGGGTTAGTGGGAGCGTACAAATTACTTTCTAGTGTTATATATCCTAACGACATTGTCATTATTATAGTAATAATGAGATGTTTATGAGGTAAAAGATTTACCTAAGTCTTCTTTACTCCGTGATAAAAGTGGGAGTAGTCTCTTTTATATACGATATAAAGTTTTATATAAGATATAAAACCAAGAGACTTGTGAGATACTCCTATTAGTCGTACATTAGATATGATCTAATGAAAGACATAACAAGGCTATCTGTATGACATTTAGTATAACTGTTCGACAGTTATTGTGTGTCTTATATAAAGTATTCATTTTTCGTAAAGGATGATTCCTTTTTCGAAAGAGATATTGATTAGAATGTCTAATCAATCTTATGTATCATTTGATGATGACATAATAAATACTTTATAATGTGCGATTATCGATGTCGATTTAATCGTAATTGTTACGAGTTATTTTGACATCCTATAGACCATAGGATGGATCTTGAAACACGTTCTTTGTGATCTTTGAGATATTAAGAACGAGTTTCTAATTCATGGAGAATATAGTCTGCAACCATTAGGGTCATATTAGTTTTGAGACTAATTATGACGTTAGACAGTCTACGTCATAAAGAGTCACAAATAATGCAGTGGGAGTGTCACGAAGGATTCTACTATTTAGTGGAATCAAATGCAACTTTTGAAGTATTGACTTATGAAGTTGCATAGTGACCTTTTAAAATAGAAGTTTTAAATTGTTATTGTGCTTGCGGTTGTCTTCATAGTATTTTGGATTTGATCCTTAAATACTTGGACAACTCAGTAGCTGTAGCACAATACTGATGTAGCATCCATTCATATTAATGTATAATTTAGATTCTACAAAATATGAATGATTTGACTATGGGAAACGATGGAGTTTGTTTGACAAACTCAATATTATACGGACTTGTTTTTGTTGCCTACCTCTTAAGTACTGGGTGAGCTTTTGAGGGCCATGTGCATACGATGCACATTGAGACGTGTATATGATACCGTGGATTGGCACTAGAGCAAGTGGGAGAAATTGTTGGGGTTGGTGCTCAGAGCGCCAATCCGGGCCGTATTTATGTCTGATTCATGAATACGAACATCCCCTTATTCCATAATATTACTTATTTATGGTTGCACCTCTTGTTCTTATATACGTATTCGATCTGATTACGATTAGATTGAAACTAAATGTGGTTTAGTGATATGTATATATTAGACAAAGGCCCGATAATATATATTGCAGTACACAGTTACAAAGTTAGTTTGTAATTGACATTGGGAAGTGTCACTGCTATATGTATATTATCAAACATAGTTCCTGGTCAAGATTTGCTAACACGGGTCGGTTAGTCAAATCCGTTGAGACCAGTACATGTCGTATATCGAGACTTGGTCCGATGGTTTATCCCAATGAACCATGAGTCTATGGAGACTCGTATAGACGTGTAGGTGTTTATAGTGGATAAACACTGAACGGCTCACCGAAGATTCTTAATGGATGGTACGCCAACGTCAATAAGAATCTTCTCGGGTTGAGTAGCATAGTGGTCCTTCGACTTGAGACACCACTGTGGATGTATGAGACATCCTCCACACTTAGATGGCAGTCACGTCACCGATCTATTTAGATCAGACCTCCGCCTGTTCGTTGGGTGTGGATCGATCCTCAGGATATCCTGTGTGTGTCAAGATAGGATCCGTCAGTTCTGTGTACAGAGCATAGGTAGTCCATATATATTAGCAGTCTGTTAAATCTGTGGCCACATATACTTCGGAAGTAAGTTCCGAATGTTATTTAGAGATTGCTAATAGATACGTCGACGAGATAATACTTATAGAGATTTGACGTTTACATCTATATCTCTGGGATTATCTGGATACCTGTGACGGAGGGATTATACGTATGCAATGACCTCGACCTGTATGATTCAGCTAGTTTATCCGTGATCGTCATAATCTACGGGGGATAGATTATGGACATGAAATTGGATTTCATGACGGATATACCTGAATCTAGAGAGTCTCAATAATGAAACATACTCGTAGAACACTAGAGCAACATTTATGAATAATGATGATTATTTATAAATCGTTTAATCGTTAAACGAAAAATACATGCGAACGGGCCGAACCGTCATTTCCTAATTAATGTGTATTTGTATTTAATATATGATATTATTAAATACACATTAATAAATAGTCAAATAAAGGTATTTGACATATATCATCAATATATGTATTTGAGATATTTAAAGTAAATATAATACATATATTTGATATATTTGTATTTAATTAATTAATTAATTATTTAATTGTTAAATGATTAATATAATTAAAATATAAATATATCACCAAATGATAAAGTTAGGAAATGATTATAAGTTGTAATTGTTGACTTATACATTAAAGGAAAAGGTTGTCAAATTGATTTTGACTTCTTAAGATATTTGTTCAAAATTGTTTGAAAAATAAAAATATCTTTTTCCTTTATTTTCTTTAATTTCGGCCAATACACTTAATATATAAGAGATATATTTTTCTTAGTTGCATTTGTTGACTTAATTAAATATCTATAAAGTGTTATTAGATATTTATCAAGTTGATTAAATGTAAAGTGAAATGAAAATGAAATTACAAAACTTGTATTTGCCTTTGTGAATTCGGCCAAGGCAAGTTGGAACAAGTATATATTGTTTTTCATTTCATTTCATTCTTAACCTAATACACTTTTAAAGAAAAACTCCATTGAAAACTAAGAAGCTTGTGAGAAAGAAAGACAAAATCAAAGAAAGCTTGGATTTTAGTAAGTTTTTTCAACTTACTATTAGAAAGGAAAATGTTCCTTAGGATCTAGGCTTCAACATATGATGTTCTTAGATTATTCCTTTCTTTATTCTTTGTGTTTTTGTTGATGGAAGTTTTGATGGAAGTGTTGAGCATGTATGATGAAGGAAGGTTGTGACTATTGTAGTTATAAGCTTTCTTTTAAGGTTTTGGAAACCATGTTGCTAATCTAGAGTTGTTGACCCACTCTTAGATGACCTAGATTTGATCTTGAGTTGTTTCATTGTGTTGAGACTTTGATTGGATGGAAGAAAGATGATTAAAGTAATTGATTTAACCAATTTGGTCTAATTTGTCCAATTTGAAGAAATTGAAAAATTAGGGTTCTTGACCAATTCCAAATTTGGGGATTTTCATTTATGTTGTGTATTTGGATGTGTATATGATGCATATAAAGTTTCATGTTGATTGGATTACATCTTGATGTGTTTTGAAGCATGAAATGACAAAGTGCACAAAATGTGCACCTTGGAGGGCATTCGGCCAATGAGTCAACTTTGGGGATTTTGGTGCTTTTGGTGTTTTGATGTTTTGAACATGCTAAGTTCATCTTAGAAATGATTTAGAATCATTCAAAATTGATTGGATCAATTCGGACTAAAATGGACAAAATACCAATAGGGTAATTTGGTAATTTCACTTGAATATGATTCATTTGAAATTTTGTTTCATAATTTGATTATTGGGCAATTAAATAAATATGTTTATTTAATTAATCCAAGAAAAAGTTTTGAAATCGGAAGATACGATCTTCCGCCGCTTCCGCTGCGTTACCGGATTTGCCCCTAAAACCCCTACATAGCTCAAACTGAATTAATCAGACGAGACTTATTTGTGGCATTGTTGTCTGGGACACAATAAACAAGACTCGTATATCCACACTTTTGAAGAGTGGATACTAGGACAGATTTGATTCTATTCAAATAATGTCTACGAATCTAGTTTATTAGGCAAAGTGCCTAAAACGCCTTTTACTTACTTGGTAAAAGTGCAAATGCCACCGATCTGTTAGCCCTCGTTCATAGTGATGTAAGTGGGCCCATGTCTAGCTAGACTAGAGGTGGATATGAATACTTTGTAACCTTTACGGATGTGGCATCGCGTTATGGTTATGTGTTTCTTTTGAAACACGAATCAGAAACTTTTGATATGTTCAAAGAGTTTCGACACGAAGTATAACAGACAGATCGGCTAAAGTATTAAAATTGTCACGGTTAGACCATGGTTTAAAATACTTAAGCAATAAGCTTCTCGAATATTTGAAAGAGTATAGTATTCTTTCATAGTGGACTCCTCCCGGAACACCTCAATTGAGCGGTGTGTCCGAACAGAGAAACCGAATATTGTTAGACATGACAAGGTTAATCATGAGTCGCTCTGAGCTACCATTTTCCTTTTAGGGATACACATTAATCAGTGCAAAACTTATTTTGAATAAGGTTCCATGAAAATCTATTTGACAGACTTCACATTAGATATGGACAGGAAAGAAACATGGTTTTCTCATTCTTGAAGATTTGGGTATGCTAGGCATAAGTTTGGATGATTCCAAACTAGAACCCAAATCGGATAAGTGGCTAATTGTAGGTTATCCTAGGGTAACCAAAGTATAGTACTTATACAACTCACAAGAGAACAATGTAATTATTGCTCGCCATGCGATTTTCCTAAGAGGAATACCTATATGCAGTAGTAAGTGGGAGGAAAGTAAAACTCGATGAAAATCAGAGTAATACTATTCTAGGCACCGATTCCTTAACGGAACACAAATAGTTCATCAAGGATGAAACTGTACCACAATCTTCAAATACACAAGAATCGCGCAAGTCGGAGAGAGTCAGAAATCAACCTGAGAGGTATGGGTTTCTGATATCACCTCAGGAAGATGTCAATCTTATTGAGGAACACGAACCGACTGCGTATGAGGAAGTGATACAAGGTATCGACTCCCTATTATGGCAAACTGCCATGAAGTCCGAAATGGATTTCATGTATACCAACCACGTTTAGACAATGGTTGATGTACCGGAAGGCATTGTGCCTATTGGTACTAAATGAGTCTTCAAGGAAGACAAACATGGATGGAAATATACCAACGTATTAAGCTAGGCTTGTAGCGAAAATGTATCGTTATCAATATTGTGTCGATTACGACGAAACCTTTTACTCGTTGCCATGGTTAAATCCATTTGGATAATGCTTGCTAATGCTGCATGTTTCATTTATAAAATATGGCAGTTGAACGTCAAAATCGCTTTTCTTAAATAGAAACCTTTTGGAGGATGTTTACAACATCCTGACGGTTTTGTTGTACCAAAATGAGCAAACAAGGTTTGCAAGTTAAATCGATCCATTTATGGATTGAAGCAAGCTTTGCGTTCTTGGAACTAGCGTTTTGATGTAATCATAATGGTATATGATTTAATTCAAAACAAAATAATTCTTGTGTATATAAGAAGGTTAGTGGGAGCGCACTAACAGTGATTGTCCTATAAAATGATGACATGTCATTTCTTGGAAATGGCATTCCCATAATATAATCGGTGAAAGCTTGGCTTTCATAAAAATTCTCCGCAGAGCACTTGGGAGAAACAACCTATATTCTAGGAATAAGGATCTACTGGGATAGATCTAAAAGTTGTTGGCACTCTCCGAGTACTCGTACATTGAAAAATATCTACGCGACCTGGTGTCTCATATGCTTTGAGCATATGGAGTCACAATCATGCCAATCCAAGTGATAGTCATTGGATTGATGTTAAGAACATCCTTAAGTATCTTAGAGGAACTAATGGTGCTTTCTTAAGCTATGGAGGAGGAGAACTTGAAGTGACTGGATTCACTGCTGCAAGTTTCCTAACCGACAAAAACGACTATAAGTCGTAATAAGGGTACTATATAGTTTGAATAACGGAACAGTGAGCTGGAAATCTTCATAGCAAGATACTGTTTCGAATAAACAACAAAAGCGGAATATTGTTGCAGCTGAGGCAGCAATAGAAGCACTTTGGATCTTAATAATCATAATTAGATTAGGTTTAGTTCTGTTAGCAGCTGAGGCAGCAATATAAGCACTTTGGATCTAAATGCAACCGTGATCCCTACGAAAGTGGCTTAGCTTAATTTTATTTTAAAGATGTTTATGTTATTTTATTTTGTTGTTTTGCTCGAGGACTAGCAAAATGTTAGGTTTGGGGGTGTGATGAGTGGTAAATATATCACTATTTCCTACTCATTTGACCTAATATTTTGTATAGTTTCTTGAGTTTTGTGAATATTTTGATGTGTTTTGTGTTATTTTGTAGATAAATAAAGTTTCAGGACTCTCTGGAATCAAATCAGGGCCAAAACAGTCAAAAACGGACAAAAAAGGTAAAACTGTCATTTGGGCGTCGCGACCGCTAACATGCGCCGAATTTTGCTAACGTACGCCGGGACATGTGGACCAATCAGAGAAGTTTTTCTAAAATGCGCCGACTGTTAACATGCACCGAATCTGCTAACGTGCGCCTGCCATGTGTCACTATTTCAACAAATCATGCTAACGTGCATCGAACACGTGTCACCATCACATGCTGCCGACAATCATCATCGCCACATCAACGCCACGTCAGCACAATTATTGAGATAATCATTCAGCCTGCCACGTGTCACCATCTCTGTAACTCGTGTGCCATGCGTCCTTCATCAACGGCGAGTCGCAACGCAAGAATAATCTGGCGCGTCACGACGCACGAAGCAAATTTTTTCTATAAATAGAGGCCGAAATTTCAGAATTGAATTCATATCTTCTTCTATGTAATTCCTTAAGAATACTAAGAAGATGGTATCTTGTTTGTTTAGTTACAGCTTTCAGTAATTAATTTTCGCATTTGCACTTTCTTTTCTTTACTTTCTGCAATTTACTTTTACGCAATAGTACTTTCCTTTCTTTACTTTTCAGTATTTAATTTTCAACAATGAGGAGGTAACTCCCCCTTGCTGGGGTAAAAGGTAAAGCTTTTATTACTAAAATTTAGATTAATCTCCCTTAATTATAATATAATAACTATTTTAAACCTAACTTAATGAGGATACTGTTGGACTATTATGACCCATAACATCACTTTTTGTAAAAGACATTGTGGTTTTTGTACAAATTAACTATGTGACAAAGGAAATTTCTATTTTATCATTTTGTAATTGGATTACATGAATATATATAAATGATAAAAGTCTTTATGATTAGTTCCAGATTAATAAGATTTGAGACAGTATTAATACACGAACGGTTTAATCATTAAATATCCATAGTCGTAGTATTATCGAGACTGGACAGCGATAATGCGGAATAGACTAGTATTACACTTGTGAACGTTATGGAAGCTTAACGACATAGTTCTCATATATTTAAGTATATGATACTTATGCAAGTGTGATAGGAGGTTATGTTAGTCGTTGGACCGGAAACAGCTTCGCTCTGGATAGACCACTCAGAATCTCATTGGTAGTATGAATATGTGTCTATGGGAATCCACATCAGGGTAGGTGTATGTGGTCTTAACCCGAGACTTGCATCGCTAATACTTGCGACAATCAGTACGCTTTGGTTTTGGTCGTCCGGGGCTTTAACAGGTTCTGTGTACTCCTCTTCTGGGTTTACTGAGAATCGTAGTGTATTGGGTGTGATGTCAAGATGGAAGTATCACTTCAGTCATATGGAGAAGATGATCACACAGAGATACAAAACTAGTACTCTCAAATGATGCACCTATCGGGATAGTATGACTAGGTCATGATTATCCGATTAAAGAGACTAGTTGCTTGTGATCCGATATATGATTCGTACGGGGCAGACACAATTCCAGCCCTAGGCCTAACATGTGACATCTGATACTGGATCGCAATACGTAATACATAGTATACTATCCCTTATATAGATTATATATTCTTCGTTGAATATTTCTGGAGAATTGGGTAGGCACGGTGCTTTTCTAGAAGCCAACCATGTATTGTAAATCGGTGAGAACGTGGTACACGGTACGCACGTGTCGGATAGTCCGACAACCGAATTTACTGCCAACATATCCAGGGATCTCTTGGGTTGCTTCCCAAAGATTCACCGATGACATTTGACTCGAACAGAATTAATCTGGGATTAATTATGAGAGAGAGAAAATTAATCTAAGATTAATTGCGGTAAGAATTTATCTGGGATAAAATTCTAATATAAGAGAGAACGCGATTAATTTGGAATTAATAGATTAAATAATATATTGGATATATTCATTGAAATTGGATTTCAATGCACAATTAAAATTGGATTTTAATTCGAGCGAATGATTTAATTTGGAATTAATTCGCAAACGACTTTCGTAATAATTTTGCTAGGCATTATTATTTAATTAAATTGGATTTAATTACGTCACGATGGAAAATTCGTTTAGTTCGGAATTAAACGAACCCGGGCCCGAGCGAAATTACGTGTTGAGTTAGCCGACTTAAATTTGGAATTTAAAAGTGGTGGGACCCATTTCACTTACATCAACTTGTTGGACATGTGATGGAAGTGGTTAGGCTTGAATAATGGATTTGATTTGTTGGCAAGTAAGGCTTGGCTTTACTTATGAAACACTCAAACCAAAACCAACACTCAACCTTTGTATAAATTAATTAAGTCAACTTTGGAAGTGTGATAAGTTACTATTCACAGCAAACTCTCTCTTCTTCCTTTGCTCATTGTCGTGAGCTTCTTCCTTCTCCATTGAAGTTTTGTTGTAAAATTTCAATAAGCTAGCACTTTAAAAGAGTCAAAGAAGGTGATAGGGAAACTCACCCTTGGGTTGGATTCACTCATAGAAGGCTTGGAGCTTCCAACAAATATACAAACTTTTTGAAATCCAACATCCGATCAATGTAAGTTTTTCCGCAACTCTCTTGATCATTCACACACAATATCATGACTTAGAGACCTTGGGCATGTCTAGGACACTAACAATGGTATCATGAGCATTTTCTAAGCATGATTTGAGTTTAGGGTTTATATATTTGATTTGGGGATTTTATGCTTTGAGCTTTCAAATGCCTAAATTGGTTATTTGGTTATGGTTATAAGATGATAACTTGGAGCTATGCATGATTGATTTTGTGTAAAATTAATTTGATTAATTTTCCCCAAGTTTATTACCTTGGCCGAATCTACCCTAATATATGCTCATGGTGATTTTTTGAAAATTAGACAATTGGATGTGTTGTTGGCATGGAATGTATGTTAGATGTTGATTTAATTGGATTGAAATCAAATTGCTTGATAATTTCTTGTCAATGTCGTGAGCCTAAGCATGTTGGAATGAATTGTTTTGCTTGAATTTGTGTTGGACATGAATTGAAATGTAAAGTATGATTAGTTAAATTAATTAGTATTTTGGAAATATTAGATTAATTGATTAATTGTACTAATTACACTTTAATTAAAATTAATATGATATTTGGAATATTATGTTAATAAATATTAGTCTTTAAATTGGATTGGGCTAAATTATTTGTAATTGGGCTTAATGGGCTTGGTTGGGCCAAGCATAGTTTTGGACAATTGGATTGGATCCAAATTGGGCCTAAAACCATTTTCATAAAGTCCAAATATAATTTTTGGGCCTTTAATAATTTAATTGGGCCTAATGGGCCTAAATTGATTTTTGGCAAAATGGTGATTCCTTATTGGGCATTGGCTATTGGATTGGATCCATATTGGCCAAAGCTCATGCCTAAATAATTAATTAAAAGCCCATTGGACTTTAATTAAATTGGCATTGGATGTTAATTGGGCCTTTGAGACCAATTTAGATTGGATTTAGAATCTAAGTCTAAAAGGCACTAAAATAAGTGTAATTATTTAATTTGGAATTAAATACGAATTAGTATTGGATACAAATTAAATTGGATTTAAAATTTTAGTTCGATATAATTCAAGAATACGTACTTTGAGTATTTATTCTTAAACGAGTTGGACTCGCGCAAATCAAATCATTGTTTGAACATTGGATGGTCATTAATTCAAAGATTAATTAATTGGATTAGATTGATTGAATACTTGGATGTATTTGTATGAATAATGTATATCGGATGGATATTAGAAGGGTGAGGGCAATTTTGGAAATTGTTGTAATAAATTTAGAATTTATTAAATTGGACATGTGTGTCCAGCCTATTATCTCTTTACTCTTTGTATTTCTCTTCTCACCAATTCCCCTAAATGTAAATGAGGTTTATTTAATGTATTATGTAATTGGGTAGAAGTATGAATAGTTCTAGCGGGAGAGAGGAAATTGAGAGTTTTGTTCTATGAACAATTTGTTATATATTCATCCGCATATCATTCTTAATTTATTCGAGCCTTATTATGCTTTTAGAATGCATGTTTAAGGGTGTATGATGAGACCTAACTAAAGATAATAAATTGGATGCCAATTTACGTGAAAAAACATCACTTTAACATTAAGCATTTTTCTTCCATTGAGTGGTTCTCTCTCAAGATCCAAGATTACCTTTGATTTGTTGGCCAAATTCAAGATCATTATCCATCGCGGATGTGTTTGAACCACGAAGGCTTTGTTATATATCGCATGTCTTGGGCAGTTGTGACTTGTTGGCCAAAGTCAAGGTCACTTATGTACATCGAAGTGGATTACGAAGCTTTGCCACTGTCAATGGGTCGCGCTTAACTGGAATCATTAAGCTTGTTGAGCCAAAGCCAAGGCTTAGTTGATTCAGAGGAAAAAGGTTAGGATATATATATTGGATATATATATATTTGGACTTGGAGGTCCACATACCGGATCTAGGAATTGGATGAATCCAATTGATCTTAGATATCTACCTAGTTAAGTTTCATACAACTTGTTGGCCAAAGTCAAGGTTGTGTGTTATTTAACGGGATCCTAGCCCACTAGGAAACTGGGTTTCCCGAGTACTCAACAGAGGGTTAGAGGCTCGCCGAAAAATAGTGGGAGGCCAGTATTAAATTTGCAACTTCGTTTAATACTTGCCAAATACGCGCATTTAAATTATTTTTGTCGTTATATATTTATATTAGTTGGACTAATATTTTATTGTTTTCTTTGAACATTTGGACTGTACCATAACTTCATTTGTAGTTGATTATATAGTTGGACTATAGTAATCATTACATTTGACTATACCCGATATTGTTGATTGAATAGTTAGACTATTGCAATCAAGATGACTGGAAAGATTAGCGTCAGAGACATCGTCATGGGCGATAATGTCTTTAACGGCTCCAATTTTCTAGACTGGGAGATGAATCTCAGGATTGTCCTGGGAGCCGAGAAGTTGCTCTATGTCATAGACAGACCTCTCGGGCCTGAGCCTGGACATGAGCGGGTTGTTGATCATGAGCTTTGGAAGACTCACAATGATGACAACTCAACTGCTCATTCTGTCATGCTTGCCGCAATGACACCTCAATTTCATCGTCAAAACAATGGATTGGATCCCTACAACATGATGTTGAAATTGAAGGACCTTCATAGATCTAACCTTAGATCTCAGAATTATGAATTGTAGAAGAAGCTCTTTCGCTCTCGCATGTCAGAGGGTACATCTGTCGAGCACTATGTGTCACAGATGATAGTTGACATCGAACAGCTAGGTCAGCTGGGCATAACCTTTGAGGCTGAGACTTCCATAGATTTGATCTTACAGTCTCTACATGATTGCTGGGGCAGGTTCATCATGAACTACAATATGATGAACCAAGAGAAGACTCTTGGAGAGTTGATGGCGATGCTGAAAGAGGCAGGGCCAGAGCTTCTGAATGGCAAGAAGCGCGAGGCGCATTTCACTTCGACATCTCAGAAGGCCAAGGCTTGGCCGAAGGCTTCTGGAGGTGTGAAGAAGAAAAAGAAAATAAAAGACAAGGCCAAATCATCAAAGTCTTCTGAGACGACAAATGACAAATCCCAAGATGTCTGCCTATAGTGTGGCAAACAGGGTCACTGGAAGCCTGACTGCCGTGAGTACAAGACGCATATGAAGGAAGTGAAGGCGGGCAAGGCTCCGGCTTCAGGTATGTTTGTTATTGAAATAAACATGTCTACTTCTAGTTTTAAAAATTTGATTTTGATTCTGGATGTGATACTCATATATGTACTGATGTGCAGGATCAGCAGATTAGCAGGAGACTAGCTTCAGGCGAGATTGACCTACGAGTTGGAAACGGGACTAGAGTCACTGTTTTGGCTGTATGGACTTATGTTTTGGAACTGCCCTCGGGGCATGTACTTAATTTAGCAGACTGTTATTATGTACCTAGTTTGACTAGAAACATTATCTCTGTATCTTGTTTGACCCAAAGTGGGTATACTTTTGTATTCCGAAACACTGGGTGTTTTGTTTATAAAGATGATTTTGAGATATGTACAGCTGATGCTAATAATAGTCTTTATATTTTGAATATAAATGAATCTCAAACATATAACATGACAAATAAAAGGCCCAAATTGAGTAAAACAGATGAAACTTATATGTGGCATTGTCGTATGGGACACATTAATAAGACTCGTATATCCACTCTTTCGAAGAATGGATACGTAGACGGATTTGATCCTAATTCATATGATGTCTGCGAATCTTGTTTATTAGGCAAAATGCCTAAAATGCCTTTTAGCGGTAAAGGTGTTCGTGCCACTGAACTGTTAGCCCTTGTTCATAGTGACGTATGTGGGCCCATGTCTAGCCAGGCTATGGTGGATATGAATACTTCATAACCTTTACGGATGATGCATAATGTTATGTTTATGTGTATCTTATGAGACACAAGTCGGAAACTTTTGAGAAATTCAAAGAGTTTCGACACGAAGTAGAAAAATAGACCGGCAAAAGTATTAAAATATTACGGTGGAGAACACTTGAGCAATGAGTTTCTTGATTACTTGAAAAAGTATGATATTCTTTCACAGTGGACTCCTCCCGGAACACCTCAATTAAACGGTGTGTCCGAACGGAGAAACCGAACTTTGTTAGACATGGTAAGGTCTTTGATGAGTCGCACTGAGCTACCAATTTCCTTCTCGGGATACGCATTGAATAGTGCAATACTTATTTTGAATAAGGTTCTGTCAAAGTCTGTTGGACAGACTCCATATGAAATATGGACATTAAAGAAACCGGGTTTCTCATTCCTGAAGATTTGGGGATGCTTGGCATACGTTAAACGTTTGGATGGTACCAAACTAGAACCCAAATAGGATAAGTGCCTATTTGTAGGTTATCCTAGGGAAACCAAAAGATATTACTTCTACAACCCATAAGAGAACAAGGTATTTGTTGCTCTCCATGCATTTTTCCTCGAAAAGGAATTCCTAAATGCAATGGTAAGTGGGAGGAAAGTATAACTCAATGAAAATCGTAGTGATACTGTTCCTGGCACCGACTCCCTTACAGAACATGAACAGTTCATCAGGGATGAGACTGTACCAAAATCATCTCATACACAAGAACCACGTAGGTCGGAGAGAGTCAGAAAATAACCTGAGAGGTATGGGTTTATGATCTCGCCTCATGTAGATATTAATCTTAGTAAGGATAATAAGCCGGCTACGTATAGGAAGCGATACAAGGTATCGACTCAGCGTTATGGAAAGATGCCATGAAGTTCAAAATGGATTACATGTATACCAACCAAGTATGGGCACTGGTTGATGTACTAGAAGGCGTTAAGTCGATTGGTTGAAAATGGGTCTTCAAGAAGAAGACAGAAATGGATGGCAACAAATAAACGTACAAAGCTAAGCTTGTAGCGAAAGGGTATCGTCAACGACATGGTGTCGATTATGATGAAACCTTTTCACCTGTTGCCATGATTAAATCCATTCGGATAATGCTTGCTATTGCTGCATATTTCGATTATGAAATATGGCAGATGGACGTCAAAACCGCTTTCCTTAACGAAAACCTTTTGGAGGATGTTTATATGCAACAGCCTGACGGTTTTTTCGTACCAAAACATGCAAACAAGGTTTGCAAGTTAAATCGATCCATTTATGGATTAAAGCAAGCATCGCGTTCTTGGAACCAACATTTTGATGAGATCATAAAAGAATATGACTTCATTAAAAACGAAGATGATTCTTGTGTATATAAGAATGTTAGTGGGAACGCACTGACATTCATTCTCCTTTACGTTGATGATGTATTGCTTATTGGAAATGACATTCCCATGCTACAATCGGTGAAAACTTGGCTTTCATTAAAATTCTCCATGAAAGATCTGGGAGAAGCAGCATTTATTCTGGGAATAAGGATCTATTGGGATAGATCTAGAAAGCTCATTGGACTCTCCCAGATCTCGTACATTGGAAAAGTGTTGAAGAGATTCAACATGGATCAGTCTAAGAGGGGGCTACTTCCAGTGTCACATGACGTCTCTCTATCTAAGGACATGTGTCCTAAAACTCAAGATGAGAGAGATAACATGAGTCGGATCCAGTTCTCTTCTACAGTCGGATCGATCATGTATGACATGATATGTACACGACCTGATGTCTCATATGCTTTGAGCATGTGCAGTCGCTATGAGGCCGATCCAGGTGGTGGTCACTGGATTGTTGTTAAGAACATCCTTAAGTATCTTAGACGAACTAAGGATGCCTTCTTAGTCTATAGAGATGGAGAACTTGAGGTGACTGGGTTCACCGATGCAAGTTTCCAAACCGGTAAAGACGACTCTAAGTCACAATCTGGGTATATATTTTGTTTGAACAACGAAACAGTGAGCTGGAAATCATCCAAGTAATAGACTGTTGTTGATTCAACAACATAAGTGGAATATATCGCTGCAGCTGAGGCAGCAAAAGAAGCAGTTTGGATCCGTAAATTCCTAATTGGATTAGGAGTAGTTCCGTTAGCAGGTGAGATTGTTCCTTTGTATTGTGACAATAACAGGGCTATAACACAGGCTAAGGAACCACGGTCTCATCAACGATCCAAGCATGTACTATGAAGTTTCCATCTGATTCGTGAGATCATACATCGTGGCGATGTGAAGATCGAAAAGATTGCTTCAGATAACAACATTGCAGATCCGCTGACGAAAGTTATTTCTCAGCAGAAGTTTGAGCGACACGTACATAGTTCATGTGTTAGATACTTGAGTTATTGGCTATGAGCCAAGTGGGAGATTGTTGGACAATTATGACCCATAACATCACTATTTGTAAAAGACATTGTGGTTTTTGTACAAATTAACTATGTGACAAAGGAAATTACTATTTTATCATTTTGTAATTGGATTACTTGAATATATATAAATGATAAAAGTCCTTATGATCAGTTCCAGATTAATAAGATATGAGACAATATTAATCCACGAACGGTTTAATCATTAAATATCCATAGTCGTAGTATTATCGAGACTGGACATCGATAATGCGGAATAGACTAGTATTACACTTGTGCGCGTTATGGAAGCTTAACGACATAGTTCTCATATATTTAAGTATATGATATTTATGTAAGTGTGATAAGAGGTTCTGTTAGCCGGTCCCTCGGAATCCCATTGGTAGTATGACTATGTGTCTATGGGAATCTGCATCAGGGTAGATGTATGTGGTCTTAACCTGAGACTTGCATCGCTAATACTTGCGACAATCAGTACACTTTGGTTTTGGTCGTACGGGGCTTTAACAGGGTCTGTGTACGCCTCTTATGGGTTTACTGAGAATCGTGGTGTATTGGGTGTGATGTCAAGATGGAAGTATCACTTCAGTCATATGGAGAAGATGATCACGCAGGGATACAGAACTAGTACTCTCAAATGCTGCAGCTATCGGGATAGTATGACTAGGTCATGATTATCCGATTAAATAGACTATTTGCTTGTGATCCGATATATGCTTCGTACGGGACAGACATAATTCCAGCTCTAGGCCTAGCATGTGACATCTGATACTGGATCGCAATACGCAATATATAGTATAATATGCCTTATATAGATTATATATTCTTCGTTGAATATTTCTGGAGAATTGGGTAGGCACGGTGCTTTGCTAGAAGCCAACCATGTCTTGTAAATTGGTGAGAACGTGGTACGCGGTATGCACGTGTCGGATAGTCCGACAAGCTGATTTACTGCCAACATATCCAGGGATCTCTTGTGTCACTTCCCAAAGATTCACTGATGACATTTGACTCGAACAGAATTAATCGGGGATTAATTATGAGAGAGAGAAAATTAATCTAGAATTAATTGCGGCAAGAATTTATCTTGGGTCACTTCCCAAAGATTCACCGATGACATTTGACTCGAACAGAATTTGGAATTAATCGATTAAATAATATATTGGATATATTCATTGAAATTATATTTCAATGCGGAATTAAAATTGGATTTTAATTCGGGCGAACGATTTAATTTGGAATTAATTCACAAGCGACTTTCGTAATAATTTTGCTAGGCATTATTATTTAATTAAATTGGATTTAATTATGTCGCGACGGAAAATTCGTTTAGTTCGGAATTAAACGAACCCGGGCCCGAGTGAAGTTATATGTTGAGTTAGCTGACTTAAATTTGGAATTTAAAAGTTGTGGGACGCACTTCACTTACATCAACTTGTTGGACATGTGATGGAAGTGGTTAGGCTTGAATTATGGATTTGATTTGTTGGCAAGTAAGGCTTGGCTTTACTTATGAAACACTCAAACCAAAACCAACACTCAACCTTTGTATAAATTAATTAAGTCAACTTTGGAAGTGTGATAAGTTACTATTCACAGCAAACACTCTCTTCTTCCTTTGCTCATTGCCGTGAGCTTCTTCCTTCTCCATTGAAGTTTTGTTGCAAAATTTCATTAAGCTAGCACTTTAAAGGAGTCAAAGAATATGATAGGGAAACTCACCCTTGGGTTGGATTCACTCATAGAAGACTTGGAGCTTCCAACAAACATATAAAATTTTTGAAATCCATCATCCGATCAATGTAAGTTTTTCCGCAACTCTCTTGATCATTCACACACAATATCATGACTTTGAGACCTTCGGCATGTCTAGGACGCTAACAGATACCTCTTTATTGGTCGGTTGGTAATTATTGAAATTGGTTTTAAACTTGACTAAACTAGATACCGCCGATTGGTCGGTTGGTAATTAATTATTAATTTGATTTAATCAGGTTACCGCCTATATGGCTGGTTGGTAAAATCACGAAAGTTAATATATTATATTGAGGGAGATATCTAAAATAATAGTGATAAAAGTGGATCATTTAACCTCAGAATTTTCTTTTTTTGTAATTTTATATTTTTAATTTACAGCATTTACTTTTCAGCATTTACTTTTCCGCTTTTACTTTTCCGCATTTACTTTCCAGCATTTACTTTATGTCTTTTATTTTATTTAAGTTTTTATTAGCCGTAAATATGTGTCGTAGCTAAACCCGTTATCTGGGGTTGTGATGAATTCCAATATCACCGGTTTATAAGGGGTTATTTTATAGTTTGGGTAATATAAAGGTTTACTTATTAAGTCTTAAGCTTAATACTTCTTGTTAACTGGCCATTAATAAGATTGATCGGGTAAACTTAAAAAAAAAACTTGACAAAGGAATTTTAGGTTTCAGCCTTAGACTTAATAGCCAACGATCTTCCTTGAGGATAGATAACCCTTTAATAGATTTCCTTACAGGATATACATATACCTGTCGGGCGGGGGTAGCCATAATTGGAACTTAATCTTAATGAATTCAGGTAACTTGGTTGACATAGACATATGATTAATTGGGTTACACTAGGTATTTGCATCTGACCATCAGCATAGGCTTTTGAAGAATTTCATGTTCCAGGTTAGTAAACCAATATATTACACAAACATGAAATAACCACTTCATCTTTAAAAAGATATTGGAAAGATTCACAACCCTGAATAGTTTCTTAATATTGAATTTTCATCAATCTACTTTGGCGTAATTTTATTTAATTGTTTTAAGTTTAAAGTCACCATCCAATTAAACAACCAATCCATTAGATACTTATAATAATTTGGCTTTATAATTAATAGCATAGGTATTAAGTCCTCGTGGGATCGATATTTTTTTTATACTACTTGAACGATATGTGCGCTTGCGTTATACGCGTGTGATTGCACTGGTCAATTGTCTTTAATCGGACATCCAAAACCACGCTGAAACCTCATTGATAGATGGATTTCAGTCACGTCTGACTGAAGATGAAAAATTTAGCGCTAGCAGAGAGGCAACCCATGCAATTTATTGTAATTTCAGTTTTCAGATTTTATGTATACATGTTGTAGAGTTTTTAATTTTGTGTGGTATTTTTAGGAAAAAGCACAAACAGAGCATTTAAGGCAAAGCAAGATAAGGGGAATGGTGTTTGGTAATCACAAAGATGAGAGTTAATTCATTAGTAATGGCTGAGTAAGGAATGAATTCTTGAGACACATCCTAATGGATTTATATACCAAATGAGTGGCGTATTGCGTACACAATTTTGTTGCCTTAATAATTGCTTTCATTTGCTTCTTTGTTGTAATTATCTTTATTTTCACCGACATGATCCAGACTTTTTGACCTTTCATAATTTATTTCACTGTATAGCTAATAATTGTCATTTGGTAGGTACTAGTGCTATTATTACTCACCCTTTTTCAGGTTCTATAAATTGAGCTTATCATTGCACACTTGAAGGCATCTAGACTTGATAAAGTGAATGAAATAAAAAAAATGGAAGCCACTTCAAGTAGACGAGTTGTAAATATCTGTGTGTTTTGCGGTACTAGTGTTGGTTCTAAACCAGAATTCGTTGCAGCAGCACAGAAATTGGGCCGAGTCATTGCCGAAAGGAATATGCACTTAGTATATGGCGATGTCAATCTTAGACAAATAGGGATCGTTTCAAGGGCTGTACAAGAAGGAGGCAGTCAAGTCTTGGGAATCATCCCAAAACCTTTTGCAGAGGCAAATCTTATAGGACCATCAAACGAAGAGGAACTAATCGTGCCAGGTATGTCTGAACTACTGGTGGAAATGATTAACCGTGCTGATGCTTTTATTGCTTTGCCAGATGGCTTGGGTACGATGGATAAAAATTTTACAGTACTATCTTGGGCGAACTTGAACATACACCAGAAACCGATTGGACTGTTTAATGCTGATGGATTTTATGATTTTCTTTGTGTGTTTCTTGATGATGCCCGAAGAAATGGGTTCGTGTAAAAGCCTGTAAAAGAACTTCTCTTCACTGCCAGAACTGTCCAAGATTTAATTGATAAATTCTTAGCCTTTGAACAACAAATTGACTGTATTCTTCCGAAGATTAACTGGTCTGATAATGATCGTGGTAAGAAGGGTCGGATAAATCTGGATCTTAACCTTTAATTTTCATTTTAAATGTAGAATTTCAGCTAACCAGGTACTATTTTCCAAACTCTTCTTCTACTTTTTAAGACATTGGGAAAAATGTCTCATTTAGGTTTGGGGGAGGGGAATAGTTGACTAGTATCTTGTTTTTATTTGATTTTTAGTCAAAAATTTTCAAAATTTTCAAAAAAATCAAAACAATTAATAAAAAATAAAAAAAAAATTTGTTTTTGTGTTTTTAATTTGACTAACCAGGTGAAATTGGTGTGAGATAGCTGTGTAACGAATTTCCACTCCTGAGACGTATCTCAACATATTTCATAACAAGTTAATTTTTGTTTATTTCCTTTTGAATTATTTAATTTGTAAATTCTCCATAAAATTGACTAAAATGGATCTTAATATGCTCAATTGACAGGTATTATCAACATACATGGTAATATACGGACATGAGTTGTAATTGAAAAGTTTGTAATATTCAGTGCTCTAGTTTAATTGGAGGAAATCGATGGAATAAAAAAAAACGTTTGAGATCCGAGTAATTAAGTCCGTATGGGTGTTTTAACACCTAGTGCCCTAAAACCAACTGGTTTGGGAGTCACTGACCTAAAGCTCACTACATGGATCAAAGATGTTATAAAAATAAAAAGAGACATATGAAATCCGAGTAATTAAGTCTATAGGGGTGTCTTAACACCTAGTGCCCTAAAGCCAACTGGTTTGAGAGTCACTGGCCCAAAGCTCGCTACATGGATGGAAGATGTTGCTTTACTTTATTTTTCGCAAAAAAAAAATCAGAAAAAAAATATTCCATTGCTAAAAAAAGGTGTGAAGTCTGATATAACTTTAGGACAAAAATATTACTCTCTTTTCAACTACACTTATGAATATTGTGGGCACAATAAGTTGATTAATACCTTGTTAGCTGTGTGTATGGAGAATGGTAAAAATAATCGAAGAATTTACTTATTCGGTAAATTAGAAAGAAAGAAATCAACTTTTAACTTGGATAAGGAGTTTCACCAGTTTAGTTACTAACTTATTTATTCTTTTTTCTCTTGTCTTTTTGTTTTTGTGTGCATTAGTTTTATATTGATGTTTGTGGGTATCGTTGATGTAAGCCCTCACGAGACTACAACTCGTCCACTAGGGACACCTAGGGGTTTAAAGGCTTGTTGCATACGCTAAATGCAACCGTGATCCCTACGAAAGTGGCTTAGTTTAATTTTATTTTAAAGATGTTTTTGTTATTTTGTTGTTTTGCTCGAGGACTAGCAAAATGTTAGGTTTGGGGTGTGATGAATGATAAATATATCATTATTTCCCACTCTTTTGACTTAATATTTTATATAGTTTCTTTGGTTTTATGAATTTTTTTATGTGTTTTATGTTATTTTATAGATAAATAAAATAACAGGACTCTCTAGAGGCAATTCGGGGCCAAAACAGCGAAAAACGGACAAAAAAGGCAAAAATATAAATTTCCTGTTAAAATACGCCGTCTGCTAACGTGCGCGGGAGACTGCTAACATGCACCGAACACGTGTCACAATCAGAGAAGTTTTTCTAAAATGCGCACTTGCTAACGTGCGCCTGCCTAATGTCAACATCACAACAAATTCTGCTAACGTGCGCCGGAAATGTGTCATTATCATGTGATGCCGACAATACATATGCCACATGTCATTATCCGAATAGACCGCATCAACCGCGTGCCACATGTCATCCATGTGTCTGACACATGTCAGCCATATCAGCCGCATGTCGAGTCCACTTGCCACATCACCATCCGCGAATCACCTTTCGCCACGTGTCAACTGTTGGACAATTATGACCCATAGCATCACTATTTGTAAATAACATTGTGTTTTTGTACAAATTATCTATGTGACAAAAAGAAATTATTATTTTATCATTATTGTAATTAGATTACTTGGATATAAATTAATGATAAAAGTCCATATGGTTAAATCGAATTAATAAGATATGAGACAATATTAATCCACGAATGGTTTAATCATTAAATATCCCTAGTCGAAGTATTATCGAGACTGGACTTTAATAATGCGGAATAGACTAGTATTACACTTGTGTGCGTTATGGAAGCTTAACGACATAGTTCTCATATATTTAGGTATTGGATACTTATGCAAGTGTAATAAGAGGTTCTGTTAGTCGTTGGATCGGGAACAGTTCGCTGTGGATAGACCCACTCGGAATCTCATTGGTAGTATGACTATGTGTCTATGGGAATCCGAATCAGGGTATGTGTATATGATCTTTAACCTGAGACTTACGTCGTTATTACTTGCGATAATCAGTTTACATTAGTATCGGTCGTCAGGAGCTTTAACAGGTTCTGTGTATGCCTGTATTGGGTTTACTGAGAATCGTAGTGTATTGGATGTGATGTCAAGATGGGAGTATCACTTCAGTCATGTGGAGATGATGGTCACACATGATACAGAACTAGTACTCTTAAAGCTGCAGTTATCGGGATAGTATGACTAGGTCATGACTTCCCGATTACAAAGATTAGTTACTTAGGATATGATATATGCTTCGTACGGGGCAGACACAGAGCCAGCCCTAGGCCTAGCATTTGACATCCGATACTGGATCATATTATGTATTACATAATATTCGTATTGCTATGCCTCATACATAAGATATTCCTCGGCTAATATTTTTGGAGAATTGGGTAGGCACGGTGCTTTGCTAGAAGCCAACCATGTCTTGTAAATCGGTGAGAACATGGTACGGGGTACGCACATGTTCGGATAGTCCGATAACCGTATTTACTGCCAACATATCCAAGAATCTCTTGGGTCGCTTCCCAATTCACCAATGACATTTGACTCAGATAGAATTAATTTGGGATTAATTATGAGAGAGAAAATTAATCTGGGATTAATTGCGGCAAGAATTAATCTGGGATTAACTTCGTATAGAAAAGATAACGTGATTAATTTAGAATTAATCGATAAAATAAATTTAATAGTTAAATTAGATTTTTCTATTTAATTTATTTATTTGTGGCTAAAATATTATATCAGATATATTAATTGAAATCGGATTTCAATACGAAATTAAAATTAGATTTTAATTCGGGCGAACGAATTAATTTAGAATTAATTTGAAAGCGTCTATCGTAATAATTTTGTGAGGCATAATTTTTTAATTAAATTAGATTTAATTATGGCGCGATGACAAATTCATTTAATCGGAATTAAATGAACCCGATAAAATTGCCCGTGACTTTGCGTGTGTCTTTTTGTGTTTTGGGAACATAAAATATATTTGACTTTGGTGGGCCCAAGTCAAGTTGTGTGTTGAGGAAGCCAACTCAAATTTTGAATTTAAAATATGGTGGGACCACATGACTTAAATCAAAGTTCAAATGTTGATGTAAGTAGGTGGCTTAATTAAATGCATTTAACACACAACCACCAAGTCTTGAAAAAAAAACTAATTTTTCTCACATTCTCTTTTTCTCTCCACCTTGGCCGAATGCTTCTCTCCATTGTAGTGAAATTTTGCTTCAAAATTTCAACATATCTAGCACTTGGAGGAGTCTAATTAGGTGATAGGGAAACTTACCCAAGGAATAAACAACATAACAACAAGCTTGGAGCTTCATCCAAAGAGGAAATTTCGAAATTTAACAATGTAAGTGATTCTGCCACTTTTCTTGTTATTTCATACATATAATCATGCTTAGGATCTTGTGGCATGTCTTAGAGACTAACAATGGTATCAGAGCCTTGCTAAATATGATTTTGAAAACTAGGGTTCATAAACTTTGATTATGAATTTTTGCTTGAAGTATGAAAATTCAAAATTGAGTTTTTGGTTGATGTTAGATGATGATAACTTGGAGTTGTGCATTGTTGGATTGTTGAAAAATTGATTGGATCAAATTTCCCTAATTTCCCTAAGTTGGCTAAAACTTACCCTAGTGTAACTCATGGTGATTTTTAAATTTTGACACTTGGATGTGTTAATGGCATGATATATATGTTGAATGTTGATTTAATTGGATTGAATCAAATTGGATATTAATTTCTTGTCATTGCCGTGAGTTAGCATGCTTGTTGGAGACTTGATTTTGCTTCAATTTGTGTTCGACATGAATTGGAATGATAGCATGATTAATTAGATTAATTAATATTTTGGAAATGTTAGATTAATTAATTAGTTATGTTAATTACACTTAAAATGGATTAATGTAATATTTGGAATATTGTATTAATGTAAATTAGTCCCTAAAATATTAAATGGGCTAATTTGGTTATATTTGAATTAATGGGCTTAGTTGGGCCAAGTTTGGTTGTGGACAATTGGGTTGGATCCAATTGGGCCTAAACTATTTCCATAAAAGTCCAAAATATGACTTTTGGGCCTTTAATAATCTAATTGGGCCTAATGGGCCCAAATTAATTTATGGCATAGGGTGATTCCTAAATGGGCCAAGGCATTATGGGCTTGATCCATAATGGCCAAAATTCCATGCCTAAAGAATTAATTAAAATTCATTGGACCTAATAGAATTGGCATTGGATGCTAAATGGGCCTTTGAGACCATTTGGATTGGATTTGGAATCCAAGTCTAAAAGGGCATTATTATAATAGAATAAGTGTAATTATTTAATTTGGAATTAAACTTGAATTAGTATTGAATACAATTTAAATTGGATTTAATATTGTAGTTCGATATAATTCAAGAATACTTACTTTGAGTATTTATTCTTAAACGAGTTGGACTCACGCAAATCAAATCGTTGTATGAACATTGGATGATCATTAATTGAAGAATTAATTAATTGGATTACATTGATTGACAACATTTTATGTGTGAATGCTTGGATGTATTTGTTTCAATAATGTATATCGGATGGATATTAGATGGGTGAGGCCAATTTTGGAAATTGTTGTAAATATTATATTTATTTATAATTGGACCTGCGTGTCCAGCCTATCACCTCTTATTCTCATTGTATTTCTCTTCTCACCAATTCCCCTCTTATAGTGTTAGCAATTGGGTAATAGAAGAATGTAAAGTGCTAGCGGGAGAGAGGAAAAGAAAAGAGAGAGATTTGTTCTAGGAACAAAATGTATATGAATATCCATCCACATATCATTATTATATTTATCGTGCCTTATTGTGCTTTTAGAATGCATGTTTAAGGGGGTATGATGAGACCTAATCAAAGATAATAAGTTGGTTGCCAATTTACAAAAACGCCCTCGCATTTAATATTAAGTGTTTCCTTCCATTGAGTGGTTCTCTCTCAAGATCCAAGATTGGCTTTGATTTGTTGGCCAAAGTCAAGATCATTGTCTATCGCGGATGTGTTTGAACCATGAAAACTTTGTTAATATCGCATGTCTTAGGTAGTTGTGACTTGTTGGCCAAAGTCAAGGTCACTATTGTTCATCGGCGTGGATTACGAAGCTTTCCCACTGTCAATGGGTCGCGCTTAATAACGAAATCATTAAGCTTGTTGAGCAAAGCCAAGGCTTAGTTGATTCAGAGGAAATATTTAGGAAATATATTAGATATATTTTTCGGAATTGGATGTCCACCTACCGGATCTAGGAATTGATGGGATCCAATTGATCTTAGAGATCTACCTAGTTAAATTTTATACAGCTTTTTGGCCAAGTCAAGATTGTGTATTATTTAACGGGATCCAAGCCCACTAGGAAACTAGGTTTCCCGAGTACTCAACGGAGGGTTAGAGGCTCGCCGAAAATTAGTGGGAGGCTAGTATTAAATTTGTAATTTCGTTTAATACTCGCTAATATGTGCACTCTATTATTATTATTTCTCGTTATTATATATATTAGTTGGACTAGACTAATACTATTCATTTATGTTTTCGTTGAACAATTAGATTGTACTCAACATTACTCCCATTTGTAGTTGGTTATATAGTTGGACTATAGTAACCATTGCATTTGAGTGTACTCGAAATATTTGATTGGATAGTTGGACTATAGCAATCAAAATGGCTGGAAAGATAAGCGTTAGGGACATAATCATGGGTGAGAATGTATTTAACGGTGTAAATTTTCCAGACTGGAAGACGAACCTCATGATAGTCCTGGGAGCTGAGAAGTTGCTCTATGTGATATAGAGACCTCTCGGGCCTGAGCCCGGACTTGAGCGGCCAGTAGAGCATAAGCTTTAGAAGACTCACCGTGATGATAACTTTACTACTCAATCAGTTATGCTTGCTACAATGACTCATCAGTTTCGTCATCAGAACAAGAGATTGGATCCTTATGCGATGATGTTGAAGTTGAAGGATCTTCATATATCTAATCTTAGATCTCAGAAGTATGAATTGCAGAAGAAGCTCTTTCGCTCTCGTATGTCAGACGATACATCTGTCGAACACTACGTGTCGCAGAAGATTGCTGACATCGAACAGCTGGGCATTACCTTCGAGGAAGAGACTTCCATAGATTTGATCTTACAGTTTCTGCCCGACTGCTAGGGCGGGTTCATCATGAACTATAATATGATGAACCAAGAAAAAACTCTTGGAGAGTTAATGGCTATGCTAAAAGAGGCAGAGCCAGAGCTTCTGAAAGGCAAGAAGCGTGAGGCGCATCTTACTTCGACATCCAAGAAGGCAAGGCTTGGCCGAAGACTTCTGGGGGTGTGAAAAAGAAGAAGAAGAAGGCAAGGCTCAATCATCACGGTCTTCTGGGAAGACAAAGGATAAATCCCAAGACGTCTGCCTACACTGTGGCAAATGGGGTCACTGGAAGTGTGACTACCGTAAGTTCAAGGCGGACTTGAAGGAAGCGAAGACGGGCAAGGCTCTGGCTTCAGGTATGTTTGTTATTGAAATAAACATGTCTACTACTAGTTTAAAAATTGGATTTTTGATACTGGATGTGGTACTCACATATGTACTGATGTGCGGATCTGCAGATTAGCAGAGACTGGCTTCAGGGAGATCGACATGCGAGTCGGAAATGGGACGAGAGTCGCTGTTTTGGCCGTTGGCACCTATGTTTTGAATCTGCCCTCAGGGCATGTACTTACATTAGGCGACTGTTATTTTGTACCTAGTTTGACTGAATATTATATCTGTATATAGTTTAACCTGATATAGGTATACCTTTGTATTCAGGAACACTGGGTTTTTTTGTTTATAAAGATGATATTTTGATATGTACAGCAGATGTGAATAATGTTCTTTATATTTTGAATATAAACGAATCTCAAACATATAACATGACAAACAAAAAACTCAAATTGAGTAAAACGAATGAGACTTATTTGTGGCATTGTCGTCTGGGACACATTAACAAAACTCATATATCCATACTTTCGAAGAATGGATACTTGGACGGATTTGATCCTAATTCATATGATGTCTGCGAATCTTGTTTGTTAGGCAAAATGCCTAAAACACTTTTTAGTGGTAAATGTGTACGTGCCACCGAGCTGTCAGCCCTCGTTCTTAGTGACGTATGCGGGCCCATGTCTAGCCAGGCTAGAGGTGGATATGAATACTTCATAACCTTTACGGATGATGCATCGCGTTATGGTTATGTGTATCTTATGAAACACAAGTTGGGAACTTTTGAGAATTCAAAGAGTTTTCGACACGAAGTAGAAAAATAGACTGGAAAAAGTATTAAACATGTTGCGGTCTGACCGTGGTGGAGAATACTTAAGCAATGAGTTTCAAGATTACTTGAAAGAATATGGTATTCTTTTACAGTGGACTCCTCCCGGAACACCTCAATTGAACAGTGTGTCCGAACGGAGAAACGAACTTTGTTGGACATGGTAAGGTCAATGATGAGTCACAGAGCTACCGATTTCGTTCGGGGATACGTATTAAATAGTGTAATACTTATTTTGAATAAGGTTCCGTCAAAGTCTGTTCAACAGACTCCATATGAGATATGGACAGGAAAGAAACCGGGTTTCTTATTCCTAAAGATTTGGAGATGTTGGGCATATGTTAAACGTTTGGATAGTACCAAACTAGAACCCAAATCGGATAAGTGCCTATTTGTAGGTTATCCTAAGGAAACGAAAGGATATTATTTCTACAACCCATAAGAGAACAAAATATTAGTTGCTCTTCATGTGGTTTTCCTAGAAAAGGAATTCATGAATGCAGTGGTAAGTGGTAAGAAAGTAGAACTCGATGAAAATCAGAGTGATACTGTTTCTGGCACCGACCCCCTCACGAAACACGAACAGTCCATTAGGGATGAGACTGTTCCACAATATTCTGATACACAAGAACCGCGTAAGTCAGAGAGACTCAGAAAACAACCTGAGAGGTATGGGTTTCTGATCTCACCTCATGTAGACATTAATCTTATTGAGGAAGATGAATCGGCTACGTATGAGGAAGCAATACAAGGTATTGACTCCGCTTTATGGCAAGAAGCCATGAAGTCCGAAATGGATTCCATGTATACCAACCAAGTTTGGATAATGGTTGATGTACCAGAAGGTATTAAGCCTATTAGTTGTAAATGGATCTTCAAAAGGAAGACAGACATGGTAAGCAACATACAAACGTACAAAGCTAGGCTTGTAGCTAAAGGATATCGTCAACGACATGGTGTCGATTACAATGAAACATTTTCACATGTTGCCATGATTAAATCCATTCGGATAATGCTTGTTATTGCTGCATATTTCGATTATCAAATATAGCAGATGGATGTCAAAACCGCTTTCCTTAATGGAAACCTTTTGCAGGATGTTTATATGTAACAACCTGATGGTTTTGTCATACCAAGACATGCAAACAAGGTTTGCAAGTTAAACCAATCCATTTATGGATTAAAGCAAGCATCGCGTTCTTGGAACCATCATTTTGACGAGATCATAAAAGAATATGGTTCCATTCAAAACGAAGATGATTCTTGTGTATATAAGAAGGTTAGTGGGAGCGAACTGACATTCATTGTCCTATACGGTGATGATGTATTACTTCTTGGAAATGACATTCTTATGCTACAATCGGTGAAAGTTTGGCTTTCATTAAAATTCTCCATGAAAGACCTGGGAGAGGCAGCCTTTATTTTAGGAATAAGGATCTACCGGGATAGATCTAGAAAGCTGGTGGCACTCTCCTAGAGCTCATACATTGACAAAGTGTAAAGAGATTCAACATGGATCAGTCCAAGATAGGGCTGCTTCCGGTGTCATATGACGTCTCTCTATCGAAGTATATGTGTCTTAAAACTCAAGATAATAGAGATGCAATGATTCAGATCTTGTATGCTTCAGCAGTCAGATCGATCATGTACGCCATGATATGTACGCTACCTGATGTCTCATATGCTTTGAGCATGTGCAATCGCTATCAGGCCGATCCAGGTGATGGTCACTGGATTGCTGTAAGGAACATCATTAAGTATCTTAGACGAACTAAAGATGTTTTCTTAGTCTATGAGGAAGGAGAACTTGAGGTGACTTGGTTCACCGATGCAAGTTTCCAAACCGACAAAGACGACTGTAAGTAGCAATCAGGGTACATATTTTGTTTAAACAACGGAGCAGTGAGCTAGAAATCTTCCAAGCAATAGATTGTTGCCGATTCAACAACAGAAGCGGAATATATTGCTACAGCTGAGGCAGCAAAAGAAACAGTTTGGATCCGTAAATTCCTAATTGGATTAGGAGTAGTTCCATTAGCAGGTGAGCATGTACCTTTGTATTGTCACAATAATGGGGCTATCGCATAGGCTAAGGAACCACAGTCTCATCAACGATCCAAGCATGTACTTCGACGATTTCATGTGATTCGTGAGATCATACATCGTGGCGATGTGAAGATCGAGAAGATCGCATCAGATGATAACATTGCAGATCCGCTGACGAAGGCTATATCTCAGCAAAAGTTTGAGCGACATGTACATAGTTCAGGTGTTAGATACTTGAGTGACTGACTATAGGGCAAGTGGGAGATTGTTGGATAATTATGACCCATAGCATCATTATTTGTAAAGAACATTGTATTTTTGTACAAATTATCTATGTGACAAAAGGAAATTGATATTTTATCATTATTGTAATTAGATTACTTGAATATAAATTAATGATAAAAATCAATATGGTTAAATCAGATTAATAAGATATGAGACAATATTAATCTACGAACGGTTTAATCATTAAATATCCCTAGTCGAAGTATTATCGAGATTGAATATTAATAATGCGGAATAGACTAGTATTACACTTGTGCGCGTTATGGAAGCTTAACGGCATAGTTCTCATATATTTAGGTATTGGATACTTATGCAAGTGTAATAAGATGTTCTGTTAGCCGTTGGACCAGGAACAGTTCGCTCTGGATAGACCCACTCGGAATCTCATTGGTAGTATGACTATGTGTCTATGGGAATCCGAATCAGGGTAGGTGTATGTGATCTTTAACCTGAGACTTACGTCGTTATTACTTGCGACAATCAGTTTACTTTAGTATTGTTCGTCTAGAGCTTTAATAGGTTCTGTGTATGCCTGTATTGGGTTTACTGAGAATCATAGTGTATTGGATGTGATGTCAAGATGGGAGTATCACTTCAGTCATATGGAGATTATGGTCACACAGGATACGAAACTAGTACTCTTAAAGCTGTAGCTATCGGGATAGTATGACTAGGTCATGACTTCCTGATTACAGAGATTAGTTACTCAGGATCCGATATATGCTTCGTACGGGGCAAACACAGAGCCAGCCCTAGGCCTAGCATGTGACATCCGATACTGGATCGTATTACGTATTACATAATATTAGTATTGCTACGCCTGATACAGATGATATTCCTCGGTGAATATTTCTGGAGAATTAGGTAGCCACGGTGCTTTGCTAGAAGCCAACCATGTCTTGTAAATCAGTGAGAACATGGTACTGGGTACGCACGAGTTCGGATAGTTCGATAACCGTATTTACTGCCAATATATCCATGAATCTCTTGGGTCGCTTCCCAAAGATTCACCAATGACATTTGACTCAGATAGAATTAATCTGGGATTAATTATGAGAGAGAAAATTATTCTGAGATTATTGCGGTAAGAATTAATCTGGGATTAACTTCGTATAGAAAAGAGAACGCGATTAATTTAGAATTATTCGATAAAATAAATTTAATAGTTAAATTAGATTTTTCTATTTAATTTATTTATTTATGGCTAAAATAATATATCAGATATATTAATTTGAAATCGAATTTCAATACGAAATTAAAATTGGATTTTAATTCGGGCGAACGAATTAATTCTTCGAAATCGTCTATCGTAATAATTTTGCGAGGCATAATTATTTAATTAAATTGGATTTAATTATGGCACGACGGCAAATTCGTTTAATCGGAATTAAACGAACCCGATAAAATTACCTGTGACTTTCCGTGTGTCTTTTTGTGTTTTGGGAACACAAAATATCTTTGAATTTGGGCCCAAGTCAAGTTGTTTGTTGAGGAAGTCAACTCAAATTTTGAATTTAAAATGTGGTGGGACCACATGACTTACATCAAAGGTTAAATGTTGATGCAAGTAGTTGGCTTAATTAAATGCATTTAACACACAACCACCAAGTCTTGAAAAAAAAAATAATTTTTCTCACACTCTCTTTTTCTCTCCACCTTGGCCGAATGCTTATCTCCATTGTATTGAAATTTTACTTCAAAATTTCAACATAACTAGCACTTGGAGGAGTCTAATTTGGTGATAGGGAAACTCACCCAAGGAATAGACAACATAACAACAAGCTTGGAGCTTCATCCAAAGAGGAAATTTCAAAATTTCTCCATTTAACAATGTAAGTGATTCCGCCACTTTTCTTGTTATTTCAAACATATAATCATGTTTAGGATCTTGTGGCATGTCTTAGAGACTAACATCAACATGTCATTGGACCAAATAAATCGTGTGCCACATGTCAGTATTCTATTGGGCCGACAGATTCCGCGTGCCACGTCATCAGATAGCTGTGCAAATCGTGTCTGCCGCGTTGCCACATCAGGCGTCGCGACGCGCCGAGGAAAAAATTATCTATAAATTAGATTCGATTTCATTTCATTTTCCTCATGCTTTCCTTAGGTTTCTAATATGAATTTGAGGATTGCATCTTGTGTGTATTTATTTTCAGTATTTTAATTATGTATTTTTATTTTCAGTAATAGTAATAGTTTATTTTCTTTACTTTTCTTTTATGTTTTGTAATTAAATTTCCGCTGGGGGAAGGGTGAAACATTTAATATGATTAACTATGTCAATCTCACTTAATTATAATATATAAATTATAAAATAACCAGACTAATTAATGGCAGACTATGTTACCGCCTATATGGTCGGTTTAAATATAAATTACTTTACCGCCTATATGGCCGGTCTTTATGTGACAGATGATTACCGCCTATATGGCTGGTGTAATTGGACTAAATGGATTACCGCCTATATGGCCGGTTTTATATGTTTGACATTATTAATTCCTGAGAAAGCAGAACAGAAAATAATTTATATATTATAATAAGTGAGATTCCTAGGTTTGAAATATTAAATGTGGATCCCCTAACCCCAACATTTTCTTTTTATTCTAGGAAAGTGATGAAACACAATATTCACATGCTTAATAATTGATTTAATTATATTATGGGTAATTATTTAGTTTGTTTATTGAATCTTAAGCTTAATGCTTCTTGTTGCCTGATCACCAATAAGATTGATGTGGTAAACTTAAAATGAACTTGGAAAATGGATTTTAGGTTTCAGCCTTAGATTCAATAGCCTATGATCTTCCTTGAGGATAGATAACCCTTTAATAGATTTCCTTACATGATATACATATACATGTCGGGCGGGGGTAGCCACAATTGAAACTTACACTTAATGAATTCAGGTAACTTGGTTAACATAGGAATATGATTAATTGGGTTATTTGGGTATTTGCATCTGACCATCGGAAAAGACTTTTCCAGGTTAGCAGACTAATTTATTACACATAAGTAAGAGAATCAATTCATCATTAGATTAATATTGTGTGGAATCACAACCCTAGATATTTGTGTTTTTTGTTTATTTTCCTTAGTATTTTCTCTTGTGTATTTATTTATTTATTTATTCAGCAAATCCACATTCAACCAACCAATCAAACAATCATTCACTTCTCCCTTTAATTAGATACCTGTAAATAAATAGAATCAATAATTAATTACAACAATAGAAATTAAGTCCTCGTGGGATCGCTATTTTTATACTACTTGAGCGATACGTGCGCTTGCGTTATACGTGTGTGATCACGCTGATCAATTGTGTTGGCCATGTATGGGTTAGATTGGAGCTCCCGGACTTGGTTGCAGACTGTTGAGTGGATGTATCAGTTCACCAACGGTTCCTTATGTCATCTTCTTGTTCGGCTTTCGTTTGCTGCGTCAGTTTACTTCATCTGTAGGGAGAGGAATGTCTGCACTCATGATGTGCCTCCTCACCCTGTTGGTGTTCTTCTTAGTGGTATTGTGTTTACTGTTCAGACTTGTGCTAGTTTATTGCGGAGGGTGACACTATATTATGATAATAAATGGCTTCACCTCTCCGGGCACCTGGCCGATGACATCTTCTGATGGCCTTGTTTTATTTGTAGCCCTTTGCTTTTGTACAGTTTTGGTTAATATACTTACTTTATCCACACACAAAAAAAAAACAAAGAATAGGAGTGATGCAAAAATGTGTTGAAATTTTTTTAATTAATTTGGGCTTGAGCCTATATATTATGTTAAAAATATAATTTAAAGAATTAATAAATAATATATTTATGGGTATTGTTTAATTGTTTCTATTTTCTAATATATATATATAATTTACAAAATATATATATATATTGTGGGGCCAAGTAGATCCGCCACTGATTGTAGAAAAGAACAGTGGTGCTTTTAAGTGTATCAGAACAGTAGTGCTACTTAGTACTTGTAAAGAACAAATTATATACACAAATCTCTTAATTCATACCTGAAACTCAACTAAACTTAATACAAGTATAAAACACTAGTTTTCTTCTTATATACACAAATCAAACCAATTATGTTTTAGTTTCTTATTAAAAGAATCAAAATCAAAATAAAAAATCAAACCAATTATGTTCTCAAATATTTTGTTAAACATTTTCCCAACCCATCAACAGAGTGCGAAAAAAGTCATCGCGAAGTTACAAAACCAAGGAGATTAATATCACGCATAAGGCAATTGGCATTTGGCAGAAAGCATTTTGGCAGCAGTGTAGTTCTCTCAGAGTCAGACCCATAGGAGCAAGGTTTCAGGAAAGTTCAAATGAAGGACAAGTTTATAAATTTTTGGCAAGAAAGAATTATTGGAAAACAAAGCTGTAGATGTACCAAAAACACAAAAGGGAAATGATATTCCAGCAAAAAAGAATACACTCAAAAGAGAACTTGTGCTACATGCTCAATTTCCAGGGAAAAAAATATTGAAAAACTGCCGAAGAGTAATTATTAGATGGATTTAAAGTAAAATTTCTTATTTGTAGGTGAAAAGGAAACAAATTAATGTCCTTGACTTCAAAGAAGTTCGAAGATTCCTCTTCATGAAAAAGAAAAAAGGAACTGACTTGTAGTTGAAGTTTAACTGTGTATGAGCTAAGCTAAAAGCTATAGGTGATTCACACACTTCATGTGGTCCATCAATTTTTTACTATTCTTCCTTTCGCCAGCTTTGATTTGAACATATGACACCACCTGCGGCCAGCACCAGGAGCATACATAGCATTTACACATTAGTTTTTTGTTAGAGTAAACCAGTGACAATCCCTTAAACTCGGACTGTTTGAAAAATGATTGCATGAGCAAGGAATGGTGACTGCGATGCGATGTTAGTATGTGAATGTGCTTCCTATTGAAGTGTACACGAGCCTTCAGGCTTCAGAGATAAAGAGCAAGTCATATTCATTTTTGGTATTTTTTCAGTATCCCTGGAACTGTTGAGCTACCCTCCTTATACATGATAATAGGTAAATTTAGCTAAATCCAGAAAGTTACTAAGATTATGGTTCTCAAATTCATTTCACTTTAACTCGTTTCCTTGCTTCATAAAAGTAGGTCTTAGAAACAAAGAAATGTGTATATCGTAAACAAATATAGTGACAACAAATATAGAAATAAATAAATCTATATATTCCTTATAGACACTATTACAACTAGTCATATCAGTGTACAAGCTACTCTAATTTGAAGTACAATAAGAGCATTGAAAAAATCTCCAACCTTTACACTGCTCCAAACCACTGTTAACACTACTGCACAACTGTTCATCGTTTCAGATGATCAAGAAGATGAAAGTATCACAAGAACACGATCATCCATCAACAATGAATTGATCGTCTTGATTATCTCCCTCAACCCTAGTATCTCCATGAACCATTGCATTCACATGATGTAAATTCTGCATCATTTGTGATAGATAATGGCTACTACTACCAGTATGGTCAGAGAGCCCAGTAGGCTGACCAGTCCACTGAGAAACAATCCCAAGCAGCTGGCTTGTAATGTTTTGCTGCTCAAGAAGAATACGGGCCTGCATCTGACCCATTTCTGCCCTGTGTTGACTCAACATTTCATCGATCCTCTTCTTCGATTCTGACCTCTGCCTGTTAATCCTTTCCTCCCACTCTCTCCCCTGAATCATCTCTTCTTCTCTTCTTCTTCTTTCCTTCTCATCCCTCTCCTTCTCCATAGATTCCCAATCCTGTATCCTCTGCCTCCTTAACTGCTCCTTAGCCTTCTCCCTCTCTTCCAACTTCAGTTGCCATTCCTGCTCAAGTTTTATCCGAAAACATTCCCTCCTCTGCCTCTCCCTCTCTCTCTCTGCTTCACGTTGCTCAAAGCGAGCCTCCATTTCCTTCAACTGTCCCAACTGATTTGCAAGAAACCCCAAAGTCTTCTTCTCCAACCCCTTCAACAACTTCCTCTTCCTCTTCAAATTAGTCCCATTCAGCTCTGCTTTGTCACACGCAAACCCATTATCCCCATCCTCCCTAACCCTTTCAGGATGACCATTAAAATTATCCTCACCTTCATCACCATCATACTCAAAATCCAAACCCATCACCCCATTCTCTCCACCATCAATCGTAGCGAAATCCCCATCCCATGAATGACCCATTTGCTCAAAATCCACAATCTCCATCCCACCACCACCCACCCCCTCAAATCCACCACCACCATTCTCCCTATTCTCATTAACAACCGCCGTTAAATCACTGCCATTATTGATATTACTACTATACGATGCTGCTACATCTCCAAAAACCTCCTTATACCTTAGAAAGTTTGACCAATGAGTAAGACCTTCAACCCAATTGAACTCATCCCCATTATTACACTCCCCACCAACAGAATTATCAACAGATAATTCAGGCTTCTTGATCTTCTGCTTAACTAACAAATACTGGTGCCTCATATTCTGCACCTTGGTGGAAACATCTTTCCATGACCATTGCCAAGGAAAAGCAATAGGATCGCGAAGGTGGTGTACAGAGTTCACATACAGAGCTATTGGTTTAAATTTCTTCTCGCGGGTTTTCATTTTTGCAAGAGTCCCATCTGATACCATCTCACCATACTTGTTTATTAGGGTTTTCTCTTCAGACTCAGTCCATTTCTTTCTTATTGGAGGCACCATTATTGAAAAATTCAAATACCAACTTCTTCTTTGAAGATAATTCCAATATTATTATTGTTATCACATAATAAATTATATGGCATCGAAGAGAAACCCCAAAACAAAGCCAACCCAGATCAAAAAAAGCATCAAAATTGAGTACAAATTACAAAAAAGAGATTAATAAATCGTTACCTTGACCGTGAGATTTACAAACTGTCACGAAAATTCAAGTTTTGATGAAATTCTGGGTTTGTTGAGAGCTCCTTGGAGGTGGATTTTCGGGGGAAAATTAGCTGAGAAAGTGAGGGAATCTAAGAGAAAATGATATCCGGGGACTTCAGTTAAAAGTGAATTCGAACAGTAGTTGCCTTGTTACAATTTATAAAGCGGGAGAATACCCCATTGCCCCCTAGTGTTTATATTAATAGTCATTTACTCCCCAAAAACCCTAGTTAAAAAATCAAGAGAATATTTTCATTTTATAAGTTTTTTGACATATTTGTCATTGCATAAATAATTAATAATTTTACATCATTATTAAATCTTTAATTAATTAAAAATGTTGACGGTGGATTTTGGTCTCAGGGTAATACGGGAATATCACCTCCGAGGGAACCCTCCTTCAACTGTGAATTTGTTTGGTTATGCGGGAAACAAAAGCAAACTTAGCGGAAAACAAAGGAATACGCCAATCAGACAATGTGATTTAACGTGGTTCGGTGGACTTTGAGATCCGACCTACGTCCACGGACAAGAACAGGGTGGTACTCTTTTATTACTCAAATACACCTCTCGGGCCTCTCATTTGCTCTTACAAATTGGAATTTTATGACTCTAATCTCTCACTCTTGTGATGATTTTCAGATGATCTCAACTTGTCCTTCTACACTCACTCTACCCTCCTATTTATAATGGTGAAGAAACCAGATTCCTTTGTACAAGAATTCCCAATTGGAGATGGTCTCCTTTTCCTATCAGGATTCCTAGTCAAAACTATTCACTTTTCCCATAAGGATTCCTAATCAAAACTACATTTACTTCCTTTATCCTATTAGGATATTAAGTTATTACTTTACCCCATTAAAGTAGGATAACTTATCCCTTTTCCGCAAGAATAGGATGCTTTATCTTCCTGAGCACGCCTCGTCATGTGCTCGGTCTTCATTAGGTCGGTCATGATAGCCATTTGAACTGAGAATGCTGCTGTCGATCTGATAATGCTCGGTCATCCGATCTCAAGTGCTCGGCCATTTAGTATAAAGTGCTCGGCCTCTTACCGTCAAGTTGTCGGGTCGGCTTTAACGGTCTCGATCAATGGAGTTACCCATTTTACCCCTGTCGTGTTGTTTAAATAACATAGTGCCCGAAAAACACCATCAACATCTGTCCCCTAGTTCTCGATTCCAACGAGTACACAAGTTGGTACCGGGAACTATAAAAAGATGGTGTGCTCATCGCCTTACTGGTGGTCGCTCCAGAATTTACAGAGAAATTGCTTTCGCCATCAACTAAGTCTTCTGTTTCTATCTTCATATCCTCGGTTTTTTTGGAGATGCTGACCTTATTCAGGATGATTCTCCACCTCAAAGCAAATTGCTTACGATGATGTGCTCGGTGGCATGTGATCGTGTCTCGAGCTATGAGAGATGCTCGGACCTGGGGGAATGTTACGTCCCCAGTCCGAAGGACTGACTCGGTGGGACGCAACCTGACCCCGAGCTGAGAACGACACTTGGACCTGAGGGAATGTTACGTCCCCAGTCCGAAGGGCTGACTCGGTGGGACGTACCCCGACCCCGAGCTGAGAAAGGTACTTGGACCTGGGGGAATGTTACGTCCCCAGTCCGAAGGGCTGACTCGGTGGGACGTACCCCGACCCCGAGCTGAGAAAGGCACTTGGACCTGGGGGAATGTTACGTCCCCAGTCCGAAGGGCTGACTCGGTGGGACGTACCCCGACCCCGAGCTGTAAAAATCACTTGGTCTTGGGGGAATGTTACGTCCCCAGTCCAAAGGCAGACTCGGTGGGACGTACCCCGACCCCGAGCTGAGAAAGGCACTTGGACCTGGGGGAATGTTACGTCCCCAGTCCGAAGGGCTGACTCGGTGGGACGTAACCCGACCCCGAGCTGAAAGAGGTACTTGGCTCTGGGGGAATGTTCCGTCCCCAGACCAATGAGCATGACTCGATGGGACGTAACCCGACCCCGAGCTGTAAAAAACTTCGATCTCGACGGTACAAGAGCAGACCCGAGCCGGAAAGAGACATCGGTCTCGGCGGTACAAGAGCAGACCCGAGCCGGAAAGAGACATCGGTCTCGGCGGTACAAGAGCAGACCCGAGCCGGAAAGAGATATCGGTCTCGGCGGTACAAGAGCAGACCCGAGCCGGAAAACAAATATCAAAACCATTGTGTGAGCCATAACAAACAAGCATAATCAAATGTCAACCTAAGTCAGAAGAGGTTTTACTCACCTTTTGGGGATCCGTTGCCTTTCTTGCAACTCTACGAGGGTCACTACAAGCAAGGCTCTTCTTAATACATCCTTTCTGCATCTCAGCATTCCACGCATCCGACCGGATGACTTCCGCTATCAACTTGGTCGACCTCAAAAACCGAATGGTCTATGTACACACTGAGATAGCCTTTTTTCACCAAGTCTTCCACCTGCTCCCGCAGGTCTCTGCACCCATTCGTGGCATGTCCCTTTACGTTGTGGTCCTTTCTCTGATGGTGTTACCTCTTCGGGATATTTTCTCCTCGTTTTCTAATAGGACGAATTTTCGGGCCACCTCTAGGGCGGTTGCGTAGTCCGGGGTGTCCTGGATCCTTAGGTGGGTCCATAGCCTCCCGACTTTCAAGGCTCCCTTCAAGCTTTCCAGGGCCTCGGGGGATTCATATCCTCCGACTTTGAGTACCATATTATGGTATCTTTCAATAAATATCTTCAAAGGTTCATCGTCTCTTTGTTTCATAAGTCTTAGTTCTCCAACTGTCTTTCTGGGGACGCAAGCCCCATTGAAGTGCCGTATGAATGATTTTCTGAGTTGTGTGAAGCTGCTGATGCTTCTTGGGGTTAGGCTTCTATACCATAGGATGGCAGGCCCACCTAAAGTTAAGGGAAATACTTTGCATATGGCGTCGCCCGTCACCCCCTGTACTTCCATTAGGAGGACAAAATTCTCGATGTGGGATTTTGGGTCGGAGTGGCCTTTGTATGGTGCCATGGTTGGCATGTTAAATCGCTTCGGGAATTGTGCTGACCTTATCTCTTCTGTAATGGGAGACCCCTCTTCCTCGCCTCGGGTGTCTCCCGCGCCGATCTTGAGGCCTTCTTCCCATCTGGTCATCTCTTTTCTTAACCAAGACTTTATTTCACGGGTTGTGCCCCCGTGTCGCCTTCTGTGTCCTTCTGTCCGCCTGTCGTTCCGGGCGTGGCGTTCCTTAAGCTCAGAGGTCTCCTGTACGTCTTCGTTGTACTTTCTATCTTCCCTCTCGGAGTTGTAAAAACTGTCGGAGGAGGGGTTGGGTGATTGTTCCTCCTCTTCCCATGTGTCTTCGGATCGTGGCTCTCTTCCTACCACTTCAGATCTTATCCCATAAGGGCCTCTCTTTCTGGGTCCCTCGTCTTCGCTTACATCTACTACTTTTTTCCCTTTTTCCCTCTCTTTCCTCTTCTGGCCGGCCTCGGTTTCAGGTTTCTCGTTGTTTGCTCCTTCCATTCTTTCTAGTCGATCTATCATAGACCTCATGCTATCTTCCATCTTTTTCATCCAGTCCATTGTCGGACCTCCTGATTGGTGATTTCCGCCTTCCGCCATTTGTCTTATCACGTGAACTGCTTTTTGTGAAGTTCCCCACAGACGGCGCCAACTGTTGACGGTGGATTTTGGTCTCAGGGTAATACGGGAATATCACCTCCGAGGGAACCCTCCTTCAACTGTGAATTTGTTTGGTTATGCGGGAAACCAAAAGCAAACTTAGCGGAAAACAAAGGAATACGCCAATCAGACAAGGTGATTTAACGTGGTTCGGTGGACTTTGAGATCCGACCTACGTCCACGGACAAGAACAGGGTGGTACTCTTTTTATTACTCAAATACACCTCTCGGGCCTCTCCTTTGCTCTTACAAATTGGAATTTTATGACTCTAATCTCTCACTCTTGTGATGATTTTCAGATGATCTCAACTTGTCCTTCTACACTCACTCTACCCTCCTATTTATAATGGTGAAGAAACCAGATTCCTATTTGTACAAGAATTCCCAATTGGAGATGGTCTCCTTTTCCTATCAGGATTCCTAGTCAAAACTATTCCATTTTCCCATAAGGATTCCTAATCAAAACTACATTTACTTCCTTTATCCTATTAGGATATTAAGTTATTACTTTACCCCATTAAAGTAGGACAACTTATCCCTTTTCCGCAAGAATAGGATGCTTTATCTTCCTGAGCACGCCTCGTCATGTGCTCGGTCTTCATTAGGTCGGTCATGATAGCCATTTGAACTGAGAATGCTGCTGTCGATCTGATAATGCTCGGTCATCCGATCTCAAGTGCTCGGCCATTTAGTATAAAGTGCTCGGCCTCTTACCGTCAAGTTGTCGGGTCGGCTTTAACGGTCTCGATCAATAGAGTTACCTCTTTTACCCCTGTCGTGTTGTTTAAATAACATAGTGCCCGAAAAACACCATCAACAAAAAATATATGAAAAATATTATAAAATATAATATTTCAATATAGAATTATCATATAAAAGTAAATGACAATTACTACTTTTTAAAATTTCAGTTATAAGGTACCTTTCAAACTATACTAAGAAACTGTTTTGAGAAACATCCCTATTAGTTTACATGTTTTGGGAAAACAAAATTGAAAACATAAGATTAGATAAACATAAATGGTTCCTAAAAGAGAAAAAAAAATTACTCATGTTTCTTCATGGCATAATTTTTTGTCACGATTTAATAATATTATTACATTTATTCTAAATATAGTATTTTTTAAGATAATGATTTTTTTAAGAAATAATAATTTAATAATTTTTAAGATAATTAAAAAATAATAACTTAATAATAATATTTTTTTAATTATCTTAAAAAATACAATTCAAAAATTTATATAAAATAAACGAGATGTGTTAATTTCATTTCATTTCTACAATTGATTTTATAGTATTTCACACACAATATCTTAATCCCTCTCTTTTTTAATTATTATTTTTAGTTGTATTTTTTAATTTTGTTAAATTATTCTTTGGAATGTCAATTTATTAATCTATATTAATCATATAGAAGTAGTTAAAATAGATCTAAATTTAAACTATATTTAGAATAAATTTATTTAAGATAATTAGATTTTATAATAATTATATATTGAAATATTATATTTTATAATAATTTTCATATATTTTTAATTAATTTAAAGAGATAATAATAATATAAAATTCTTAATTATTTAGGTAAAGGCAAGTATGTCAAAAAAAGAACTTATAAAATGAGTATATTTTTTGATTTTTTGACTTAGGGGATCTTGATGTAATATTAAAATAATATAGGGATAAGTGGCTATTAATATAAACATTAGGGGGGAAATGGGCATTCTCTCTTATAAAGCTGGGCAAAACGGAGCGTTTCAACCGTTATAAAGATATTGTGGCTGCAAAAAAACGTGGCATAATATAATTCGGTGAGTGGTAGTTGTGTACTTGTCCTGTAATCTAGTGACTTGTGGTTTGCACAGAGGAGAATTGTGCATTGTGCATTGTCCATTGTACACGTGGAATTGTCCGATTGGAAATGAACTAACGAGGTGTATATTTCCTTTGTCTTTGTACTACTATTGACAACATCATCATTAATGTCTTCGCCCATCCACTTGGGAACCACTATATGATACCGTGATGATGGAACCTTGTAGCTTAAAGGATATCAATATCTTATTGGATCATGTTAATGAGTGTCCTAAGAATATTTATTAGGTATTTTTTTAGGAAAATTTTTATATCATTTTTTTGGGAAATATAAAAATTATTAAAATATTAATTACTTTTTATTTTTATCCAGGAAAACTTCCCTAAAATTTAAGGACACTCGTTAACATTTCTCTATGTTATACGTATTTCTCAAATATTTCTTGATATGTGTACAATTAATTACACAAACAAGTATATTAAAAAACGCAAGAAGTAGAAGGGAATAAATTAGTTTTCAAATACATATAATTGTCCAATTGGTTGTACAAACATCATTTTTCTTTCTCAAACGATATAAAATATTAGGCTTCGTTGATAGGGGGAAGCCTTTTATATGTCAGAACTTAGAAGGTCACTCGGCTCTCCTCAAAATTTTTTTAACTGTTAGCACTAAGTAATAGAAATACCTATGAATTTATAAATTAAACTCTTAAAAATTATAAAATTATCCGTCAAGAAACATCCTGGCTTCGCCCCTGTCGTTGGCTATGGTTTTCAAATTTCGTTTTTTATTTTTCGAATTTAGAAAATATAAAATACTCTTTTGGTAATGAATCTTAACAAGTATTTTTTTTAAAATGTAAGATTTATTCTCTATTTTTAACAAAGAAAAACACTTCATTATTTTCCTATGATAAATCTTTAGTCATCATCAACAACAACAATAATACTGTTATTATTATAAAATAATAATTAATAAATTTATTATTATTATTATTAAATATTAATCAAATAATAATAGTAATTACTAATAAGCAAATTAATAATAGTAATAATAATAATATAAAATAAGAAATTACTATATAATAAGAAATTAGTAATAATATTTATTATTTAAAAACACTAATAAAAAAATTATTATTATTATTATTGGGATGATGATAGTGGGTATGTTGATGATAATTTGTATACTTATAGTTAATATGGATTAAATGTGTTGTGAAAGATTGAAGGTGAAAATGGAGAATTAGTGTTGGCCCTGAAAACGAGCTAGCGACGCAACGCTAAGCCCCTGGAGTCGCGACGCGCAACAGAGGATGCCCTTTGTCTTGTTCTACTCGTGTAAGCGTTGCGACGCTCAAGGGCCGAAGTCGCGACGCGTAATGGGAAGTTGCTATCTGTTTCAGTTCTGGAATATAAAAGTCGTGACGCCAAAGGTCAGCGTCGCAACGCGTAAATAGAGGAAGCTCATTGCCTCGATTCTGTTTTGTGGGAGTCGCGACGCTCAGCGCTTAGCGTCGCGACGTGTGTGGAAGTCGCAACGCGCATCAATTAATGTCGCGACGCGTAACTATCAAATTCTTACTGCCTCTGCAACTCATGTAAGCGTCACGACGCTTACAAGTCAGTGTCGAGACGTGCGATTGAATTTTTTCCAGGATCAGTTTTATTCACTTCAATCTCACCCTAAGATATTACAGGGCACCCAAAAAGTCTCGTACAAGGTTAAATATATGCATTACGTCATGTCATAAGCATAAAATGTCAGTAATGCATTACATTTTCTTTCTTGTCAGTTGTAAAGGAACTAATGATTTCTTTGACATTAGATCGACTTCAAGGCACTTGGCGATCACCTACGTCAGGAACCATACCAGACGTGTCGTAGCACTGTGAGTGGAGTATTTATTTCAAAAATTTTATGTATCCAAAACCGAATTTCTATTTCCTTGATTTTAAATGAGTTTTATCAAAAGCTTATTAAAGCACTGATTCCAAATGAATTGAGATGTTTTGTTGATAAGAATGATTTTAAAGTATGAATTTAGGATTTTAGAGGCATTGGAAAAAACCCACCTCATATGGTGACTTATGGAATTGACGGACATAGACGACGTGTGCACACGCAGATTATGACTAGGGGATGGTAATATGTAACGCCCCTAGATCCTAGTTTCAATGGTTAGGGCCACAGGACAGTGGCATGCATTGGGGGACGGTGATACGTAATGTCTCAATGGCATAAATTTTCACACCTGGCTCTAGATCAGTGGCTTGGGGGACGGCGATACGTAACGCCTCAAGACCACTAGTTTAGGCGTATGGCTAGACGGCGATACATAACGCCCTCATGTGTCAGAGGTTTTTTTTATAGAATTTCAGAGATTTTCATTGAGACGATTTATTTCTGTCAAGTATCGGATGATCACATGCGAGGCCTGAGGCTGGTACAGTGTCTGCCCCGTACGAATCATATATTGGATTACGAGCAACTAGTCTCTTTAATATCGGATAATCATGACCAAGTCATATTATCCCGACGATTGCAACCTTTATTAGAGAACCGGTTCTGTATCCCTGCGCGATCATCAACTCCATATGACTGGAGTGACACTTCCGTCTCGACATCACACCCAACACACTACGATTCTCAATATACCCAGTATTGGCGTACACAGAACCTGTTAAAGCCCTGGACGACCGCAACCAAAGTATATTGATTGTCGCAAGTGTTAGCGGTGCAAGTCTCAGGTTAAGACCAAATACACCTACCCTGATTTCAGACTTCCATAGACACATAGTCATACTACCAATGGAATTCCGAGAGGGTCTTATCCAGAGCGAAGCTGTTTCCCGTACCATCGGTAAAATACAACCTCCTATTACACTTGCATGAGTATCCTATACCCAAATATATGAGAACTATGATGTTGTGCCCTCACAACGCGCACAAGTGTAATACTAGTCTTTTACGCATTCATCGATGTCCAATCTCGATAATGCTCTGACTAGGGATATTTAATGATTTATCCTTCGTGGATTGATACTGTCTCATATCATTCTCAATCCAGGAACAAATCACAGGGACCTCCTATCATTTATATATCTAGGTGATCTAATCACAAATGATAAGAGTGCAATCTCTTTTGTCACATAGTTAATTTGTACAACAACACCATGATCTGTATAAATAGTGATGATATGGGTCATAATTGTCCAACAATCTCAAGTGAAATGACCACTATGCTCGCTCAACTCGAGAAGATTCATATTGATGTTGGTGTACCATATATTAGGAAATCTTCAGTGAGTCGTTCAGTGTTTATCAAATAAACACCTACATGTCTATACGAGTCTCCCGAGACTCATGGTTCATTAGGATAAACCATCGGACCAAGTCACGATATACGACATGTACTGGTCTCAGCGGATTTTACTAACCGACCCGTGTTAGTAAATCATAACCATGCACTTTATTTAAGGATATACATCTAATAATGTGCTTCCCAATGTCAATTATAAATTACGTTGTAACTGCGCACTATATTGTAATTCCTAGGGTCTTTGTCTAATATACACGTATCACTAAATCATATTTAGTTTCGATCTAATCATAATCAGATATCTAATCGTAATTATATCGAATAAGTGTATAAAAGACAAGGGTGCTACCATTAAATTAGTAATATTATGGAAAATGAAATTGTTTGTATTTATGAATCGAACATAAATACGATCCGGATTGACACTCTGAGCCCCAACCCTAACATAAAGACCTCTATATGTTTCCAAAACATAGTGACCGCTTGATAAAGAACATTCACATTTCAATAAATTTTCTTTATCATAAAAACATAATGTTTCATCCTTAATGTTTATTTTATATCCTTCTTTATCTAATATTGGCAGTGATATTATTTGTCTGATAAGTGAGGGAACATAATAACAGTTGATGAGTGGTAAATAGATCACTATTTCCCACTCCTTTAACTTAATATTTTGTATAGTTTCTTGAGTTATGTGAATATTTTGATGTGTTTTGTGTTATTTTATAGATAAATAAAATAACAGGACTCTTTGGAGGCAATTCGGGGTCAAAACAGTGAAAAACGGACAAAAATGGTAAAAATGTAAATTTCCTGCTAAAATGCGATGTTTGCTAAAATGTGCTGTGCTAAAATGCGACGTCCGCTAACATGCGCCGAATCTGCTAACATGCACCTGCCATGTGTCAACATCATAACAAATCTGCTAACGTGCGTCGTGCCACGTGTCACTGTCACATACTGCCGACAATCATCATCAACACTTTTCAATGTTGACGTCAGCGTCGCGACGCCGACACAATTATTGAGCTACCGACGCTGACCCCGCCACGTGTCCTCATCTCTGGAAGTTGCGCGCCACACGTCTATCATCAACGGCGCATCGCGACGCGCAATGTTCCACGCGTCGCGACGCGTGAGGCCAAGTTTTCCCTATAAATTGAGGCCGAATTTCAGAATTCATTTCATACTTTCTTATAAGGAATTCCTTAAGAATACTAAGAAGATTGTATCTTATTTGTTTATTTACAGCTTTCAGTATTTATTTTTCGCATTAGGACTTTCTTTTATTTACTTTTCAGTCTTTACTTTCTGTATTTAATTTTATTTACTTTTACGCAATAGTACTTTCTTTTCTTTACTTTTCAGTTTTTACTTTTCAGTAATGATGAGGTAACTCCCCCCTGCTGGGGTGAAATGTAAAGCTTTTATTACTAATATTTAGATTAATCTATGTTAATTATAATATATAAACTATTTAAAACCTGACTTAATGAGGATATTGTTGGGGTTTTTATGGTGGAATATCGGTAATGCAGGCCTAGGGATGGCAATTTTACCCACAAACCCGCAAACCCGCAAAAACCCACCCGCAATGGGTAGGATTTGGTAAATATATTAGTGGGTACGGTGCGGGTTTGGTAATTTAAAGCAGAACCCGCTGCGGGTGCGGTGCGGGTTTGGTATTTAAGAAAAAAATGCGGGTATCCACATACCCGCAATATTATTTTTATTAATTAATATTTAGGACAATATAAAAAAACCTTCATATAAAAACAACTAACAAAACCTAAACCTAAAACACTAATCCACAGTTCCACACTCTCACTCAGCCGTAGCCTGCAACCTGCCCAATTGAAGATTTTTTGCATGACTATTATTTTTTTTTCTAATCACACTTGTTAATAAAATTATAATGCAAAAATTTGGATTAAGTTCACATAATCAGAAACGGGAGAGGAGCAAAATAAGCTAGTGTTTGCTGCAACTTCAGTAGCTTTCCTGCTTCTTCTTTACACTTACACCACTTGAGCCTTGTAAGTATCACTTTCATTACACTTAGCATAAAAAATATGACCAAAGGTTGGTGATTACTTTTTAGCTTATTGTCGATTGAGTTGACTAATTTAGATCATTATAATTATGAATGGAAGAACTCGTTTTAATTATGTTTATATGAAAAAATAAACATATGGTACTGAGTCTTTCATACATTATGTTATCTATGTACTGTATATACATACATTGCATGTTGTATATGTCAAATGAAAAACAAATGTGAAAACTACAACTAGCAATTAAAAATAAATTATTTAATTAAAAAAATTATATTATTAAGAACACAAAGTAATTCAATATTTTAAAAACCCGCAAAAAATCTGTTGGGTACCAATGCGGGTTTGGTAATTTATTTTTATTTGCGGTGCAGGTTTGGTAATGAAAATTAAAACCCGCAACGGGTATGGTGCGGGTTTGGTAATTTATTTACATATGCGGGTGCGGGTTTGGTAATGGAAAACCCTCACCATACCCTACCCACTGCCATCCCTAAATGCAGCCGAATCGCGAAAATCAAAATTTTACAGTTTCAAAATTTTTCTTGGATCAATTAAATAAAATTATTTATTTAATTACCCAATTATCAAATTCTGAAAAATTACACAAGAGATCAAATTTCTAGATAATTACCGAATTGTCCCAAAACTTTGTAAATTGATCATTTTTTGTCCAAAAGTTGTCAAATATAATTTTGGATGATTCTAAATCATTTCTAAAATGTTTTTCAACACATCTAATGCATCAAAATCAGATTTCACACAAATCCCCAATTTTTGGTCTAACGCCGTGAGCCACCTAAAATTTCCAATTAATTACAATTTGGTCCATTTAGTTCAAAACATGACAAGATCAAATCCAATCAACCTAAAATTTTACATGCATCATATACACTCCATAATACATCACATATATGAAAAGCCCCAAATTTGGAGTGGGTTAAGAACCCTAATTTTTCAATTTCATCAAATTGAGCAATTTTACCAAATCTTTAAAATCCAACACTTTAATCCATTCAATGCTTCACCAAACAAGCCTCACAACTTTGAAATAACTCTAGAACAATTCTAGGTCACCAAGGAGTGGCTCAACAACTCTAGAATGACAACTTGATTTTCAAAGAATCAAAAGTAAGCCTTTGAAACCATTTCAAGCTTACTTACATGCACATATCTTTCATTCAAGTTCACAACAAATTAAACACAAACTATAAGAGTATAGAGAACATAAAAACAACACAAAATGATGCCAAGCATGTTAGAAACAATTTCCATGTTGAAGACTTTGAAGAAATACTTACAAAAACAAGACTTTTCCAAGACTTTTCCTTTAGGCCTTCAAGCTTTTCTCTCAACCTCTTTTATGTTTATTTTATATCTAATGAACTTGTTTAAACCCTAAAAGATGAAACAAAACAATATATACCTCACACAAATGCCCATGGCCGAATTTGGTGATGGTAAAATATCTAGATATTATTATTTTTTTGTTTCATTAAAGTTTATTTAATCAACTTGCAACTTGAATCATTACAACTTTAATGAAATTCAACAAGTCAATAAAAGCAACTAAAAAATATAACACTTATATTTATTTAAGGGTATGGCCGAATTTGACAATAAATGAAAGGAAATTGATATTTCAATTTTAACAATTTAAAATAAATATCCAAGGAAGTCAAATCCAATTTGACAACATTTTCCTTTAATGTAAAGTCAAACATTTACACTAATAATCATTTCCTAACTTTATCATTTCATAAGATATTTATATTTTAATTATATTAATTATTTAACAATTAATTAATTAATTAAATACAAATATCTCAAATATATGTATTATATTTACTTTAAATGATATATGTCAAATACCTTTATTTGAAAATTTATTAATATGTATTTAATAATATCATATATTAAATACAAATACACATTAATTAGGAAATGACGGTTCGGCCCATTTGCATGTATTTTTCGTTTAACGTTTAAAGGATTTATAAATAAACATCATTATTTATAAAAGTCGCTATAGTGCTATACGAGTATATTTCATTAGTGAGACTCTCTAGATTCAGGCATATCCGTCACGAAATCCAATTTCGTGTCCATAATTTACCCACCCGTAAATTATGACGACCACGGATAAACTCGCTGAATCATACATGTCGAGGTCAGAATCTATATAGGTATTATCTCGTCGACGATTCTATTAGCAATCTATAAATAACATTCGGAACTCACTTCTAAAGTATACTATGGCCATAGATTTAACTGATTGCTAATCACATATGGACTACCTATGCTCTGTACACAGAACTGACGGATCCTATTTTGATACACACAGGATATCCTAAGGATCGGTCCACACCCAACGAACAGGCGGAGGTCTGATCTAAATAGATCGGTGACGTGACTGCCATCTAAGTATGGAGGATGTCTCATACATCCATAGTGGTATCTCAAGTCGAAGGACCACTATGCTACTCAAACCGAGAAGATTCTTATTGACGTTGATGTACCATCCATTAAGAATCTTCAGTGAGTCGTTCAGTGTTTATCCACTATAAACACCTACACGTCTATACGAGTCTCCCCAGACTCATGGTTCATTGGGATAAACCATCTGACCAAGTCTCGATATACGACATGTACTGGTCCTCAACGGATTTGACTAACCGACCCGTGTTAGTAAATCTTGACCAGGAACAATATTTGATAATATACTTTTAGCAGTGACACTTCCCAATGTCAATTACAAACTACCTTTGTAACTGTGTACTGTAATATATATTATCGGGCATTTGTCTAATATATACATATCACTAAACCACATTTAGTTTCAATCTAATCGTAATCAGATCGAATACGTATATAAAAACAAAAGGTGTAACCATAAATAAGTAATATTATGGAAAAATGAATTGATCGTATTCATGAATCAGACATAAATACGATGCAGATTGGCACTCTGAGCACCAACCCCAACAGATACCGCCTTTATGGTTGGTTGGACTTAATAAAATTGATTTTAACCTGACTAAAGTGGATATCGCCTGTATGGTCGGTTGGAATTAATTATAAATTTGACTTAATCAGGATACCGCCTATATGGTCGGTTAGTAATATCACGCAAAGTTAATATATTATAATAAGGGAGATATCTAAAATAGAAGTAATAAAAGTAGATCATCTAACCCCATCATTTTCTTTTATTGTAATTTTCCTTTTTTAATTTCCAACATTTACTTTCCAGCATTTACTTTATTTAATTTCCAGCATTTACTTTCCAACATTTACTTTATGTCATTTAAGTTTTTACAAGTCTTAGTTATGTGTAGTAACTAAACCCGTTATCTGGGGTTGTGATGAATTCCAATATCACTGGTTTATAAGGGGTTATTTTATAGTTTGGGTAATATAAAGGTTTATTTATTTAGCCTTAGTCTTAATGCTTCTTGTTAACTGGCCATTAATAAGATTGATCTGGTAAACTTAAAATGAACTTGGAAAATGAATTTTAGGTTTAAGACCCTAGACTCAATAGCCCACGATATTCCTTGAGGATAGATAACCCTTTAATAGATTTCCTTACATGATAGGAATATACCTGTCGGGTAGGGGTAGCCATAATTGGAACTTAATCTTAATGAATTCAGGTAACTTGGTTGACATAGAAATATAATTAATTGGGTTACACTGGGTATTTGTATCTGACCATCGGAAGCGGCTTTTGTATATTTTCGTGTTCCAGGTTAATAAACCGATATATTACGTAAACGTAAGATAACCACTTCATCTTTAAAAGATATTGGAAGGATTCACAACCCTAGATAGTTTCTTAATATTAAATTTTCATTAATTTACTTTCGTGCTGTTTAATTTACTTATTTTAAATTTGCAGGGTCAGTGTCGGTAGCTCAATAATTATATCGGCGTCGCGACACAGAAATCTGTTGCGCGTCGCGATGCTGATGTCAGCATTGACACGTGTTGATGATGATTGTCGACAGCATGTGATGGTGACATGTGGCACGACGCACGTTAGCAAATTTCATGTGTCTGGTGCACGTTAATAGATTCGGCGCATGTTAGCAGACGGCGCATTTTAGCATGGCGTATTTTAGAAAACGACGTATTTTAGCAAATATGAGTAGGACTGCCGGTGTCAAACACCCATCCACTATTTGCATCTAAGGCTAATGAGATGTCAATAATTGGAAAAATACATATTGTACCTGAGGGTCCTGCTTTTCCTTTTAGCTCTGGACAGTCCTTCTTCCAATGTCCAGACTTCTTGCATTGTAGACATTGATCACGAGCTACTTTCGGTTTTGTGCCTTTAAGCTTCTTGGAGTTTTTCTTTGATATTTTTTCTTCCCCATCTTTATTTTCTTTGACTTCCTAGAAGTCTTTGAAGAGCCAGCTCCACCATGGAGATATAGTGTGGGATTGCCTTTCTTCAAATCTTACTCCGACGTGTGTAGAATGTTATGAAGTTCTTCATATGTGGCTTGCATCGTATGCATATGGAAATTTAATACAAAGCCAGCATAAGAACCAGGCAAAGAAGACAGAATCAAATTACGGCCCAGCCGTTCATCAAACACAATGCCATGTCGTTCCAAATATCGAATCTGGTCGATCATGTTCAAAACATGACTGCTGACAGCTCCTCCCTCCTTGAGTTCAGCACATAATAATTCCTTAGACCTTCGATAAAGTTCCATCTCTTGATTTGCCTCGAACAACTCCTTGAGTGTTCGCATGATGCTCCAAGCATCTGGTACTTCAATGTACTGTCTCAGCAAATCTGGAACCATCGATCCCAAGATGTAGGATTTCACCTTCAGGTTATCATCGTTCCATCTATCAAAAGTTTCTCGCTCTTCTAGAGTGGAGTCGGGATCGATATCAACAGGCAGTGGATTCATCGTGACATAAGTCAACTTTTCATACTCCAACACAAGGCGTATGTTCATTTCCCATTTGAAATAATTTTCGGCTCCTTTTAATCCAAAAGTTTCATCAATGGATTAGTAGCAGCCATCTACAAGACAATATTTTTTAGTAGTAGCAGAACAGTTTTCATTTCAAAAGTGATAACACTAATTGATTATGGAATTGTAAATCCATTAGTGCCCTCCCACTACTTTACGTAATTCCGTAATCTCCCTTAACGGAAAAATAGAAATTTGACTATCAAAATTTCATAGCGAGAAGTGGATCCCATGACATTTACTCCAGCCTCACACTAATGACGATATTGGCCTTTATAAACTCATTAGGTAAACCTCTAAGGTCAATAACTTCGTGTGACTCCTAGTTTGGTCCTGAATCATTTCTTATCCTCACACTAATGACGATATTGAATTAAAACGTGTTCTAGGTGTATACTTATCAATGTGCACTAATGAGCTTCATATGTACACCCTCACACTAATGACGATATTGGGTGACTACGTTAACTCATCACGCTACATCCAATGTTTTACCGGAGCGACCTAAGTTCCGAGCACTTATACCCTCACACTAATGACGATATTGGATATAAGTAGTAAGAACTCATTCATCTCTGTATAGACAAGACGGACCATCCAGTAATGCTCTAATATTATTAATACTATTACTTAAAAGTAATCACCTAATCACGGGAGATTTATGACAATCAAGTCATTAACTTAATTAGGTCAAAGTTTTAATTTAAAATATGCAATACATATCCAATATGTCTTATGAATAATAAAAATTAAAATTACTATGGCATAGATTCAAAAATATGTTTTGTGGTTAAGCTTTGCCTCTGATACCATTCTGTTGAGGCAATTGTGGAACCCTAGGGTCGGATCGGTACCCCACGCAGCGGAAATGGGTCTAACCCATGGATATCAAGTATGAGTGTAATTTTAAATTATTTAATGAAATACTATATTCCATTACGAGTGTATAGAAAAAAAATCGGGACTGAATCGGAGTCCGGAAACTCCAGAACGAAGCAAAATAAAATGGTCATGCGCACTGTGCTGAACCTTTTTTTTGTTTTCATTTGAAAGTTCTTTTCCTTCAGCTAACTTTCCAGTGAGCTGAAGGAATTAAGGTCTTTGACCCTAATTCTTTTCAGTCTTCCCTAAACACTTCAAAAATACCCAAAATTAATTTTTTAATTCAAAACCAACATTAACACATGTTATAGAATAAAAATCAAGTTTTTCAAAATATCAAATATTTTTACAAAAACATAAATTTATTCTAAATACACATTTGGGTAAATTTTGAATCCAATACACAAATCAAATTAGAATCCCAATAAGAAATGTCTCGTGAACAATTCTAGGTCACCCAAAGGTGGTCAAGTGATTCTATAGTGGTAGTCATAGCTCTAAACTTTAATCTAGAGTTCCAAACTCTTATTAATTGTTCCATGTCTAACATGAACATCTTTGACCTAAATTATAAGCATGTTGTGTTTATACTTCTAAAGTATCCTAATACAATTGATTAGCCTTATTTCAACATTAAGCTATGTGATCATGCATCTAATACATAAATGAACATAGCTTAGGAGAAGATCAAACATTACCTAGTAAGCTTGATGCAAGATCCAATCTACTTCTCGTTTGTTGAAATTGTTGGAGAACCTCCAAGGTGTGCAAGCTTGACTCCAAGATCCAATCTTGTTTCCAATGCTACCAAGCTTCACTTCAAGATTCAATCTTGATTTCTCCTAAATGAAATGTTGTAGAGATCTCACGAGCTTCTCTAAACACTTCTCTAACTTAAGCTAATCTCTCTAAGAATTTGCTTGTATTTGTACTTGTAATTAAAACATTTCTAAAGCTTGCTATTTATAGCAAAACTTATGCAATTTTTAATTAATAAAAGTTGTAATCAACTTTTAAGTGGGCTTAATCCAAATTGTCCAAATATGTATAATTAGGTGTGACTAATCTCCATTGTCTCCTAGTTTAATTTAATCCAATTAAATCAAGTCAAGGATTAGGAAATGGATTAGTTAAATGTTTGTTTCCTTGATTTAATCCAATTAAATCAAGTCAAAACCACCTATTATTACATACTTACAATTACCATAACATCCTCAAATGGTAGAGATAATTATGATTTTACAATTAAGCCCTTGTGTAATTATTGAATTAATCCAATTAAGTCAAAGTAAATAATCAATGTTATCCAATAACACTTGATTATCTTAGTTGATAATTATAATATCGAATATTATCTTTTATCAAAATTAATCGGCTACCCAAGTGCTCAGCGAGTACACTTCATATTGGGACTCTCTAAGTTTAGTCACGTTCGTCATATAAGCCTAGCTAATATGTACGCAATTCGGCCACCTCCGAATTCGCGAAGAACACGAACGACCTTTCTGAACTATACAAGTCGAGGTCATCACATATGTTTAACAATCCATCCGTCGTAGGCTATCCGAGTTGTGCTTAGAAAACATAGAATACACCGTCAAGTTTCCAAGGCGCACATCTCATGTCGACATGTCCACGATTCTTTACAACTGATGCGATCCACCCTAGGTGATCGGCTTTGGCCAAAGTCTTTAAGAATCGTGACTTTACTTACATGAGTACCTAAATCCATTATGGTACACATATGGGCCGACGGATCCTATCTTGCTTTGCACTTGATTACTGAGTGCATCGGTCCACACCCAACGAATATCTAGAGTCCAGACCATGAAAGGTTTCTGACATACATGGCATCAAAGTGTGGAGGATCTCACACAAAATCAATGATATCCTATAGTCAAAGGATTACATATGCTACTCGACTCGAGGAGATTCCTATTGACGGTGGTGTGTACTTCCAACTATTAGGAATCACATATGAGCATTCAGTATTCGCTTCAACGAATACCCACATGTCTATACGAGTTTCCAAAACTCATGGTTCATCGAGCTAAACCATTAGAACTCCAATTCCAATATACGTCATGTGCTAGTCTTTTAGGTTATAGGAATTCGACCGTATTCCAAAACCAACGACTATGAATATTTACTTTAAGAATAGTTTACACCTAGTGTCAAAACTATTCTAAGGTCGATGTCATTCTTAGCATTTCTATACATCAATCTAATACGCATAATGACAATACCATTAATAAGGTATGAAATGAAAAATGTAGTTATTTTATTAAAAAATAATAAAATGTACAATTCGGATTGACACTCCAAACACCAACTCCATCAAACAATCCATCCATTTCGTCTAGAGAAGATGACAATCTTTCACTGTCGTCTGGAGAAGATGACAATCTTTCCACGTCATCTAGAGGAGATGACAATCCATCCATGTAGTCTGGAGTAGATGACAATTCATCCATGTCGTCTGCAGAAGATGACAATCCTTTCATGTTGTCTGGAGAAGATGACGATCCTAAAGAATGTTTTAACACAGAACCGACCCTAATATTCTCGGACTGAAGACCATTTTTATATTTTTGATGCTTTTAACAAAAAAAGGAGGAAAAACTAGAACTCTTAACCATTAATTATTTAAAAGTTATAACAAAATTAATTTACGGCTCCGAGATCAAACGAAAGTAGTGGATATAAAAATGCAATTTGTCATAACCTTTGGTAAAATCTCTTGTCAAGACAACCATTTTTTATTCATAATATACACATACTATGAATCTGCTACAACATGAAGGGGAAAAAAAATCTAAAATGTGCCCCATTCTCTCATCAAGAAACGAAAATGAAAGTATTCTTTCTTGAATCCATATACTTTGATTTGTCTATCAACAAGTATCATTTTGATTCGTATTTTGGCTGGTAAAGATTGGAGAATCTTTGTTTGGATTGTCCCCCATATCTTTTGTTTTGTGAAGAAGAAACGTCCCGGCTAGAATTGTAACAAAGCCACACAATTCTGTCACTATCTGTGATGCATTTTGAGAGTCCCAGTCCTGTTGTAATTATTCAAAAACCCAATGGAGAAATTTCGCCTGTTAGTTAATGAAAAATGCAGAAACTTAATAAAAGTAAATATTTCAAGCATATGTTACAAACTTAATTTAGTACAATACCTTGAACATGATCATGCTAGCAAGGATGGTGAGTGTTGTAAACATGACATAGTACACTGGAGATATAACAGCCGTATTGAACGTATCCAGCGCCTGCAAATAAATATACAATGCTACTCGCTAAGAGAATGTAACGTGATTTTGTGCCAAGATCATATTATAGTAACCTTTTTCCTGGCATGCTATTGGAAATGTAATGCAATATCAGCTGCCTCAAATAAATTTACAGTTAACAATTGCTCTAAAGAATTATCCCTTAAAGGTAGGCTTGAAGTTTGCTCCATGCATGAGAACTTGACAAAATTAGTTGACATGGACAGAAATTATAAAAGGGGACCTAAAGTTTACCGAACTTAATGAAACAATGAGTTCGGTTAGAATACAATGACATCAAAAGATCCATGTAGCTGATCCCACATGATGGGAAAAGGTTTTGTTTGGTTACTAAGTTCTAACTTGACTGAGCCGACATTCTTGATCACATGACAACAATTTTCCTATGTAACTAATAC